>CAUDMG010001492.1:3058034-3088034 GCA_958450375.1 Homarus gammarus
TAATTTGGATCATTTTTCGTAATGTTATTGAGGAATTGATTATAATTTTTTCCTCAGATGCGCTTAGATTTTTTCCCTAGCTTCATATTTTTTCACACGTATCACTTCAATGATTTTTCCCCGTTCATAGATTTTATTTTCCCTATAAATATATCCAAATTTGTCTTTGTTTTCCTTCCAATTATCGTCTAATTTCGTATATTTTCCTTATAATTATACATCAAATTTTCCCTCCATTTTCCTTCTCATTCTTCGTAATTTTGTAAATGTTGTCTTCGTCTTTTCCGACAGAGTTATTCCCCGTCTACCACCACCACCACCAACACTACTACCACCACTATCACCACTACTACAACTATCACCATAACTTCAATCAATTCCCATCACCACCACCACCACCACCACCACTCACACATATATGACTACAAACATGACTCACAGGGCACCACCACTACCTCCCTCATCCCCTGTATGTATGTATGTATGTATGTATGTATGTATGTATGTTTATCTTTATGTGTTTGTGTGTGTGTGTGTGTGTGTTTCCTGTACCTGTGTAACTGGATGTGTGTTTGTTGCCTTTGACTTTAATTCGTTAATGTTATTGAAAGGAAGAGGCTTTGATCCTGAATCCCTTGAACTCAAAAGAGAATCTAATCCTCTCTTCATGCAACACAAAGATCCAATCTTGTCTGAGTTGCTACATCATTGAAGATTCCAATCCCGCATAATACAAATTCCAATCAAACAAAACATAGGTTCAGATCCGTCAAAAACAGAATTTATTATAAAACAAAAACAATATATTCGAATCCCACAAGAGCCCAAAATTATATAGATTCCAATCCCACAAAAACAGAATCCAATCCTATAAAACACAAACCCTCCAATCCCATTTAGGTTCCAATCCCACACGTCTGGTCGAGCAAATCCTGATGTAGTAGTCCCTAGGGAGAGAGGAGGTATTCTACTACCTATAACCTGAAGCTGTAACACTTGTACGTTTATATATATTCTGACAGATATTCCATTTCCTTTCTTCTCTTGGAGGGGAGACCACCTTAATGGCTTCTGGAGGGGGAGGGGGGAGGAAGCTTGTCTAGGGGGGATGTCTTGGGGGGGAGGGGGAATTGTTGAGGGGGGAGGGATGTCTTGAGGGAGGGAGGACTTGAGGGACGAGGGAGGGAGATCTTGGGGGAGGGAGAGGGAGATCTTGAGAGGGGAGGAAGATCTCTTTGAGGGCGACAGTTCAACAAGATGACGGATTAACACTTTAAGGATAATGGCTTAACCTTTTTCCCAAGATGGTTAATAATATAATCATGGCTTAAACCTTTGAAAAAAAACTATTTTCCCTTTAAAATCAATGGTTTAACACTACGAAAGAGCGATTAGAAATGGTGGTTTAAACCTTTGTAAGGATCCCAGACAAATAGGAATTCCATTTTCTGTGACTTTTCCATTACCAGATCACTTGAGATGTTTCTACTTAAACTAACTAGTACAGCGAAATATTTCATGTCGAATTAAAATCCTACAGTTTATAGTAACAGCAATACACTTTAGTTTCGTCTCCCATATGCACTTTAGTATTATGACGACTTAACCCTTTGAGGACGACGACTTAACCCTTTGAACACGATGACTTAACCTTTGAACACGATGACTTAACATTTGAAGACGATGACTAAACCTTTGAAGACGATGACTTAACCCTTTGAAGACGATGACTTAACATTTGAAGACGATGACTTAACCTTTGAAGACGATGACTTAACCCTTTGAAGACGATGACTTAACATTTGAAGACGATGACTTAACCTTTGAAGACGATGACTAAACCTTTGAAGACGATGACTTAACCCTTTGAAGACGATGACTTAACATTTGAAGACGATGACTTAACCCTTTGAGCACGATAACTTAACCCTTTGAAGACGATGACTTAACCCCCTGAAGATTAGAGAAGGTTGTTTTCAGTGGAATGTCAAGGAGGACCGCTCAGTGTTTTGGTGACGGGGACAGGTATGTGGTAATGAGTAGGTGTATGGGCAGGTACATATAGTCATTGAAGGTGTACAGCCGCCCAGAGAGAGCTTCTGGGTCACCTGAAATATGTGATTATTATTTATGTATAACACTGGGCTGCTTATCTTGCTACTGTGTGTGTGTGTGTGTGTGTGTGTGTGTGTGTGTGTGTGTGTGCGTGTGTGTGTGTATTCATAATTCGTGGTCAATAAAATATGTATCTATCTATCTATCTGTGTGCGTGTGCGAGAGAGAGAGAGACATAGAGAGAGAGAGAGAGAGAGAGAGAGAGAGAGAGAGAGAGAGAGAGAGTAAGAGAGCAAATATAGGAGGGAGGGAGGGAGGGAGGCGGGTCACGTCCGGATGGTCGACCATATTCACCATCACAAGGGACAAATTGCCTACGCCAGGTTGAATGACGTGAATTCTCGTCGCTACTCAGAGCGGCAGGGCGTGGCGGACGTTGTGAGCTGGGGTCGTGGGGAGGAACAGCGGTGGGTAGGAGCAGCGGTGGGGAGGAGCAGCGGTGGGTAGGAGCAGCGGCGGGGAGGAGTAGCGGTGGGGAGGAGCAGCGGTGGGGAGGAGCAGCGGTGGGAAGGAGCAGCGGTGGGGAGGAGCAGCGGTGGGTAGGAGTAGCGGTGGGGAAGAGCAGCGGTGGGTAGGAGTAGCGGTGGGGAAGAGCAGCGGTGGGGAGGAGTAGCGGTGGGAGAGGAGCAGCGGTGGGGAGGGGCAGAGTTGAGGAGTTGGAGAGTTAGGGTTGGCAGACGTGGGGAGTAGCAGACGTGGGGTGTGGCAGACGTGGGGTGTGACAGACGTGGGGTGTGACAGACGTGGGGTGTGGCAGACGTGGGGTGTGACAGACGTGGGGTGTGGCAGACGTGGGGTGTGACAGACGTGGGGTGTGGCAGACGTGGGGTGTGGCAGACGTGGAGTGTGGCAGACGTGGGGTGTGGCAGACGTGGGGTGTGACAGACGTGGGGTGTGACAGACGTGGGGTGTGACAGACGTGGGGTGTGGCAGACGTGGGGTGTGGCAGACGTGGAGTGTGACAGACGTGGGGTGTGGCAGACGTGGAGTGTGGCAGACGCAGAGGAGATGGATCGCGTCGGACACTGAAGGAGGTAGACGTAGAATGGACGGAGAGAATTTAAGGGCAAGCGGAAAGAACGTGAGGTGGACAGGGGTCGGGCGTGTCGGGCGTGGTGCGGGCGTGGTGCGGGCGTGTCGGGCGTGGTGCGGGCGTGTCGGGCGTGGGGCTAACAAGGGGAAGGCGTGTCGGATATCGGGTGTCTTCTAACGTGTAAAGAACCCAGCAGAGACCAAGTTTTCTAGCACACGGGAGAGGAAGGAGAGCAAAGTGACCATTGAAACGAGTCTGGGTGTGGTGTGATCCTGACACCTTGAGAGAATGTACTGCACGAAGAGAGAGAGAGAGAGAGAGAGAGAGAGAGAGAGAGAGAGAGAGAGAGAGAGAGAGAGAGAGAGAGAGAGAGAGAAGATGACAAACAGGGTAGTATGACACAGAAACATGACCTGACCTAACCTAACCTAACCTTGTTGTTATTCAGGTCAGTGTGTGTGTGTGTGGTGGGGGCGTGTTTTAGATGGACGGGCTCGCTCAAGACGCTTACCTCCCATCGTCCTTGAGCGTCTCTTGGCTTTCTAGCGGCGTCCCTTAACAACTTATAGCATCTTCCAGTGTCCCTTAGCGTCTATTAGTTTCTCTCAACTTACATTCCAATTTTACCGAACATAGTGGCGAATTAGGTTAGGTTAGGTTTAGGTTAGGTTTAGGTTAGGTTTAGGTACACATGACATCGTTCAGTACCTCTAGAGAACAACATAACTATCATATCTTAGAGCCAGGGTTGCTTACCACTCCTTAGATAACCACGGTACAAATATTCCTAAACTGAGTATATGGTAAACACTTGAGTTACTATAGTGTGTATGTGGCTGGGAAGACGTGAGAGGACTAGGAATGTCACAGAGGAGAAGTGAATGATGATGAACGATAACCAAAGGAGAGAATATAGAGTGACGCGAATAAGAATAGAAAAAAAGACCACAAATCGATACTCATATTTACAATGACAACAGAAACAGTGGTATGAGAAGTAGACATTCCTAGAGCGGTCATGGCTGCTGTAAATGGTAACCCGCTATAAAGAGGTGGGCCAACACGACAGTAAGAGCCTATAGTTATTTAGATGATGTCTTTGTAATGCTGAGAATGTGATGTCAACAAGAGACTTCATTTGTTTTAGTAATATTGATATTTAATCTTAGACTAGTGACATCGACAGTGGGTTTTACTGAAAGAAATAGAGGAAGAAATGGACCCTTACGTGTGCGTGTGTGTGTGTGTGTGTGTGTGTGTGTGTGTGTGTGTGTGTGTGTGTGTGTGTGTGTGTGTGTGTGTCTCAGTGGCTTTGAATGTATTAAGGCTATTCGCGAGCTGTGTTCAAGGCAGTGGTAGTATTTACACCATCTACTGGGAGAGACTTAACTAAACATGAACATCTAAGCAGTAGGATAAACTTGCCTGTAAATTAACAACATTAGCAGTGTGTGTGTGTGTGTGTGTGTGTATATGTGTGTGTGTGTGTGTGTGTGTGTGTGTGTGTGTGTGTGTGTGTGTGTGTGTGTGTGTGTATGTGTGTGTGTGTGTGTGAAGCGGAGGTCATTAATGGACAGTAAGCAAAAAACAAAGTAGGAACGAGGACTGAGCCTTGAGGAACTGCGCCATTTGGAGGAGAAAGAGAGAATACAAGCGATGAGAAGACAAGAGTAAGTGTGGGAGTACATTTCTTGTTGCTGACGACTGACGGCTGACGGCTGACGGCTGACGACTGACGGCTGACGGCTGACGGCTGACGACTGACGGCTGAGGGACCATTAAGTCTTCAAGCATTACTTATTTTCCCTCAGTGTCCATCGCCTGCCTGTGTCCATTACCTTCCATTAACTTATCCACAGTATCTATTATTCTGCTTGTGTCCAGTACCTCTTAGGGCTCCCAGTACCTCCTAGCGTCTTCCAGTACCTTCTAGCGCCTCTCAGTACCTCCTAGCGTCTTCCAGTACCTCCTAGATCCTCCCAGTACCTCCTAGCGCCTCTCAATACCTCCTATCACCTCCCAGTACCTTCTAGCGCTTCCTAGTACCTCCTAGCGTCCCCCAGTACCTATTAGCGCCTCCCAGTACCTCCTAACGTCTTCCAGTACCTCCTAGCGTCTTCCAGTACCTCCTAGCGTCCCCCAGTACCTATTAGCGCCTCCCAGTACCTCCTAACGTCTTCCAGTACCTCCTAGCGTCTTCCAGAACCTACTAGCACCTCCCAGTACCTCCTAGCGTCTTTCAGTACCTTCTAGCGCCCCCCAGTACCTACTAGCGCCTCCCAGTACCTTCTAGCACCTTCCAGTACCTCCTAGCGTCTTCTAGTACCTTCTAGCGCCTCCCAGTACCTCCTAGCGTCTTCTAGTACCTCCTAACGTCTTCCAGTAATTTCTAGCGCCTCCTAGTACCTCCTAGCGCCCCCCAGTACCTCCTATCACCTCCCAGTACCTTCTAGCACCTCTCAATACCTCCTAGCGCCACCCAATACCTCCCAGTCCCTCCTAACGCCTCCCAGTACCTCCTAGAGCCTCCCAATACCTCCTTGCGCCTCCCAGTACCTCCTAGCGCCTCCCAATACCTTCTAGCACCTTCCAGTACCTCCTAGCGTCTTCTAGTACCTCCTTGCGCCTCCCAATACCTCCTAGCGCCTCCCAATACTTCCTAGCGCCTCCCGACCTCTCATTTAATTTCCCCCACGTGACTTAAGATGTGAGAGAGCATCTAATGAATTCACTTAACCAGGGCTGTGAGAATGAATCTTATGGGGTTCATTTAAGTGAAGCTATGAACCCGTACTTAACTGGTTCACTTAGAATACGACACAGAGATGGATCCTCATAAAGTAGTATTGTAGACTGGTGAAGTAACTGGTGAAGTGACTGGTGAAGTGACTTATGAAGTGACTGGTGAAGTGAGAATGTATCTAATTGGCTCACTTAAGAAGAAAATACTTTATAAATTAGTTAACAAATCATCTTTGTGTTACGTTCTTACACCTCCAGTAAAGGGAAGGTGTGTGTGTGTGTGTGTGTGTGTGTGTGTGTGTGTGTGTGTGTGTGTGTGTGTGTGTGTGTGTGTGTCTCGGCAGCCAGCGACACTACTGAAAAACCTTCCCCAAAGATCGACCAGTTAAGTTGCCCCGCCCATTCATAAAACCTAGAGGAGGAGGAGAAGAAGAAGAAAGAAGAAGTAGAAGAGAAAATAGAATGAAGAAGAAGACAAAGAGGAAGAGGAAGAAAAATAATTAGAAGGGGAAGAAGAAGAAGAAATAGGAGGAGGAAAGAGAAGAAGAGAAGGGAGGTTAACGTATATGAAAAAAAAGGAAAGGGAAATAAGGAGAAAGAGGAAGACGAAGAGGAGGAGGAGGAGGATGAGGAGGAAGAAGAGGAGGAGGAGGAGGAGGAGAAGGAGGAGGAGGAAAGTGGATATTCAACGCTACCAACGAAAAAATGAACCTTTCCCTACCAGGAGTTATGTCACCCCGCCCATTCATAAAACAGGAGGAGGAGGAAGAAGAGAAGGAAGAATAGAGGGAGGAGGAGAGATGAAGAAGAAGAAACAGAGGAATAACACAGGAAGGAAGAGGAGGTGTGTGTGTGTGTGTGTGTGTGTGTGTGTGTGTGTGTGTGTGTGTGTGTGTTTAATAAGATGAAATAAAAAAAACTAACTTTTACCTGTCATGAGTTAAAGTAATGGGCGTTAATTGTTGCTCTAAAGTGAAGGAGGGGGGAGGTAGGTAGGGGGTAGGGGAGGGGAGAGGAGGGTGGAGGAGGGGAGGGAAACGGGGGAGAGTGGGGGGGGGAGGGTAGGGGAGGGGAGGGTGGAGGAGGGGAGGGTAGGGGAGGGTAGAGGAGGGGAGGGTAGGGGAGGGGACGGTAAGGGAGGGGAGGGGAGGGTAGAGGAGGGGAGGGTAGGGGAGGGGAGGGTGGAGGAGGGGAGGGTGGGGGAGGGTAGAGGAGGGGAGGGTAGGGGAGGGGACGGTAAGGGAGGGGAGGGGAGGGTAGAGGAGGGGAGGGTAGGGGAGGGGATGGACATGTAGACACACCCCCCACCAACCCCTCAATCTTCTCCCTCCATGATAGACGGCCATTGTTGTTGTTGTTGACAGTGGCTGAATCCGCGATGATTAAGATTTTACCACCAGCGTTCTAGCCTAACGTAACCTAGCCTAACGTAACCTAGCCTAACGTAACCTAGCCTAACGTAACCTAGCCTAACGTAACCTAGCCTAACCTAACCTAGCCTAACGTAACCTAGCCTAACGTAACCTAACCTAACTAGCCTAACCTAACCTAGCCTAACGTAACCTAGCCTAACCTAACCTAACCTAATCTAGCCTAACCTAACCTAGCCTAACGTAATCTAGCCTAGCCTAACCTAACCTAACCTAACCTAACCTAGCCTAGCCTAGCCTAACCTAACCTAATCTAGCCTAACCTAACCTAGCCTAACCTAACCTAACCTAACCTAACCTTATAAAATTAAGATAATAAGTAGATTTTGCGTGTGATCCGACGGCCTTAAGCACACACACACACACACACACACACACACACACACACACTCTCACTGACCATCACCACGACCTCATCTGCAAATTTGGTAAGAAGCTTCTACACCATCCCCGACACCGGCTCCTGCTACCACCCGAGGTCCCTTGTCCGAGAATTGCTGTTCGACACCACAACCGCATCCAGCCCATACGTGCACGAACTGATCGCTATAAGAACAGCCCAGTCCCAACCATTGTAAAAATTATCAATAACTTGTAATACTGTAACACTGTCACTATGTTGAATTGAACTGTAGTTTGAGCTTTTCCCCATCTAAGTTATTATATGTCTTATTTGTGTCACTTATGTTACTTGTATATTATTTGTAATTCGTAACCCACTCCCCAAATATGTAACTGTATATTTTCAGCCTTCTGGCTGCCAAGCTCTTTCAATAAACCGTTAATTATTATTATTATTATTATTATTATTATTATTACACACACACCTGTTGTAAACACACGGGAAAAACAAAGTGATTATCGTGTGTGTATGATGAAGCACCCTTGATGTGGCCAACACTGTCCTGTTTGTCTCGTATTTTGTGTTCTATACTGTGCAACACAACACAACACGGCACGACAATACAGCACAACACAACACAACACGACAGCAATATAGCACAAGAGAACACAAGATGACCCCCACACAACACAACACAACACAACAGCAATATAGCACAAGAGAACACAAGATGACCCCCACACAACACAACACAACGCAACAACAATATAGCACAAGATAACACAAGATGACCCCCACACAACACAACACAACACAACACGACACAACACAACCCTCGACGTAAAGTGACTCTCCATACTTCCATATCAACGGTAGACAAACAGACAGACACACAGACCTACTTAAATATTACTTAAAACAAACTAAGACTCTCTGATGGGATATATATGGTAATTAGCCATGAGTATAATGACTAATAAAGTATAATGAGTGTAGCCATCATTAATAATGCTCTCAAGAACCACTCTATAAATATGTGCTTTACCAGATTAGTTTTTAATATTGGTGCTGAACTTCTTAACCATGATGATGATGATGATGATGATGATGATGGGTTTAGCTTAGGTTAGGTTAGGTTTACAGGAAGATAAACCCGGAAATGTAAGGCTATAAGATTGGTCCTCGACTTAAGAAAAACTAAAGGGAATGAAATGACCCTTGACTAACCCTTCCCCCTTCTCCTCTTCCTCCTTCTCCCTATTATCGACGTCTATGTTAAAACCGTACATGGAAGAGGGCAAAGAAAGAGGAGGACGAGGAGGAGGAGGGGGAGGAATAGGAGGAGGAGGAGGAGGAGGAGGAGGAGGAAGAGGAGGAGGGGGGAGGAGGACGAGGAGGAGGAGGAAGAGGGCGTGTCAAGGCAGGAGAGTAGTGGTGGGGCGTGTGTGTGTGTGTGTGTACATCTCTCTCTCTCTCTCTCTCTCTCTCTCTCTGGGCCAGGTAGTGAGTGAGTGCCTGGCCTGGTCTAGTGGTGCCTCTAGTCTAGCTCTCCCCCTTCGCTGCCTCAGTCACGCGGCAGCTCTCGTCCGCGACACACACATACACAGGTCCGACCTCTACCAACCCCGCTCCACCTGCTCGCTAAACTCGTGTTCGGCGGCCATCCAAGTTACCGCGTCTCACCTAACATTGCCTGCCTGTCATTCCTCCTTTAACGAATCATATCAAGGGTTCAAAATTGACATGATATTATGATTGATGTGTGTGTGTGTGTGTGTTTATATATCACTATCATGTTAACTTATGAACCCGTGATATGATTCCCAGGGTCATTTATACTTTATTTTATTTATTTATTTATCTTTAATTGGGTTTCGTAAATCGAGAACTTTTCAGATAACAATATAACTGTGAAACCAAAAAAAATAACCCACTAAGACATTTTTCCTTAACCATAATTTCCTTTTTTTTTCCCGTCTACTGGAAATTAAGTGAAGTGAAACTGATATACATATGTTAAAGAATATTTATTGTGGTTTATAATGATGTATTTTATCTCGTCTCATTATGGTAATCACCGAATCTCAGCCAATCAGGTCAGTGTAAATATATTTCAACTTTTGTGTCAGGTGATAATCCATTTTGTTTATTTTTATTTTATTTATTTCTTTTATAATGAGGGGATGATGGATTTGAGTGAGTGATGGGAATGGTTGGTGAAGAATGAGGGAGTGAGGGGTGTGAGAGGGGTAAATGAGAGGTGAGGGAAGGAATGATAGTTGAGGGAGAGTCTGACGTGTGAGGGAGGGATTGATAAATGAGGGAAATAGGAGAGAACGAGAGGTGAGGGAAGAAGTGAGGGACTGAGGAACATCCACACACACTCTCTCATCCACTACCACCTGACCCCATAAACATACTACTATTACTACTACTACTACTACTACTACTACTACTACTACTTCAACTACGACTAATAATAATAATAACAATAATAATGATAACAAAGATAAAATACACTAAAACTCATTACACTTAAGGGAATTACATCAGTTAAAAATTAATTACACTTTAAGGTACAGCATTAAACGGGAAGGCATTAACACTTAAGGGGGAGTTTATTAACACTTAAGGGGGATTTATTATATAGCATTTAAGGCTGGCATTACCTTTAAGGGAATTATATAACGCCCACTATATGAGAATTTAAAGGCTGGGCTCCACCTACCCAAGTACAATTGCTCGCTATAATCGTATCAGGAATTTAATTGAGAACTGAACACGAGTAACGAACATCAGAGTTCAGTTCAGTATATACAGTATAGTTCCTGCTGATGCAGAATTGGTACCTAACCTGACCTGACCTAACCTAATTTAACCTTACCTAATTTAACATAACCTAATTTAACTTAACCTAACCCAACCTATCATTAACTGAACTTAACCTGACCTAACATAATTTAACCTAACCTAATTTAACCTAACCTAGTCCTGACCTAACATAATTTAACCTAACCTAATTTAACCTAACCTAACCTAACCTAACCTAACCTAACCTAACCTGACCAAACCCAATAATAACTTATCCAAAGTTCCGGGCACGGGGTTCGAGGCTCCGGATTCAGTGTTACGGGTTCTAGGTTCATAAAATATATTCACACTTAAAAACCCCTCATTACACATGTAGTAAAAGAGTCACTAGTAACATTTAATCAGTAATATAAGCCTAAGTGGAAACAACATACTGCACCTGTGTAGCAACGTCATTAGTGGTTAATGCAACCTGTAATTATGTTAAGTATACAGAGGAAACCAGGTGTAAGTGTAAGCAGATATGTACAATGTTACATTTTATACCCTGTCCGTTATCTATCTATCTATCTACCTATCTATCTATCTATCTATCTACCCCTTGCAGAGTATATTACATGTTATAAGGCAACAATTGTAAGGTATTTCTCTCTCTCTCTCTCTCTCTCTCTCTCTCTCTCTCTCTCTCAGACTCCATGAACAAATGCAGTTATTACATGTAAGCCTCAGGAACGAGACCCCTGGGATGTAAGGCCACATTATAACGAGGTCAATGGTGTGTGAGAGAGAGAGAGAGAGAGAGAGAGAGAGAGAGAGAGAGAGAGAGAGAGAGAGAGAGAGAGAGAGAGAGTGTGTGTGTGTGTGTGTGTGTGTGTGTGTGTGTGTGTGTGTGTGTGTGTGTCATTCTAAGTTCGGCACCTACTTTTGATACTACTACTACTACTACTACTACTACTACTACTACTACTACAACTACTACAGGGTACTACTACCACTACATCAAATACTACCACTACTACCACAATTACTACTACTATCTATCTCTTTAACCACCACCACCTCACTACCACCACCCATCCCACACTGAAAATCTCTCGTCTCTCACTGAGGTTACTTAATGTCCACCCTTTTTGCCCATAAGTCAAGAATGATCAGCTTTTGTTGGAGATGCCAGAAATTTTCCCGTCTCTTTTTTCCCCCCATTGGACAGCCGCCAGTTTCCTATATTATTTTTTGTTCTTATTTAATGGTCACGAATTATTTTTCCTCTTTATTGGGTGGTCTGTGGGCTAGATGAGGCGTGTGAGGCTGTAATTTATAGACGACTGCATCCGGATTCAGAGAGAATGGCCTCTACGAACGACAACAAACAAAGGAGGAGGAGGAGGGTGGGTGGGTGGGTGGGGGAGGCGGTAGGGGAGGGAGTGGTGGGGGAGGGGAGGGAAGGGGGTGTGGGGAGGGGTGTGGGGAGGGAGGGAAGACATATACCTCGGTGATAAGGATTAAAACTCCGGTAAATGGTCTATATTCTTAAAAAAAGACTTTGAGTTTGTCCCAGGATTCTGACGACTTTCAACCTAAGTGATTCAGAATTTTTCCCCCAAAGATTAAGAATTTGTCCCCCAAAGATTAAGAATTTGTCCCCCAGAGATTAAGAATTTTTCCCCCAGGGATTAAGAATTTTCCCCCCAAAGATTAAGAATTTTTCCCCAAAGATTAAGCATTTTCCCCCCAAATATTAAGAATTTTTCCCCCAAATATTAAGAATTTTTCCCCCAAGATTAAGAATTTTCCCCCCAAAGATTAAGAATTTGTCCCCCAAAGATTAAGAATTTGTCCCCCAAAGATTAAGAATTTTTCCCCCAAATATTAAGAATTTTTCCCCAGAGATTAAGAATTTTTCCCCCAGAGATTAAAATTTTTTCTCTTAGTAGGTTAAGAATTTTGTCCTAATTTTGTTTCAAATTTATCCCTAAAAAGATGAAGAATTTTCCCTAAAAATACAAATTTCTCTCCCCCCCAAAAATTACGAGTGTCTCCCTAAATGATAAAAAATTTATTCCTAAACTACTACGAATTTCTCCCTACCATCACAGCGTTTATATAAGTTACATAGAGTGCACCATAAAGTAATCTCCCAAATACTGAACCCAAGCACTAGACCGCTTACCAAAAATACTAAATCAGGATTCATGCTCAAGGCACCACGAACGACAACAAATAGATAGAGATACAACGTGAAAAATGTCTATCTAAAATAAGTAACCTTAAATCCTCCCTTTTATTACACATTTTCTAAGCTGGATTAAGCGTTCTGGTAATGATGCCCAAATGACAGGGTGTGTAGTCGTCCTGGGGCCACCACGACCATCAATTACCCCACCCTCCTAAAAAAGAAAAATCTACGCTTGGGGGAAAAAATTCTCTACGATTGGGGAAAAAAGACAAAATTTCTACTCTCGGGGAATAAAAACAAATTTTACACTTGGGAAAAAAAATCTGCTACCGCCTCATTATCCTTTACAAAGTAGAGAATTTCTTCCTATCGTGTAAAGAGTCGTTAAGTTGTATGACCCGTAGCTGGAAGTCACAATCAAAACATTAGGTCGTTCACATCCGCCACACCACCACATAACACATACCGCACCACCACATCCGCCACACCACCACATAACACATACCGCACCACCACATCCGCCACACCACCACATAACGCATACCTCACGACCACATCCGCCACACCACCACATCCGCCACACCACCACATAACACATACCTCACGACCACATCCGCCACACCACCACATAACACATACCTCACCACCACATCCGCCACACCACCACATAACACATACCTCACGACCACAGCAGCCACACCACCACATAACACATACCTCACGACCACATCCGCCACACCACCACATAACACATACCTCACGACAACATCCGCCACACCACCACATAACACATACCTCACCACCACATCCGCCACACCACCACATAACACATACCTCACGACCACAGCAGCCACACCACCACATAACACATACCTCACGACCACAGCAGCCACACCACCACATAACACATACCTCACGACCACATCCGCCACACCACCACATAACACATACCTCACAACATCCGCCACACCACCACATAACACATACCTCACGACCACATCCGCCACACCACCACATAACACATACATCACCACCACATCCGCCACACCACCACATAACACATACATCACCACCACATCCGCCACACCACCACATAACACATACCTCACCACCACATCCGCCACACCACCACATAACACATACATCACCACCACATCCGCCACACCACCACATAACACATACCTCACGACCACATCCTCCACACCACCACATAACACATACCTCACCACCACAACAGCCACAGGTCGCCATGTTCCCATTACCTTTTAATATATCGCGTATTTCTTCCTATTAATTTACAATCCCTAAGCTGCGTAAAGCGTTAAGGCAATTACGTCAAGACAACTCGATCAAGATTGACCCACAACACCTACACGAACCAAAACAGACGAAAACACAACATATATTTTTTACGGACGTCGATAGTATAATAATTTGTCTGTTTCTCTTCGTCTCTGGAAATAAAATCAAGAATTTCTCCCCATTATCAAGCATTTCCTAAGCCAGATGATAGTGTGTGTGTGTGTGTGTGTGTGTGTGTGTGTGTGTGTGTGTGTGCGTCTTCTTCACGATCCACATCTCATCATCGTCGAGTTTTTCTCATTTCACGGAAGGTCTCTGAGTTTCATGAGGCGGAGGGACAGTCATGCAACACCCACTAGAAGCTGATCATCGGTGCTTGTAGCTCAAAACACAACGCCACTTTAGACAGATGGCAGGCGAGCGAACGTTTGTCTGGCGTGGCACTCAAAGGGTGTCAGTGTATGGTGGAGGAGGATAACGCAGAGGTACAGGTCGCTGGTGTAAATTTGTCGTCGGTGTTGTAACCAGGTTTGATATTTCACTCCCGATGTCGTCTTGCCATGATCTAACCTCTCTCTCTCTCTCTCTCTCTCTCTCTCTCTCTCCTTTTATTATTGTTGGCGTTAAGTTAGGTTAGGTTAAGATAGGTGAGGTACCTCTTCCTTACTACTACCGACAGTACCACTCACCTACTACTACCTACACTCTCACCTACCTCTCCCTAACCTAACCTAACCTAACCTAACCAAACCTAACCTAACCAGTACACTTCACGCCTCTCTGAGTATTTTTACTGTACCATTTTGTATCGTCCGGTTTATCCGCATTTTTCGTTCCATGGCCAAAAAGGGTTTATGTGATTTTTTTTCTTCTTATGTTTTGAAACGAATACACACTTCAGTTATATACAAATATCTCTATCTCTATCTCTATCTCTATCTCTCTATCTCTATCTCTATCTCTATATTTCTATCTCTATCTCTATCTCTCTATCTCTATCTCTCTATCTCTATCTCTAGCTCTACCTCTATCTCTATATCTCTATCTCTATCTCTATCTCTATATTTCTATCTCTATCTCTATCTCTCTATCTCTATCTCTATCTCTCTATCTCTATCTCTAGCTCTACCTCTATCTCTATATCTCTATCTCTATCTCTATCTCCATCTCTATCTCTATATCTCCATCTCTATCTATCTCTATCTCTATCTCTATCTCTATCTCTATATCTCTATCTCTATCTCTATCCATATCTACGTATGTTTTTATAATCAAATATACTCATGTAAATTTATATATCACAATACATAAAACACCTATTCATATATACATAAAATATACATGTATTCATAAAACAAAAATATTCACATGTATAGTCATATATTAAAGGGTTTGATCCAGTATATACATCGACGTGATCCTTAAGTGTAAATAATGGTGAAATGACGTTGTTTACCTCTTAGTTATGAGAGCCTTAAGCACATGATGAGAGAGAGAGAGAGAGAGAGAGAGAGAGAGAGAGAGAGAGAGAGAGAGAGAGAGAGAGAGAGAGAGAGAGAGAGAGAGAGAGGAGGGGGGGGGGGTATCAGTGTGTGTGTGTGTGTTCATTTACTTTAAACACTAAAAGCTGCAAAGAGGAGAAAGTGTCTGGATTTCGTTTCTATTCCTCTCTCTCTCTCTCTCTCTCTCTCTCTCTCTCTCTCTCTCTCTCTCTCTCTCTCTCTCTCAACAAGCAAAACTCATTCCATTTCAACGACAATATCACATGACATTTCACCATTAAGCGCCTGTGTGTCTGTCTATTCTTCTGTATATCGGTGTGTCTGTCTATCCTCTGTCTATCTGTTTGTCCCCTGTCTACGTATCTGTCTATCCTCTATCTGTGTATCTGTCTATGTGTCTGTCTGAGTACCTGTCTATCCACTGTCTGTATATCTGTCTGTCATCTGTTTATCTCTTTGTCCCTGTCCATCTGGGTATCTGTCTATCTGTCTGCCCCCTATCTAACTGACTATCTATCTGTCTGTCCCCCATCTATCTGTGCATCTGTCTATCCGTCTGTCTATCCATGCATAGGGGGTAAATCTTGCAGGCAGGACCAATCCACTCTTTAAAATTCAGTCGTGATGAAAGTCGGACCGAATATTCATCCAGTTAATAATTCGGATCGAGTTGCATTAAAGCGGTCGGTGACTCGTGTGTGTGTGTGTGTGTGTGTGTGTGTGTGTGTGTGTGTGTGTGTGTGTCCTGAGGTGTCTGCAGCGTTAAAAATACCTCGTTTTACGCTTCATGTGGGGTTAAATACCTTGCTTAACGCTTCATGTGGGGTTAAATACCTCGTCTTACGCTTCATGTGGTGTTAAATACCTCGTTTTACGCTTTACCTTCATGTGTGTATGTATATTATGTATGCTGTATGTATACCATGTATGTACTCTATATATACACATTATTTCTCTAGTCAGTAGCGTGTGGCAATGCCCGTGTTTCCTGTCACCACACGCTTAGATAAATGTGCCTGGCGACATCTGGAAGCTGCTAATGTACCACTTACCACATGTCGCCTGAGAGGTCAGAGAGAGGTCAGTTGACCCTATAGGAGTGTAAGGACTACCTGCGCTTGTAAGCGCACCCCTGTATATTTCCGTAAATAAGAACCTACAGAACTCTACAGGTGTTTATGTTCGCTCCTGTAGTTAGAACCAAGTACCCCGAACATCTCCAATGTGTGAGAAATAAAAAAAAATACAATATCAAACCTTCGGCTCTATGTATAACTGTGTATAACTGTGTATAACTGTATATAACTGTGTATAACATGTATAACTGTGTATAACATGTATAACTGTGTATAACTGTATATAACTGTGTATAACATGTATAACTGTGTATAACTGTATAACCATGTATAACTGTGTATAAGTATGTATAATTTTGTATAATTATGTATAACTTCAATAATTTCGATCACTACGTCTCAGTTTCAACGACAGCAAAGAAGTTCAACACTCAGATGAAATAATAAATAAAATACAAATAATTAACCGAATTCCACGATCCACCATAACTAACTTTCGGACATGGTCGTGTGAGCGTGGGCGGTTTCCCCCCACCCAAAGCTCCATCAGGCGGAAGGAAAGAACACAGAGACGACCGTGTTTGTACAGCGCCAACACCATCACCTCTCCCTCCCTCCCTTCCCTTCCCTTCCCTTCCTCCCTCCCTCCCTCCTTCCCTCCCTCCCTCCCTCCCTCCCTCTCTCCCTCCCTCCTTCCTTTTCTTCCTTCCTTCCCTCCTTCCCTTCACTCAAGACTAGACGGGATGGGGGTAGAGAAGACACCGGAAGATAGATAATTGCAAGACTGTCAAGTCCTGAAAATACGACGGGATGAAAGGATAGATAGTGAGAGAGAGAGAGAGAGAGAGAGAGAGAGAGAGAGAGAGAGAGAGAGAGAGAGAGAGAGAGACTAGTGTCTGTCACGCCCCTGGAAAACGACAAGCTGAAAGGACAGAGGAATGACAGGATAAAGATTACCCTGGATTATGTTGGAAGACAATTATCGCTCTAGAGTGTGTGTGTGTGTGTGTGTGTGTGTGTGTGTGTGTGTATGTGTGTGTGTGTGTGTGTGTGTTAGGGAGACGGATGATGACTCGGGAAAGAGGACAGTTTATCTTGACCGCCCCCCCACTAATCCTCCCTGCGAGACCTTCCAATTTAAAGCAATTTGTGAAGTGATTTCCTCTAGTACCGTCTCCGGAATGAGTTCAGCTCGTCAATAAGGCGTGATTAAAGCTCGTTGTGAGGTCCTCCGGGCTCTGGTACCATGATTGTAGCTGTTTAATAACATATATAACCTTTGTCGGCTTCTTTTATCTTTTATATATTCGTGTATTTAGTTTTTTTGTCGATAGAAATAACTATTCATCGAATTTAATGCCAACCGAGTGAAAAGCCTCCACACAAGAGAAAGACCCGGCACAATATACCTCACTCGTAACAGACAGACAGACAATACCAGCAACCCTCGTAACAGACAGACAGACAGACAGTAACCAGCCTCCCCACGTAAGAGACAGACAGACAGATAGACAGCACCAGGAGGCCCCCACCAGATAATTCGACAGTTTGACTAACAGGTCCTGGCTGGTGATTCATCAGGGCGGTAATGTGAGCTGGGTCGGCCCGCCTCCCTCTCATTATGTCTCTCTCTCTCTCTCTCTCTCTCTCTCTCTCTCTCTGTTTTCTCCTGTGTGTGTGTGTCTCTCTCTCTCTCTCTCCTCCACCCACACTTTCTCTCCTTCTCCCTCCCTTCCTACCTATTTCTTATCGTGGCTTTCTTCATTATCTCTCTTTTACTATTTGTTATTCTCTCTCCTTCTCTTCCTATTCCCTTTTCTTCCAATTCTGTCTCCCTTTTGTCCTTATGTTTTCCTCCTCCTCATTTTCTTCCTTCACTCCCCCTTTGTCTTCCCTTTTATTCTTCCTTCTATTCCCTTCCTTCATTATAATTCTTCCTTGAATCTTTCCTTCTTCTGCCCTCCTTCATTTTACTCCTTTCTCCTCTTCCTACTTTCTTTATTCCTCTTCCCTTCCTCCTCCTCTTCCATCTTCATTCCTCCTCTTCCTTCCTCCTTACTTTCTTCCCCCCCTCGCCCATCCCCTCCATTCCTCCCCTAGCTCTTCTTAACACTCAGGGCTACACACACACACACACACACACACACACACACACACACACACACACAGAAGCCCCCCAAATAAACATCTCTATTTAATAACAATAAGAGAATTCCTCTCCTCCTCCTCCTCCTCCTCCCTTCACTTCTCTCCCATTATCCTCTCTTCTTTTCTCCTTCCCCTCTGACCTCTCCCTTTTACTTCCCCTATCCCCTCCCATTGTCCCCTCCCTCTTCTCCCACTCCAATCCCTCCTTTCTCCCCTCCCCTCTCTTCTCTTTCACCCCTCTCCCCCTCTCTACTCCCCCTCCCCACCACTCTCCCCTCTCCTCTCTTCTCTTTCACCCCTCTTCCCCCTCCCCTCCTCTCTCTTCCCCCTCCCCTCCTTTCACCCCCCCTCCCCACCAGCCTCGACAATGCGACCTACACACAAGGTTAACTCACATACCTGGGCCCAACTTTTCTTATCACATAGTTTATTTACTCTATTTTCTTACTTCCTCTCTTACTTTTCTTTATTATATTGTTTCTCATTTGTTGTTTCTCTCTTTTTCTTTTCCTTTCTCATCGTTTTATATGAATCTCTCTCTCTCTCTCTCTCTCTCTGTCTCTCTCTATATATCTCCATTTCTCTTTATCTCTCAGTTTCTCTTTTTCTCTCTCTCTCTCTTTCTCAGTCTCCCTCTCTGTTTCTCGCTTTATTTCTCTCTCTCTCTCTCTCTCTCTCTCTCTCTCTCTCTTTATCTCTCAGTCCCTCTATATCTCCATTTCTCTTTATCTCTCAGTTTCTCTTTCTCTCTCTCTCTCTCTCTCCCTCTCTGTTTCTCGCTTTATTTCTCTCTCTCTCTCTCTCTCTCTCTCTCTCTCTCTATCTTTCAGTTAATCTCTCTCTCAGTATCTCTTTCTACTATCTCTTCTCTTTCTCTCATTTAACTCCATTCTTTCTCTATTTTCTCTCTCACTTTCGCCGTGGGTGAGAGAAAGTAGTGAGAGTGATCATTGTAAATACTGGTTCACACGTCACTGGAGAGAGACAGAGTCCGTCAGGTGTGTTAGAACTCTCTCTCTCTCTCTCTCTCTCTCTCTCTCTCTTTATTCGTTTCTCTATCCTTATGTCAGGATTTATCTCTTTATAATCAGGTTCTCTCTCTCTCTCTCTCTCTCTCTCTCTACCTATCTATCTATCTATTTATCTATTCCTCTCTCTCTCTCTCTCACATGCCAGACTCTCTTCATCCCCCCTTCCCCCATTCCCTCCCTGCCTCACCTACAAAACCTCACCCTCTCTCTATCCCCCGTCCTAGTGTGTAATTTGCATACCAAACAAAATCTGTGTTGAAGGTGTATGTGTGTGTGTGTGTGTGTGTGTGTGTGTGTGTGTGTGTGTCTGTGTGTGTGTGTGTGTGTGTGTGTGTGTGTGTGTGTGTGTGTGTGTGTGTGTGTGTGTGTGTGTGTGTGTGTGTGTGTGTGTCTGTGTGTGTGTGTGTGTGTGTGTTGTGAGGTGTACATAGAGGAGACAAATAGATCGACAAAGAGAGACAGATAGATTGTTAGGCACATATAATAATAATAATAATAATAATAATTAACGGTTTATTGAAAGAGCTTGGCAGCCAGAAGGCTGAAAATATACAGTTACATATTTGGGGAATGGGTTACGAATTACAAATAATATACAAGTAACATAAGTGATACAAATAAGGTATATAATAACTAGATGGGGAAAAGCTCAAACTACAGGGCATTTCAACATAGTGACAGTGCAAGAAGTAGTATTTACTGGGAGTGAATACAATGGTCTATTACTAGTTATTGATAATTTTTACAATGGTTGGGACTGGGCTGTTCTTATAGCGATCATTTCGTGCACGTATGGGCTGGATGCGGTTGTGGTGTCGAACAGCAATTCTCGGGCTAGGGATCTCAGGTGGTAGTAGGAGCCGGTGTCGAGGATAGTGTAGAAGCTTCTTACCAAATTTGCAGATGAGGTCGTGGTGATGGTCAGTGAGAGTCGAAAGGGTCAGTGTGGTGAGCGCTTCTTGATATGTGGAGTAGGAAGGGGAGAGAATAATCTTGCATGCCCTCTTTTGCACTTTTTCTAGGTGTTTACGTTGTGTGGCATTTAGGGAGGAAGACCAGGTAGGGGAGGCATAGGTGAGCTTGGGAAGTATGAATGCTGTGTAAACACTGAGGAGCTCGGGTGCAGGAACTCCGAGGGACTTGAGTCGGCGGAGGAGGTGGAGACGGAAACTGGAGGATTTGACAACTTCACTGACGTGTGGTTTCCAATTTAGTTTGTTGTCTATGGTGACGCCGAGGAGCTTAGTGGAATCTACAACCAGGAGTGTGTTCGGACCTAAAGTAATGGAAGGAGGTGGGACAATGTCGGAGGAGAGGTTGATGTGCATAACCATGGTCTTGGTATGGTTGATGGTGACGTGGTTGTTGGTGGCCCAGTTTTGGAGACTGTTCAATAAATCCTGAAGGGCGGTATAGTTGGAAGCAGAATTGTTGACGCTGATCCCAATGTGAATAGAGAGAGAGAGAGAGAGAGAGAGAGAGAGAGAGAGAGAGAGAGAGAGAGAGAGAGAGAGAGAGAGAGAGAGAGAGAGAGAGATTGACCTACTGAGACAGGAACAGCGTAAATCCCACGGCTCAGGTAATTGTTTGTATATTAATTATTCCATGACTGACCAGGTGTCATGGACGACACACACACACACACACACACGCACACACACACACACACACACGCTCAAACACAGATTGATTCTCTCTCTCTCTCTCTCACCGGAACCTTTCATTCAGCGACCATTATAATCACCCAGGTCCTAGGTGGCCAAAAATCATCATAAAATCATTAGTTCCTCTACAGTAATGATAATGAAATTGCTTTGAAGCCTAATTACAAATTTATTCTAGGAAGCGGCCATCGGGAAAAATAGCCAGCAGCATTAAACGTTTCTCTTTAAAATAGAACAATTAAAAAAATAGAGAATATGTTAATTAATGTCATGTGCAGTGCTTAATAAAACTGCAACGTAAAAAAAATAAGCACAGTGTGACCTTTATTTAACGAACTTTATAGAGATGAAAGTCCGTAATATCGAGGGTCCGTTAAATGTGAAACTTCCATCTAATGAACTATATAGAGATGAAAGTCCGTTATATCGAGGGTCCGTTAAATGTGAAACTTCCATCTAATGAACTATATAGAGATGAAAGTCCTTAATATCGAGGGTCCGTTAAATGTGAAACTTCCATCTAATGAACTATATAGAGATGAAAGTCCGTTATATCGAGGGTCCGTTAAATGTGAAACTTCCATCTAATGAACTTGTAGGAATTCGTGGTATAATGTTGTCTAGCACTCAGGATGGATGGAAACTCTAAGGTGGTTTTCTTATATAATATAAGTTATATGATAGACAGTCTGGTGCTGGAGGTGCCGTGTGGTGAGGAGCTGGTCAGTAGAGATGTTCGGTGAGTAGCCTGTTGAAGGAGGTAGATGTGCAGGATCTTCGTTAGAGAAGATGTTGCCTGTTGCTGGCCTCCTGGTTGAATGAATGCTGGACAGCGAGGAGCTTGCTGGAGGAGGTGTTGCGTGTGCAAGAAGAATGGCCAGAATGAGAGCTGGTTGGTGAGGAAGCTCAGAGATGGACAGCTGGTGGGTCGCCATGCTCGCTGGCGGGAGCGAGGACCGCCAGGCAGCGGCGGAGGAGGAGGTGTTGAGTGTTCAAGTACAATGGCCAGAATGAGTCTCAATGGAGAGACAGAGCTTTTATACCCAGCAGCCGTGAGTCACCTATGAGTCATGTTGGGAAAACCCGAGAAAGTCGCCGGTCTTTGGTTCCGTTGCTAGGTTACGGTAGCATCTGGTGACGCCGCTCGTTTGGTTGCTAGGGAAGGCGTCGCAGGTGGGATGCAGCTACGCAGTTTGTAGGGGAGACGTCCACTACAAACTATATAGAGATGAAAGTCCGTTATATCGAGGGTCCGTTAAATGTGAAACTTCCATCTAATGAACTATATAGAGATGAAAGTCCGTTATATCGAGGGTCTGATAAATGTGAAACACCCACCTAATAGATTAATTGGAGAGAACAGTTCGTTATATGGAGGTTGCCTGTATTTTAAATTAAGAACTGTATGTATCAAGTTAAATATGTATTAAAAAAAAAAATATATATATATATATATATAATTAATATAACATGGCGTGATAACATTCAACAATTAGAAAACTGCAATTAATATTTTTGTCGTTTGTTGAATTAAGTATAAAATAGCAACCCAAAAATAATATAAAAATAGCCTCGAAAAAGAGCATCCACAAATATCATCTAAAAATAGCATTAAAAAAATAGCACTCTAAATAGCACCCAAAAATAGCATTCCAAAAAGCATCTAAAAATAGAATCCAAAAATAGCACCCAATAATAGCACCCAATAATAGCACCCAATAATAGCACCCAATAATAGCACTCAATAATAGCACCCAATAATAGCACTCAATAATAGCATCCAAATAGCATAAAAAAGACTGAGATTCTACATTAACTAGACGCCTTCATATCACAAGACATATGTAAGTCAAGAGAATATTTTCCTACAAATTCTTTCTACCTTAACTAGGTCTCCTAATTGGTGGATGCATGAAGTTAAGGTAGAGTTAAGGTAGAGTTAAGGTAGAGTTAAGGTAGAGTTAAGGTGGGGTTAAGGTGGAGTTAAGGTAGAGTTAAGGTGGGGTTAAGGTGGGGTTAAGGTAGAGTTAAGGTGGGGTTAAGGTGGGGTCAAGGTAGAGTTAAGGTAGAGTTAAGGTGGAGTTAAGGTGGGGTTAAGGTAGAGTTAAGGTAGAGTTAAGGTGGGGTTAAGGTGGGGTCAAGGTAGAGTTAAGGTAGAGTTAAGGTGGAGTTAAGGTAGAGTTAAGGTGGGGCCAAGGTAGAGTTAAGGTAGAGTTAAGGTAGAGTTAAGGTGGGGTTAAGGTAGAGTTAAGGTGGAGTCAAGGTAGAGTTAAGGTAGAGTTAAGGTAGAGTTAAGGTAGAGTTAAGGTAGAGTTAAGGTGGGGTCAAGGTAGAGTTAAGGTAGAGTTAAGGTGGGGTTAAGGTAGAGTTAAGGTAGAGTTAAGGTAGAGTTAAGGTGGGGTCAAGGTAGAGTTAAGGTAGAGTTAAGGTAGGGTCAAGGTAGAGTTAAGGTAGAGTTAAGGTGGGGTCAAGGTAGAGTTAAGGTAGAGTTAAGGTAGAGTTAAGGTAGAGTTAAGGTAGAGTTAAGGTGGGGTTAAGGTAGGGTCAAGGTAGAGTTAAGGTGGGGTCAAGGTAGAGTCTCTGTGTAAATTTTATAAAATTTTTGTGGATATTTAGAATATGACGTAAAATTCTGTATCCGCTCTGTGTCGGATTGTTTCTGGTGATATTGTCAGGGATTCGAAGCCTCCTTTACCCTCTATCGAACTCCAGATTAGAGAAACGAACCCATCCAACATAGGTCTAATAATACCATCTGCCCTCTCTGAAACTTCTGGATGTTCCGGTTATATATAAAAAAATGCCCAATGTACCTACCTGACCAATTTGCGTCAAGAGTAGGCAGTGAGGAGAAGAGAGAAGAAGTAAAGAGGGGTTTATACACTCACGCATTTAACTAACTGGGTTTCAACCATGGCGTAAACGTATAATTCACTTTGTCACTCGATTCACAGGGGTCTGGTACCATCCATCCTACATTCGTCACTTTTGTCAGTCAGGGTTCACAGGGGTCAGGTACCATCCATCCTACATTCGTCATTTTTGTCAGTCAGGGTTCACAGGGGTCTGGACAATATCTTGTCTGGTAATGGGAACAAACCCATTATCTGCCTCAGTGCAGGAGGCAATGATATTGGCCGGTGTAGGAGCGAGGAACTTCTTGATAAGTTCAAGGCAGCCATAGATCGTATTAGGACTAAGGGAGGGATCCCTATCATATGCGGTGTCCTGCCTAGAAGGAGAGTTGGCAGTGAATGGTTGTCAAGGGCAGTTGGTGTTAACGACCGTCTTGACAGATATTGCAAGTCAATATCAGTCCCATTCATTGACAACTGGGACAACTTCTATGGCAGAAGGGACCTTTATGCTAGGGATGGGGTGCACCTGTCTAGGGATGGAGTAGCAACCCTGGCTGGGGCTCTAGAGGGGGCAGTTCAAAAGATATCGAAGTCTTTAAACTGCTAAGAGAACATAGGGGCACGGGGGTGGAGGTGACTGCAGTGGGAGCGGGTAAACAAGGCGAAAGATTACAGGGAAATAGTGTTAGGAATGATGACATAACTAAATTAGACAGGGAGTTTAAAACTAAACGCGGTAAGGGAAGGACTCAGAACACGACTAACTTAAATGTATATTACGCGAACAGTAGAAGTATGAGAAACAAAATGGATGATATTAGGGCCTTGGTATGTACAGAAGAAATCGATATAATTGCATTCACTGAAACATGGATCAACCTAGACACACGTGAATTACCAGTCGAATACCAAATTGCGGGTTACAAACTGTTCCATACCGATAGGCAGACCAGGAAAGGAGGCGGAGTAGCAATCTATGTTAGGGATAATCTGAAGTGTGAAATAAATAAGGAAATAAAAACTGAGAGGAATACAGAAACAATTTGGATAGAATTAAGCGACGGTCGGGAAAAATTAATCACAGGAGTAATATATAGACCCCCCAATCTTGACAGAGTCAATGAACGACTTATCTGGGATGAAATGCGCAGGGCTTCCATACACAACAAAGTCTGTATAGTAGGCGACTTTAACCTTGGCCAAATAGATTGGACCGACCTTACGGGAAACTCAGAATCAGAGGATTTTCTCGAGACGATCCAGGACTGTTTCCTAAGTCAACATATAACCGAACCCACACGGGGTAATAATATATTGGATTTAGTTTTGTCAAACAGAGAAAACCTCATTAGCAATGTCGAGGTAGGGAACGAACTTGCAAACAGCGATCACAAAGAAATTCGATTCCAGTTAGATTTTCAGGGCAGACGTAAGGAAAATTCCACTAAAGTACCAGATTTCAGAAGGGCAAACTTTGACAGTTTAAAGAGGCAGCTAAGAGAGGGGGTGTCGCGCTTGGCGGTGAACCTGACAGATGACACCGACCTGATAACGAGATCTGAGATTGCCGAGTTCCACGACAATTTAAATAGTGAGTTACTTAATGCACAAAGGCAGAACATACCATACAAAAAACTCAGATCAAACAACAATGACCCTAAATGGATAAATAATTATTTAAAGAACATCATTGGCCAAAGGAAGGCTATAGGTAGAAGGATAAATCGTGGCGAAATTCACCTCCGGGACTATTATAGGGTATTGGCGAGTAGGGTTAAAACCGAGATAAGGAAAGCAAAGAGGAATAATGAGGTAAGGATAGCAAGGGAGGCAAAGACAAACCCCAAAGGATTCTACCAAATGTACCAAACTAAAACACGAGAAAAGATTGGACCAATACGGTCAGACTCCGGCGAGCTCACTGATAACGACGGAGAAATGAGCAATAATTTGAATAAATATTTTTCAACAGTTTTCACCAGCGAAAATTTAAACATGATACCCGAGGCACCGACTCTATTCAGAGATAGTGAAGAAAACAAATTAAGTGAGATAGTAGTGACTAGTAACGATGTTAGTAAGCAAGTAGACAAACTAAAGCCTAATAAGTCACCTGGTCCCGATGAGATATTTGCCAGAGTATTAAAGGAATGTAAGGAAGAGCTTAGTATGCCCTTAGCAAAGTTGTTTAACATGTCCTTAAAAACAGGTGTAGTACCAGAATCCTGGAGGATAGCGAATGTAATACCGATCTTCAAGAAGGGGGATAGATCACTATCCTCTAACTACCGCCCAATCAGTTTAACATCAATAGTAGGCAAATTACTGGAAGCAATCATTTCAAACTCTATTCGAAATCACCTGGAGAAGCACAGATTGATCAATGATTCCCAGCATGGCTTCACAAGCGGACGTTCTTGCCTAACTAATCTATTAACATTCTTTTCATCAGTTTTCGAATCAGTGGACGAGGGGCACAATTATGATGTGGTATATCTCGACTTTAGCAAAGCCTTCGACAGAGTACCCCACGAAAGACTAATTAGAAAGGTAGAAGCTCATGGCATCAAAGGTGACATCCTTAAATGGATTAGGGCGTGGTTACAGGACAGGAAACAGCGAGTGAGCATTAACGGCACTAAGTCCCATTGGTGCAACGTCACAAGTGGAGTTCCCCAAGGCTCAGTACTTGGACCATTATTGTTTATTATATACATAAACGACATAGATATCGGCATAGACAGCAACATAAGTAAGTTTGCTGATGATACTAAAATAGGACGTGTTATCAAATCTGACGAGGACTCGGCAAAACTACAGGAGGATCTAAACAAATTTTTCGAATGGTCTGAAAAATGGCAGATGAAATTCAACATTGACAAATGTAAAGTACTCAGTATAGGGAATGTAAACAGGGAAACCAGATACCAGATGAACAACGATGCCATAGAGAAATCCGACTGCGAGAGAGATTTAGGAGTAATGATAAGTAGGAACCTTAAGCCAAGTAAACAATGTGTTTTTGCTCGTAACAAGGCTAATAAAGTACTTGGGTTCATACAAAGGAGTGTTAGTTACAAGACTAGCGAGGTCATCCTAAAACTGTATCTTGCTCTTGTGAGACCACACCTGGATTACGCAGTCCAGTTCTGGTCACCGTATTACAGAATGGATATAGAATCCTTGGAAAGAATCCAGAGGAGAATGACAAGACTAATCCCGGGTATCAGGAACCTTGAGTATAGAGACAGGTTAAAGCATCTTAATTTGCACTCCCTTGAGAGACGTAGAGCGAGGGGCGACCTGATAGAGGTGTATAAATGGAAGGCAGGGCTAAACAAAGGGGACATTACAAAGGTACTCAAATTATCCAACCAGGAGCGAACTCGTAACAATGGTTTTAAATTGGACAAATTTAGATTTAGGCGTGAAATAGGTAAACACTGGTTTGGAAACAGAGTAGTAGATGAATGGAACAAGTTACCAAATATCATCATTAACTCGAATACGCTGAATTGCTTCAAACATAGGTTGGATGCTCATATGAGCAATAGGGGTTGGGTGTAAACGGGACTGCCCAGTATGGGCCAATAGGCCCGCTGCAGTTTCCTCCATTCTTATGTTCTTATGTACCATCCATCCTACATTCGTCACTTTTGTCAGTCAAGGCTCACAGGGGTCAGGTACCATCCATCCTACATACAGCTGACTTGTGTGTTAACTAGGAGACTGGTGGGAGGAGTTGAATAGAGGAGAGAGTGGAGAAAGGGAATGTAGAGGAGGAGGAGGAGGAGGGAAACAAGGAGGTAACGGAAGGAAGGAAGTAAGGAGGAAGAGGAGGTAGAGAAGTCAAGGGAAGGAAGAGGAGGAGGAGTAATAAGATCTGGAAACGCAAGAAGAATGAAAATTAGGAAGACAATAGAAAAGGAAAACTGGGGGAGCAGAAAAAATAAATGAAAATAAAATTACAATAAAAAAGGGGAAAGAGCGGAAGGTGAAAAAAAAAAAAAATTACATACCACATAATACGATAAATTAGGGTAGAAGGATAAAAAAAAATTATTGGTGTTATTGAAGGACAAATGAAGCCTCGCTGGTGTACAAAATCAAACCAGACAACTTGAGACAGTATAATGAGGTAAGCCAAGGACGTATATATAAAAATCTGCATAATCCCATTGGTCTAGCTTAAGGTGGTCATGTGAGAGAGAGAGAGAGAGAGAGAGAGAGAGAGAGAGAGAGAGAGAGACTCCTTAATCCTGGGGACACTCGTGGGCGGGTCACAAGTACACAAATGGATGTAGGGACGAATAGAGGGTAGGAGGGACGGACAGAGGCTAGGAGGGACGGACAGAGGGTAGGAGTGACGTACGGACGGTAGGATGAATGGACAGATGGTAATAGGGACGGATGGGAGGAAATCACTATATTCCCTCCTTTGTATACACACACACACACACACACACACACACACACACACACACACACACACACACATACATGTACACACACAAACACAGACTCATAGTGGGGACACAAAAACAAAATTTGTACCCCTATATTAAACCGTGAAGAAGTGACTCTCTCTCTCTCTCTCTCTCTCTCTCTCTCTCTCTCTCTCTCTCTCTCTCTCTCTCTCTATTATCCACTCACCACCCTCTCTCTCTCTCTCTCTCTCTATTATCCACTCACCACTCTCTCTCTCTCTCTCTCTCTCTCTCTATTATCCACTCACCACCCTCTCTCTCTCTCTCTCTCTCTCTCTCTCTCTCTCTCTCTCTCTCTATTATCCACTCACCACCCTCTCTCTCTCTCTCTCTCTCTCTCTCTATTATCCACTCACCACCCTCTCTCTCTCTCTCTCTCTCTATTATCCACTCACCACACCCTCTCTCTCTCTCTCTATTATCCACTCACCACCCTCCCTTTGTCTCTCTCTCTCACTCTCATTTCTTCCTCTCCACCTCATCCCTATCACAGCAAATTCTCTGGATTGAGGCCCCACACCCCATCAAACCTTCCAAGGGCGGCAAAGAGTGAGTGTGTCAACCGCTTCGATCAAAGAAGAAGACCGGGGAGGGTCGGGAAGGGTCGGGGAGGGTCGGGAGAGTCGGGGAGGGTCGGGAGAGTCGGGGAGGGTTGGAGGAGAGTCGGGAAGGTCGGAGAGGGTCGGGGAGGGTCGGAGGAGAGTCGGGAAGGTCGGAGAGGAGAGGGAAGGGTCGGGGAGAATCTGGGAGGGGAGGGGAGGGGAGGGAAGGATCGGGGAGGGTCGGGGAGGGTCGGAGGAGAGTCGGAGGAGAGTCGGGAAGGTCGGAGAGGGTTGAGGAGGGTTGGGGAGGGTCGGAGGAGAGTCGGGAAGGTCGGAGAGGAGAAGGAAGGGTCGGGGAGGGTCGGGAGAGTCGGGGAGGGTCGGAGGAGAGTCGGGAAGGTCGGAGAGGGTCGGGAAGGGTCGGAGGAGAGTCGGGAAGGTCGGAGAGGAGAGGGAAGGGTCGGGGAGAATCTGGGAGGGGAGGGGAGGGGAGGGAAGGGTCGGGGAGGGTCGAGGAGGGTCGGAGGAGAGTCGGGAAGGTCGGAGAGGGGAGGGAAGGGTCGGGGAGGATCTGGGAGGGGAGGGAAGGGTCAGGGAGGATCTGGGAGGGGAGTGAAGGGTCGGGAGAGTCGGGGAGGGTTGGAGGAGAGTCGGGAAGGTCGGAGAGGGTCGGGGGGTCGGTAGGGTCGGGGAGGATGTGAGAGGGTCTGGGAGGATCTGGGAGGGGAAGGTCGGGGAGA
>CAUDMG010001492.1:3093034-3112080 GCA_958450375.1 Homarus gammarus
ACTGACGAAGGTACGGCAACACTGACGAAGGTACGGTAACACTGACGAAGGTACGGTAACACTGACGAAGGTACGGTAACACTGACGAAGGTACGGCAACACTGACGAAGGTACGGTAACACTGACGAAGGTACGGTAACACTGACGAAGGTACGGTAACACTGACGAAGGTACGGCAACACTGACGAAGGTACGGTAACACTGACGAAGGTACGGCAACACTGACGAAGGTGCGGCAACACTGACGAAGGTGCGGCAACACTGACGAAGGTACGGCAACACTGACGAAGGTGCGGCAACACTGACGAAGGTGCGGCAACACTGACGAAGGTACGGCAACACTGACGAAGGTACGGTAACACTGACGAAGGTACGGTAACACTGACGAAGGTACGGTAACACTGACGAAGGTACGGTAACACTGACGAAGGTACAGCAACACTGACGAAGGTACGGCAACACTGACGAAGGTACGGTAACACTGACGAAGGTGCAACATCACTTAAAAGAGAGAGAGAGAGAGAGAGAGAGAGAGAGAGAGAGAGAGGAACCAGGCAGCCAAAACACCATTCTCTCTCCCTCTCTACCTCCCCCATCCATCTTACCCCCTCCCCCTTCCCTCACCCCATCCCTCCTTCTCCTCCTCCCCCCCTTCCCCCCCTCCTTCCCCCACTCTGAAACAAACACACAAACAAACAAATAGCTCGGTGTGTATCGGCTGGACAGGAAATTGGAGGAAGACCAATTTATAGAGTGTGTGTGTGTGTGTGTGTGTGTGTGTGCGTTTCAAACACATACATACATACACACACACACACACACACACACACAGACAAATACCTCCACCCACCAACACACACACACACACACACACACACACAGACAAATACCTCCACCCACCAACACACACACAATACCTCCACACACACACATACACACACAAACACCCCCCCTCCCCCCCACACAAACAGACCCCCCCCCACAAACACACAAACCATAACTCAAAACACAGAGTGAAAATTCCACTTTAAAGGAACCATCCCACAGTTAACGTCTCAAGAGGCTGAAGAATTTAACTAGGTGATTTCAGTGCCCATCCGAGTATCGAACCCAGTCCTCGCCTTTAACATACGACCGCCATTACCCTACTCAGCCACACCATCTTACTGGTATACTCGTAACTATAGAGTAGAGCCTTGCTGAATGCTCTGACTACTGGCAAGATGGTGGTATTGCATTTAGTTTATACGGTTGGGTGAGTTATAGGCTTCTGATTGGCTAGCTCTAGAGTAGTTGTCCCTCGTTACTTTACCTGTGATTTATGATGAAGTCTGTACCTGTATTCTGTAGTGTACCTGTAATTTATGTCTTAATTTACGATATCTGGGAGTTGTTGTACCTGTATAATCTACGCCTGTAATTTACGATACCTGAGAGTTGCTGTACCTGTAATCTGCCTAAATATGTACCTGTATTTATTAACACCTGGGAGTTGTTGTACCTGTAATCTACGCCTGTAATTTACGATACCTGGGAGTTGCTGTACCTGTAATCTGCCTAAATATGTACCTGTATTTATTAACACCTGGGAGTTGTTGTACCTGTAATCTACGCCTGTAATTTACGATACCTGGGAGTTGCTGTACCTGTAATCTGCCTATATCTATACTTGTACTTTATAATAGTCACTACCTGGGAATTAATTAACTGTACCTATTACTAATACCAATTCTCCTATTGTTTTAATCTCTATCTGTTCTCCTATTTCTTGTCTCTACCTATTTTTATCTCTACCAATTTCCCTATTTATTATATTATTAAACATTAACCAACTAATCAAGACAACATCACCTATTGATATGTATTAACAAAAAAATAATAAAAAAAATAAAATAAAATGAAAAAATCCTCAACTGAAGTAAAAGAAGGAATAAGAAAATAAGAAAAATGTGAGGTCAAACAGAAGAAAATCCCCAACACAAAGGACAGGAAGTAATAAAGGAGGAAGAGACATGAAAAGTAAAGAAGAAGAAGAAGAAGTGGGTGACTCAAAGGAAAGAATGGAAGAGAAAGGTGATGGGAGAGAGAGAGAGGGGGGGGGGAGGCGGGGCGTGAGACAGAGAGATAGAGGAGGGACGTGAGAGAAAGAGAGAGAAATATGGTGCGAACAAAGAGAAAACCTAATGTAAGAGAGGGCGTGGAGAAGAATGGGGGAAGAGGGGTAGGAAGGAAGGACATTAATAAGGTCGAAGAATAGAGAATGGAAGAAGAGACAGATAAAGAATGAGATAAAGCAAGAGAGGCGAAAAACATTAAAGAATAAGAAAAAAATCGTGAGAGAATTTAAGAGAAAAGAATAAATCAACGAAAAAGATGTGAAAGATAAGAAGAAGAATTAACATAAATATAAAGAGAAGAAAAAAACATCTATCTATCTATCTATCTATCTATCTATCTATCTATCTATCTCCCTCTTGTTCTCTCCCCCATTTACACGTGTTAATAATCAACACGTGTTTGTTTACCTCGTCAGCTGTTCCATAACACGTGGTCATGTTTACCTCCCGTACACCTGTGCTTATCCTGTATGTATGTATGTATGTATGTATGTATGTATGTATGCGTGTGGGTAAGAAGATGGGAAAAATGGTGGTGATGGTAATGGTGGTAGTGCAGGCGAGGGTATAGTGAGAATGGTGATAATAGGGGTGGTAATGGTGGTGGTAGTAGCAGCATAGACACACACACACACACACACACACACACTCAACATTAGGTTAGGTTAGGTTAGGTTAGGTTAGTGTAAGTGTGTTTAAGATGAAATAAACTGGGGGGTCTAATCTTCAGGTGATGTTATTATGTTTAATTATTAACGTATATACACACACATACACAAACACTAACATTCCCACCCCCACAAACACACGTACACCCCCACCACACACACCCCCACACCCCATCCCCCCACCCTCCCCCACCACCCCCACCTCCTTCAAACCCCCACACACCCCCACCACACACACCCACACACACCCTCTACCACACCCCATCCCCCCACCCTCCCCCACCACTCCCACCTCCTTCAAACCCCCACATACCCCCATCACACACACACCCCTACATACCACCACACCCCCCTACCACACCCCATCCCCCCACCCTCCCCTACCACTCCCACCTCCTTCAAACCCACACACACCCCCACCACACACACACCCTCACACACCACCACAACCCTCTACCACACCCCATCCCCCCACCCTCCCCCACCACTCCCACCTCCTTCAAACCCCCACACACCCCCATCACACACACACCCCTACATACCACCACACCCCCTACCACACCCCATCCCCCCACCCTCCCCCACACACCCCCACCACACACACCCACACACACCCTCTACCACACCCCATCCCCCCACCCTCCCCCACACACCCCCACCTCCTTCAAACCCCCACACACCCCCATCACACACACACCCCTACATACCACCACACCCCCCTACCACACCCCATCCCCCCACCCTCCCCCACCACCCCCACCACCATCAAACCCCCACACACCCCCATCACACACACACCCCTACATACCACCACACCCCCTACCACACCCCATCCCCCCACCCTCCCCCACACACCCCCACCTCCTTCAAACCCACACACACCCCCACCACACACACACCCTCACACACCACCACACCCCCTACCACACCCCATCCCCCCACCCTCCCCTACCACTCCCACCTCCTTCAAACCCACACACACCCCCACCACACACACACACCCTCACACACCACCACACCCCTCTACCACACCCCATCCCCCCACCCTCCCCTACCACTCCCACCTCCTTCAAACCCACACACACCCCCACCACACACACACCCTCACACACCATCACACCCCTCTACCACACCCCATCCCCCCACCCTCCCCCACACACCCCCACCTCCTTCAAACCCACACACACCCCCACCACACACACACACCCTCACACACCATCACACCCCTCTACCACACCCCATCCCCCCACCCTCCCCCACACACCCCCACCTCCTTCAAACCCACACACACCCCCACCACACACACACACCCTCACACACCACCACACCCCCTACCACACCCCATCCCCCCACCCTCCCCTACCACTCCCACCTCCTTCAAACCCACACACACCCCCATCACACACACACACCCTCACACACCACCACACCCCTCTACCACACCCCATCCCCCCACCCTCCCCCACACACCCCCACCTCCTTCAAACCCACACACACCCCCACCACACACCCCCACCACCCCCACCACCCCACCCCCACCCCCCCTACCACCCACCCCTCAACCCACACACCCCCCACCACACCACCCTCCACCCACCACACCCTCTACCACACCCAATCCCCCCACCCTCCCCCACCACTCCCACCTCCTTCAAACCCCCACACACCCCCATCACACACACACCCCTACATACCACCACACCCCCTACCACACCCCATCCCCCCACCCTCCCCTACCACTCCCACCTCCTTCAAACCCACACACACCCCCATCACACACACACACCCTCACACACCACCACACCCCTCTACCACACCCCATCCCCCCACCCTCCCCCACACACCCCCACCTCCTTCAAACCCACACACACCCCCACCACACACACCCACACACACCCTCTACCACACCCCATCCCCCCACCCTCCCCTACCACTCCCACCTCCTTCAAACCCACACACACCCCCACCACACACACACACCCTCACACACCACCACACCCCTCTACCACACCCCATCCCCCCACCCTCCCCCACACACCCCCACCTCCTTCAAACCCACACACACCCCCATCACACACACACACCCTCACACACCACGACACCCCTCTACCACACCCCATCCCCCCACCCTCCCCTACCACTCCCACCTCCTTCAAACCCACACACACCCCCATCACACACACACACCCTCACACACCACGACACCCCTCTACCACACCCCATCCCCCCACCCTCCCCTACCACTCCCACCTCCTTCAAACCCACACACACCCCCACCACACACACACACCCTCACACACCCTCTACCACACCCCATCCCCCACCCTCCCCCACACACCCCCACCACACACACACACCCTCACACACCACCACACCCCTCTACCACACCCCATCCCCCCACCTCCTTCAAACCCACACACACCCCCACCACACACACACACCCTCACACACCACCACACCCCTCTACCACACCCCATCCCCCCACCCTCCCCCACACACCCCCACACCCCCACACCCAGAGGCACCAAAATCAGAGACAATAGCACCAGCCCAGTTTGTGTTTCGCTTCTAATTGAAACTCATTAAAACAATAATATCTTTAATGCTGCACCAATTTAAACCTGATCTGGTGCTTCAGGTTCAATTAACTTTGTTTTGTTGTTGAGAGAGAGAGAGAGAGAGAGAGAGAGAGAGAGAGAGAGAGATGAACAGACAGACAGACACAGAGAAACAGACAGACAAAGACAGAGAAGATATTGATAGATAGATAGATAGGAAGAAACAGACCTGCCATGTGACGGATAACAACAACAGCAAATACTAGACGTGAGGGGGTGAGGGGGGTGGTGAGGGGTGAGGAGGGGAGTGGTGAGGGGTGAGGAGGGGGGTGGTGAGGGGTGGTGAGGGGTGAGGAGGGGGGTGGTGAGGGGTGAGGAGGGGGGTGGTGAGGGGTGAGGAGGGGTGAGGAGGGGGGTGGTGAGGGGTGGTGAGGGGTGAGGAGGCGTGGTGAGGGGTGAGGAGGGGTGGTGAGGGGTGGTGAGGGGTGAGGAGGGGTGGTGAGGGGTGAGGAGGGGTGAGGAGGGGGGTGGTGAGGGGTGAGGAGAGGGGTGGTGAGGGGTGAGGAGGGGTGAGGAGGGGGGTGGTGAGGGGTGAGGAGGGGGGTGGTGAGGGGTGGTGAGGGGTGAGGAGGGGGGGTGGTGAGGGGTGAGGAGGGGGGTGGTGAGGGGTGAGGAGGGGTGGTGAGGGGTGAGGAGGGGTGGTGAGGGGTGGTGAGGGGTGAGGAGGGGTGGTGAGGGGTGAGGAGGGGGGTGGTGAGGGGTGGTGAGGGGTGAGGAGGGGGGGTGGTGAGGGGTGAGGAGGGGGGTGGTGAGGGGTGAGGAGGGGTGAGGAGGGGGGTGGTGAGGGGTGGTGAGGGGTGAGGAGGGGGGGTGGTGAGGGGTGAGGAGGGGGTGGTGAGGGGTGGTGAGGGGTGAGGAGGGGGGTGGTGAGGGGTGAGGAGGGGGGTGGTGAGGGGTGAGGGGGGTGAGGGCTGAGGGGGGGTTGACGGGGAAGATTAATGGGTGAGGATGAGGAGTTGAAATGTGGAGAATGAGGGGCATGAAGTGAGGATGAGGGGTATGAAGTGAGGATGAGGGGAATGAAGTGAGGATGAGGGGATGAAGTGAGGATGAGGGGCATGAAGTGAGGATGAGGGGAATGAAGTGAGGATGAGGGGCATGAAGTGAGGATGAGGGGAATGAAGTGAGGATGAGGGGAATGAAGTGAGGATGAGGGGCATGAAGTGAGGATGAGGGGCATGAAGTGAGGATGAGGGGAATGAAGTGAGGGGAATGAAGTGAGGGGAATGAAGTGAGGATGAGGGGGAATGAAGTGAGGATGAGGGGAATGAAGTGAGGATGAGGGGCATGAGGTGAGGATGAGGGGAATGAAGTGAGGGGAATGAAGTGAGGATGAGGGGGAATGAAGTGAGGGGGTGAGGGGATGAAGTAGAGAGGTAGTACAGTACTTTATATCCCTGGGGTGTACTCTTACTGCTGGTTTATGGCAGTACATGTGTAGTGGTGGTGGCGTCCCGGGGGGTGAGGGGCAGGGTAAGGAGGGGGGAGGAGGGTAAGAAGGGGGGAAGGGTAAGAAGGGGGGAGGGTAAGAAGGGGGGAGGGTAAGAAGGGGGAAGGGTAAGAAGGGGGAAGGGTAAGAAGGGGGAGGGTAAGAAGGGGGAGGGTAAGAAGGGGGGAGGGTAAGAAGGGGGGAAGGGTAAGAAGGGGGGAAGGGTAAGAAGGGGGGAGGGTAAGAAGGGGGAGGGTAAGAAGGGGGGAGGGTAAGAAGGGGGAAGGGTAAGAAGGGGGAGGGTAAGAAGGGGGAGGGTAAGAAGGGGGGAAGGGTAAGAAGGGGGAGGGTAAGAAGGGGGGGAAGGGTAAGAAGGGGGGAGGGTAAGAAGGGGGAAGGGTAAGAAGGGGGAAGGGTAAGAAGGGGGAGGGTAAGGAAGGGGGAGGAGGGTAAAAAGGGGGAGGGTAAGAAGGGGGGAAGGGTAAGAAGGGGGAAGGGTAAGAAGGGGAGGGTAAGAAGGGGGAAGGGCAAGAAGGGGGAGGGTAAGAATGGGGGAGGGTAAGAAGGGGGGGGGAAGGGTAAGAAGGGGAGAGGGTAAGAAGGGGGGGAAGGGTAAAAAGGGGGGAGGGTAAGAAGGGGGAAGGGTAAGAAGGGGGGAGGGTAAGAAGGGGGGAGGGTAAGAAGGGGTTAAGGGTAAGGGCGGAGGGTAAGAAGGGGGGAAGGGTAAGAAGGGGAGAGGGTAAGAAGGGGGAGGGTAAGAAGGGGGGAGTGTAAGAAGGGGGGAGGGTAAGAAGGGGGTAAGGGTAAGAAGGGGGGAGGATAAGAAGGGGGGAAGGGTAAGAAGGGGGGTGGGTAAGAAGGGGAGAAGGGTAAGAAGGGGGGAAGGGTAAGAAGGGGGAGGGTAAGAAGGGGAGAGGGTAAGAAGGGGGAGGGGGATATGGGAGGAAACAGGGTAAGGAGGGAGAGGAGAGAAGAAAGAGGGAATGGGTGAAGAGGAGAGAGAGAGAGAGAGAGAGAGAGAGAGAGAGAGAGAGAGAGAGAGAGAGAGAGAGAGAGAGAGGTATAAACCCTACGAACCTGTAATTTTTTTGGAGGTCGTATCACAAGTAGCGAGGATGCTGATGACGTCAATACTCGCTCGTTTTATACTACCCTGGGGAGCTTGGTGGTTAGGGAGAGGAGGAGGGGGGTAAGAGAAAGTAGAGAGAAGGGAGAGGCAATGGAGGGAGGGGAGTGGAGTAGGGGGGAGCTAAAAGTGAGGCATCGAGGCGGGGAGAGATTCGATTCAGGCTTATTTGAGAGAGAAAGAGAAACAGTGATATTACATCTTGTGGAGAGTGGCAGCTTAATATACTGTACACACACACACACACACACACACAAACACACACACACACACACACACACACACACAAACACACACACACACATACACTCATACACCCTGCCCCACACACATATACATACCCCTCCCACACACACACACACACACACACACACACACAAATACACACCCTACACACAAACACACATACACACACACACACGCCCTACACACAAACACACACCCCACACACAAACACACCCTACACACAAACACACAAACACACACACAAACAAACACAAACACACACACAAACACACACAAACACACACACACACACAAATACACACCCTACACACAAACACACCCTACACACAAACACACACACACACACCCTACACACAAACACACCCACACACACACACAACACACACACACACAAACACACACCCTACACACAAACACACAAACACACACACACACACAAACAAAACACACACAAACACACACAAACACACAAATACACACCCTACACACAAACACACCCTACACACAAACACACATACACACACACACAAACAAACACAAACACACACACACATGAAGGAAAAAAACAAAAAACAAACCCACCCACTACCTACCCCTTTAAACACCTCGGCTGGAATGTGTATCGCCTACAATAACACTCACTGGTGGCTGACTGGGGAGCGTGTTTCGAGAGAATACCCGGGTACTCGAATCCCGTGTGGGCTTTGTATTGCTCTTTGTAATATATCACGGCAGGTTACAGCAAGGGTGAAGTACAGGTGAGGAATTATGTAGTTTGTTAGTTGTTTTTTTTTTTCTTTCTGTTATCTAAGTAGAGAGGGTGGGAGGTATGGTGTGTGTGTGTGTGTGTGTGTGTGTGTGTGTGTGTCAGAAAGATTTAATGACTTACAAGACTTTAGGAAACAGATATTGTACTTGAGAGAGAGAGAGAGAGAGAGAGAGAGAAGTTACCAGGAATTGCTGTTATGGTTGTTTATGATTGCCTTTGTTTGGATGTTATTGGTTTTGTAATTATTGTAATTTGGAAAACTGCGAACGAGGGGAGACAAAACAGGAGGAGAGAGAGAGAGGATGGGTAAGAGGAAGAAAGAGGTGGGAGGAGAGGACGAAAGAAGGTGACGGATAGGGAAGAGAAAGAACGAAAGAGGAGAGAGTAGAAGAAAGGAGGATGGGGAAAAGACAGAAGGGGAGGAAGGAAGAGGGGAGGAAAAGGTCAATAGAAAGGAAAAAGAAAGTATGGGATGGGAGAGGAGAATAAAGAAGGGATAGGAAGAGGGTAGGATGGGATGGGGGAGGATAAAGAGGTGATGGGGTCGAATGGAAAGGAACAGAGAAGAAATAAATGGGAAGGAATAGGATAGAGAAGGGAATAAAGAAGGAGTAGTAGTAGTAGTAGTAGTAGTAGTAGGTAGTAGTAGTAGTAGTAGTAGTAGTAGTAGTAGTAGTAGTAAGGCCTATAGGGGTGGGGGAAGTGCTGAGGCGGATCATCGGAAAGTGCATAATGGAGGTGGTAAAGGATGATGTCAGGGCAGCTGCAGGGAACCTACAAGTGTGTGCTGGCCACCAGGCTGGAGGGGAGGCGGCCATTCTCGCCATGAGAACGATTATGAGCAGCGCGATTGTGAGGCCGTTCTCCTGGTGGACGCTTCAAACGCATTCAACATACTTAACCACAAGGCCGCACTGCACAACATCAAGATAAAGTGTCCAAGCTTTGCAATGTATGTTGAAAACTCCTATAGGAATCCATCAGACCTTTATATAGGAAAGAACAAGGCTCTAAGAGATGATACCATCATACAGTCAACAGAGGGAACAACGCAGGGGGACCCTGTTGCAATGGCAATGTACGCAATCGGCCTATCAGTGCTCCAACACACAATAAAATTTGAAACAACTGAGGTCAAGCAAGTGACGTACGCTGATGACCTTACAGGAGCAGGAAAAGTGGAGGACATCAAAAAGTGGTGGGACCTGATAACATCACGAGGCCCACAAATAGGGTACCACCCAAACGCCAGCAAGTCTTTCCTCATTGTGAAGCCAGAACATTATGAACGGGCAATAGAGGTGTTCGGTGGAAGTGAGGTTAAAATAACAAAGGACGGCCAAAGACACCTAGGAGCAGTAATTGGCACTACGGACTTCAAGACAGAGTACGTAGCGGGAAAGGTGAATGAATGGGTTAGGGAAATCCAAGCTCTGTCTGAGATTGCTAATACAGAGCCATATGCGGCTTTTGCTGCATTCACCCATGGAGTCAAGCATCGCTGGAACTACCTGATGTGCACTATCCCTGACATCGGACCCCTCCTCCACCCTCTGGAAGAAGCAATCAGTGTCAATTTCATTCCCAAATTAGTGAAACACACTCACTTAACCCCAGCAGAAAGATCACTCTTTGCACTACCACCGAGACTGGGAGGAATGGGACTGACCAACCCAGAGGAGATTGCTGCCACCGAACATCAAAATTCAGTTAAGCTCACGGCAGCCCTCACGGACCACATAATAGCCCAGAACGCAACAGGGGAGGTGGATACCAGTGAAGTAAACAAGATTCGAAGGTCCATTACGACAGAACGACAGCACGGCCAAAGTGATAAGTTACAGCAACTGTGGCTGCAAGTACCAGAGAATTTGAAAAAAAGTAGCTATAGCGCAGGAGGTGGGCGCCTCGAACTGGTTAACTACGTTACAGATAAGGGAAAATGGTTTCAGTCTCAATAAACAAGAATTTAGAGATGCCAATGCTCTAAGGTACGGTAGGCCAGTAGAAGGTTTGCCCTCCCAATGCGTGCGTGACTCTTCCTATGACGTCGATCACGCCATGGTGTGCAAGAAAGGGGGCTTCATATGCATGAGGCATGACGAAGTAAGGGACCTCACAGCAAATATGTTGAAGGAAATCTGCCGGGATGTCAGGGTAGAACCGACCCTCCTTCCATTGGACGGTGAGATCTTCCAACATAGGACATCAAACAGATCCAACGAAGCCCGTGTTGACGTCAGTGCTCGAGGATTCTGGACGCGGGGACAGCGAGCTTTCTTCGACATGAGGATTTTTGATCCCATGGCTGCATGTCACCGTAACCTAGCTCTGGATGCTGCACACAGGAGGAACGAGAACGACAAGATAAGGGCATATGGGGAGAGAATTCAAAACGTTGATCAAGGCAGCTTCACTCCTCTCGTGTTCACACCCTCTGTTGGGATGGGACCAAGTGCAAGATGTTTCTACGCCAGACTCGCTGAGGTGATATCCGAACAGAAGCAGCAGCCCAGAAGTTGTGTTACAGCCTGGATGAGATGTCGACTGTCCTTCTCTCTCCTTCGGTCGGCCTCGCTCTGTCTCAGGGGAACGAGAGCATCGGCCCCAAAGCCGACAACAGTTGCAGATATTGACAATGAGGTTAACTCAACTAACTCAACACAGCTAGGATAGCTGTATTAGAATATTTAATATTAAGATATTAAAATGGTTGCAAAAGTATAGCTATTGGGGGAAGCTGGAGGCCATTAAAAAAAAGTAGTTGCAGTAGTAGTAGTAGTAGTAGTAGTAGTAGTAGTAGTAGTAGTAGTAGTAGTTTTGTTTGTCAGTGGTTTAGAAAATCTGTTGTTGTTGTTGTTGTTGTCTTGGTGCTTTGTGTGTCCTCTCTCTCTCTCTCTCTCTCTCTCTCTCTCTCTCTCTCTCTCTCCATTCACCTCCCCTCTCCTTCTCTTTCTCCTTGAGTCATTTATCTCTCAGTTTTTCTCTCTCCTTGCCTTCCCCTCTATTACATTATTTCCCTAAACCATCTGTCTGTCTGTGTGTCCTCTCTCTCTCTCCCTATCTCTCTATCTCTCTATCTCTCTCTCTCTCTCTCTCTCTTTCTCTCTTTCTTTCTCAGTATACACATCGCTCGAGGAATTAGAGAGAGTATAATATGTGAAAGTTGTAAGAGAGAGAGAGAGAGAGAGAGAGAGAGAGAGACGTGTGACAAGATGAACCCAAGCGTCAAATTACTGAGGGGGGGGGAAGAGATGACTAATGGTGCTGAATAATGAAGAATGAGAGAGAGAGAGAGAGAGAGAGAGAGAGAGAGAGAGAGAGAGAGAGAGAGAGAGAGAGAGAGAGAGAGGACGTGACTGGGTAAAGCCAAGCATAAAATGACCAGCTTAATGTGGGTGATGATGGATGGTGAGGAGATGCAACACTCATAATGACACACACACACACACACACACACACACACACACACACACACACACACACACACACATATCTTAGGAACATTTATAAGATAAAATTAATTCGGATTCCTTATAAAAAGACTAAATATGAAAAAAAAAAAGTCTGATTCCTATATCGGTCATTATGTCTTATTCTCTATCTTGTTTTCTCTTTTGACGCCATTATCTATTATGATATATTTCCTGATAATCAAATTTGTTTTTTTTTTTTAGGTTTCAGGAATAAAGACAAAAGAACGAGTCAAATTTTTCACTCATAAAATTCACAGTATGTGGGATCGAACCGGAGTCGTGAGTCATTGAGGCCATTTACCATGAGAATGAGTGATAAGAGTGAGAAATACCAGTGAGAAGTGAGGTGTAACGGTGAGAAGTGAGGTGTAACGGTAAGAAGTGAGGTGTAACGGTGAGAAGTGAGGTATAACGGTGAGAAGTGAGGTATAACGGTGAGAAGTGAGGTATAACGGTGAGAAGTGAGGTATAACGGTGAGAAGTGTGGTATAACGGTGAGAAGTGAGGTATAACGGTGAGAAGTGAGGTATAACGGTGAGAAGTGAGGTATAACGGTGAGAAGTGAGGTATAACGGTGAGAAGTGAGGTATAACGGTGAGAAGTGAGGTATAACGGTGAGAAGTGAGGTATAACGGTGAGAAGTGAGGTATAACGGTGAGAAGTGAGGTATAACGGTGAGAAGTGAGGTATAACGGTGAGAAGTGAGGTATAACGGTGAGAAGTGAGGTATAACAGTGAGAAGTGTGGTATAACGGTGAGAAGTGAGGTATAACGGTGAGAAGTGACGTACAACGGTGAGAAGTGAGGTATAACGGTGAGAAGTGAGGTATAACGGTGAGAAGTGAGGTATAACAGTGAGAAGTGAGGTATAACGGTGAGAAGTGAGGTATAACAGTGAGAAGTGAGGTATAACGGTGAGAAGTGAGGTACAACAGTGAGAAGTGAGGTATGACAGTGAGAAGTGTGGTATTGTATTGTGGTTGACTCTGCCGGGAGGGGTCACACTGGAATCCGAACCACAGAAGAACGGGACATCACAGTTAAAAGTAGTGCTTAAAAGGTCGAGGCGGAAAGAAAATTTGGACCTGGAGAAAGTTGGACACGGAGGAGGAGGAGGAGGAGGAGAAGGTCGGTGAAGAAGAGAAGAGATTCCTGGTGGCTGGCACAGGTGAGATCTCATTATCTGGAGAGGCCCCGACAGGCTTTGGTGTACCTGGTGTTGGTCGGTGTTGTCCAGGGGGTGACAGTGGGAGCATCATGAACGGCGGTGGAGGATGTCTGTCTTGTCAGCACTCCCCTAGAAGAAGGAGGATATCTTCCTCTCCTTATTCCTCGTCGTCGTCGTCATATTCATCGTCATCATCGTCGTCTTCGTCCTCGTGGAGTCATGAACAGGGCCATGAGAGTGACGACCCGCCCCCCACCTGGGTGTACATGACGGTGTGGGTGGCTGGGGTGCTCGTCTACGTCAACGGCCTTACGGGGGACTTCGTGCACGACGACGTCAGCGCCATCAAAAGAAACCCGGACGTATTGGGAACTAACTCAGTCTCCCACGTGTTCCTCAATGACTACTGGGGCAAGCCAATGTCCGACCCCCACTCCCACAAGTCTTACCGGCCCCTCACCATCCTCACCTTCAGGTAGGTACTCCATTATAACTCCTACAGGCCCCTCACCATCCTCACCTTCAGGTAGGTACTCCATTATAACTCCTACAGGCCCCTCACCATCCTCACCTTCAGGTAGGTACTCCATTATAACTCCTACAGGCCCCTCACCACCCTCACCTTCAGGTAGGTACTCCATTATAGCTCCTACCGGCCCCTCACCATCCTCACCTTCAGGTAGGTACTCCATTATAACTCCTACAGGCCCCTCACCACCCTCACCTTCAGGTAGGTACTCCATTATAACTCCTACAGGCCCCTCACCATCCTCACCTTCAGGCAGGTACTCCATTATAACTCCTACAGGCCCCTCACCATCCTCACCTTCAGGTAGGTACTCCATTATAACTCCTACAGGCCCTTCACCACCCTCACCTTCAGGTAGGTACTCCATTATAACTCCTACAGGCCCTTCACCACCCTCACCTTCAGGTAGGTACTCAAAAGTGCAACAGGCTCCACACTCGCCCCACCATCAGGTAAAGTACACCTACACCTCCTCCTCCTTCGTGTATTTGCATGACATTTTTCCATTCTTAGTTCCTTCAGGTTTAGATTAACACTCCTCAAGGTATTACTCAACATTGAAATATATGAAGGAAAAAATACAGCTTCTTCCACCTGTTGGGACGCCCGTGAGAAATATATATCTACACCTGTTTAATATAGCGAGACAAATTTGATACCACATGTACTGCAGTTACCTGGAGGAGGAAAGATCGAAGAGAAAGACTAATATTACTCGATATTCCTTAGATATTCCTTATAAAACCTCAGGGAAAGTCTATACCTAATATTACTCCATCTTGTTATATCCTCGGGACAATTTTGTTTTTAATTTCTTTCACCTTTAAAAGACGTAAATAAGTAGACACCAAAGAGATGAATATTTACCTTTTAAAACGAGACACTATCTACACAACGTCTTTCAATATCCAGATGTAATTATTTCCTGTAATTTTCTGTAACCCAACCACTCGCTGTAGCTAAGTTAAAGGAGCTGAATTTTCGATCATTTAGATATTGAAAGGAAAATAAATCAGTTTGGGTTGAAATTACACGTTTGAGAGAGAGAGATCAAAGTGAGAATGTTAATGAGAAACATTACAACTTACCCCCCCTTCATCCCCCTCCCCTCTCCCCCCCTTTCTCACCCCTCCTTCCCCCCACCCCCCAACCCCACCCCCCCGACAAGAGGAGGCGTGTGTGTGTGTTGCTCCACTTTTAATTCTGATTTTTTTTACTCAACTAAAAACATTTAATTATTTACCCTATTTACCTATTAACTATTTTTTTCTATTTACCTATTAATTATTTTTATATTACCTGTTAATTATTTACCCAATTTACCTATTATCTATCTTCTCTATTTATTGTACCTATTAACTATTTTTACTAAATATCTATTCATTTATCGATTTACCTCCCTATTCATCTAATTACCTCCCTATTCAACCAGTTATCTCCCTAGTCATCTCCCTTTTCATGTTTCTCTCCCTCCCTCCCTCCTCCCTCACCCCTACGTAGACACAACCTCACCCCACTCGTCGTCAGGTAAACACAGCAATGTATTCCCAGGATGACAGTGACCTGAGTTCACCTGTGTCCTGGGGTTAAAATATTCAACTGCGGTAATGAAAATACATATCTCGTGGCTTTCTACACCTCTCTCCTCTTCCTCCTGTTCGTCTTCTTCCTCTACCTCCTCTTCTATTCCTTGCTCTTCTTGTTCTTCTTGTTCTTGTTCTTCTTCCTCCTCCTCCTCCTCCACCTCTTCTTCCTCCTCCTCCTCCTGCTCCTCCTCCTCCTCTTCTTCTTCCTCCTCATCTTCTTCCTCATGCTCCTCCTCCTCCTCCTCCTCCTCCTCCTCTTCTTCTTCCTCCTCATCTTCTTCCTCTTGCTCCTCCTCCTCCTCTTCTTCTTCATCTTCCTCCTCATCTTCTTCCTCATGCTCCTCCTCCTCTTCCTCTTCTTCTCCCTCCTGCATTTTCACCTTTACCTGCTTTACACTCTACTGACTTTCTAATACTTTCACCAAGTTTCTACACTCCTGCTGACTTTTCTTTGCTTTCGTTGATTTTTTGAACTTTCGCTATCTTTGGATTTTTATTGCATTGTCATATACTTTCTCTCTAACTTTCTATACTTTCATTAAATTTCTATACTTTCACTGATTTTCTATACCTTTCACTACTCCCTGGACTTTCACTCTGGATACATTCGTCTATTTTGTATATTTTCAGACTCTCTAAACTTTCACTTCATTATACACACTAACACAACACTTTCATTTGACTTTCTACAGCTACACTTTCTTTCTAACCTCTCATAAACCTACAACTTTCATCGCTTTCTTTCATACTTTTCACTCAATCTCTACACTTTCACTGTCCACCACACTCAATGAAACAAAACACTCACTAAATTACCACACACACTCACAATACTTTCACACTCAAACTTTCACTAAACAAAACACTCACTAAATTACCACACACACACTCACCACACTCACTCACACTCAAACTTTCACTAAACAAAACACTCACTAAATTACCACACACACACTCACCACACTCACTCACACTCTAAGCTTTCACTCACCCTCACACTCTCTCTAATTTTTTAAACTAATTACCCAAAACATCAAGATTATTACATGTTCCTCATTCTCATCTCAATTCCTCCCATTTTCTTTTAGATTAGTTTAATTTATGTTTTCATTTCTGTATTTATTGGCAACTCTGTGTCGATAAGTTTTACAGTGAGGGAAGGAGAGAGATTAACACGTATGGTACATGTTTACAGGTATAGTGAGGAGGGGGGAGGGGGAGATTAACACGTATGGTACAGGTTTACAGGTATAGTGAGGAGGGGGGGGGGAGAGATTAACACGTATGGTACAGGTTTACAGGTATAGTGAGGAGGGGGGGAGAGATTAACACGTATGGTACAGGTTTACAGGTACAGTGAGAGGGGGGAGGGGGTAGGTTAACACGTATGGTACAGGATGATAGGTACAGTACGGCATATACCTATAACACCTGTGATGTAAGAATAGGTAAGATTATTTCCCACATAAGAATAATCATGTGATTCTTCCTCATTCTTGTATTTATTTTTATGTCTTTCTCGTAATATCTATCTTCGCCTCTGTGTGTGTGTGTGTGTGTGTGTGTGTGTGTGTGTGTGTGTGTGTGTGTGAATCAGAACAGCAGTATATTGCCTTACGAAACAGAAAAGACTAATCTACATAATTTTCTCCACATCATTAAATTCCAAGAACCAGCAGCAAAATATTACAAAGAAATATACTGAAATATACCCCTTAAGAATATACACTGAATATATTTCCTATATCATAAAATACACTAGAACAATATACTGGATATACTCTCTTGGCCATTGGATGTATTAAGTCATATTAAAAATAGATAACATCCCCTAAGAGGCATTGAAAAGATCTATCAGTCAGATCAGATAAATCGGCTGTTTTTTCCTTCCCTCAGTTAATCCTGTCTGTATATAATCCTCACAAGTATACTGTGTACACCTGTCGTCCAAACATACACACACACTTGTCGTCCAAACATACACACACACCTGTCGTCCAAACATACACACAAACACCTGTCGTCCAAACATACATACACACCTGTCGTGCAAACACACACACACACACCTGTCGTCCAAACACACACACACACACACCTGTCGTCCAAACATACACACACCTGTCGTCCAAACATACACACACCTGTCGTCCAAACATACACACACACCTGTCGTCCAAACACACACACACCTGTCGTCCAAACACACACACACACCTGTCGTCCAAACACACACACACACCTGTCGTCCAAACACACACACACCTGTCGTCCAAACATACACACACCTGTCGTCCAAACATACACACACACCTGTCGTCCAAACACACACACACCTGTCGTCCAAACACACACACACTCACCTGTCGTCCAAACATACACACACCTATCGTCCAAACATACACACACCTGTCGTCTAAACATACACACACACACCTGTCGTCCAAACATACACACACACCTGTCGTCCAAACATACACACACACCTGTCGTCCAAGCATACACACACACCTGTCGTCCAAACATACACACACACCTGTCGTCCAAACATACACACACCTATCGTCCAAACACACACACACCTGTCGTCCAAACATACACACACACCTGTCGTCCAAACATACACACACCTGTCGTCTAAACATACACACACACACCTGTCGTTCAAACATACACACACACCTGTCGTCCAAACATACACACACACACCTGTCGTCCAAGCATACACACACACCTGTCGTCCAAACATACACACACACCTGTCGTCCAAACACACACACACACCTGTCGTCCAAACATACACACACACCTGTCGTCCAAACATACACACACACCTGTCGTCCAAACATACACACACCTGTCGTCCAAACATACACACACACACACACACCTGTCGTCCAAACACACACACTCACCTGTCGTCCAAACACACACACACCTGTCGTCCAAACACACACACACACCTGTCGTCCAAACACACACACACACCTGTCGTCCAAACACACACACACCTGTCGTCCAAACACACACACACCTGTCGTCTAAACACACACACACCTGTCGTCCAAACACCTGTCGTCCAAACACACACACACCTGTCGTCTAAACACACACACACACCTGTCGTCAAAACACACACACACCTGTCGTCCAAACACGCACACACCTGTCGTTCAAACACACACACACACACTTACACCCCCCAAAACACATACCCTCCACTCATCTACACTCACAATACACTTACCTTAACACACTTACCCCAACACACCTAACCTAACCCCCTCCTAACACCCCACCTAACCCCCCAACCA
>CAUDMG010001493.1:0-2500 GCA_958450375.1 Homarus gammarus
GGACCACCCTAATATATATATATATATATATATATATATATATATATATATATATATATATATATATATATATATATTAGGGTGGAGCTTATTTTTTTTTTTTTTTAAATATGTTCTTCTTACCCTCTCAAATTGTTCCTTTATATGAAATAAAAACTGAGAAAAAGAATCAGTGCAATTGAACAATATTTAGAGGTAGCTCAATGAGGGTAAAGTTTCTGACAATCCAAAGTTGTGGCCGCCATTTTACTTCACACACACTACTGATACCATATAAGCTGTTAAAATAACTTTAAGAAATAATGTTTTTCATTTTAGATCAAGTAGTGTTTTAGCCAATAAAATTGTAGAAAGCAATACTGCCCTAGCTATAAAAATTTCCGACTTCTGCTTTGAAGACTGTGTTTCTCTTGGGGAAAAGTATCTGAAAAGGCCCACCAACTGAAACAAAGGTAACTACGGACATAATATTTTATGAATTATTTAATGAGAAAAGCACCAACATTACACAATATAGAATATAGATGTTGATTCTTAATTTCTTATCTACTGATGAATTATATTACATCTGTCTAAGTGTCTAAATGTTATTGTGTAAGCAGTAAAGTCCTAAATACTACGTAGATAGACAGATACATAGACATTTTGTAGAACATTTCTTAAACATAAGTGTTAATGAAATTAATGACTCCAACCTGTCTAATGAATGCTATTTTATATTTATTTCAGATTGAAAAAGAAAATGGCATCTCCGGCTAAAGTAACAAGATCTCAAACCAAGTTGTATCTCCTTGGCGACTCCGTGATTGAAATAACAGGCAGCAAGTTGCCGTCAATGCGTATGGCTCTTGGATTTTTCCTACATCACCATCTTGATCTGAAGAAGACCGTAAGAAAATCATCTGATATTACCATCACGGAAATAACACAGTTTTGGAAAAAAGCTAGAATCCCGACGAGAGATCATCAAAACTGCCAGACTAAGCTTCAGCAGACATTTGAAGAATGGCGTCTTTTGAAAAAGAACAAAGCACGAACGTCACCAACACAACTGGCAAAAGAGTCGGCTTTTGTTTCCCGGCTTGAAGATCTATTTGATGTCGCTCACGCAGATGCTCTGAACAATACTTCAGTATTACAAGAAGACAAGGATTTCTTGTTAGCTCAGCGAGAAAAGGGAAGAAGAGGGTCACTGGCTGGAGTAGATGTAAAGCTTGCTAATAAGGAGAAAAGGGCGTCCAAAAGAGAGGACCAAATGGTTGCCAGACGACATCGAATGGGGGAATTGAAACACATAGCAGCTTCTAGAACTGAACTTATTTCATCTGGTTCCGAATCTGAAATCAGCTCTGCAGAATGTATTGAAAATATTGAAACTGGACTTGTCACAGGAACTTGTTAGCTTGGCTTTCTTCGACAGTCGAGTCAGCTCGTCGACGAAGAGACTGATGGTGAGTGCCATGAACAAGGAAGAAGATGGAGATATGGCTCATTGCAAGCGAATCAGTATTTCTCTTGATTCATTCAAGGACAGAAACTTAGAGGATTTAGTGACAGCAAGGTCAATGAAACTACTGCAAAAGTGGGACCTTCCAGATGGATTCCTTGCGGTTGATCCTGACTTGTGGGATGAGAGAGATGACTACAAGCAGGCTTCAAAAACAGTCAAGTCTCTACAAGTCGTCAATGACCACGCTGAACGTGGAGTGGCACTGATTCAGGAATACAGTGGATTAATAACCCGTGATGAAATGCAGCTGCAATTCCTGCTACAAGTTGTCGAGGACCATCGCCGAATGTTCCCGGACAGCAGAAAACAGACATTGTCCATGGTGCCATGAAAGAGGATGTTCTGGACATTGTTAGACTGATACTATGAACTGTCACAAAGAGAACAAATAACTGACTTCTTATTAACGTGTTTAATAATATATACAGGCACGTAGCCAGAACTGAAAAAAAAAGAGGGGGGGGGGTTGAGGAAAAACTCTTGGGGGGGGGGGGGGCAGCTCTCCAGGAAATTTTTTTGTTTTGGGGATAATTTTGAAGCATTTTTAGCACATTTCCAGCAGACACTTGTCAGCTTACCTAGCCAAATATATTTCAAATATGGTCACTTTGCATGATCTGATGGCATTTTTTGAGAGCGAGCAGCCAAAAATTTAGCATAAAATGCTTACAAATCTGTTTTTTGGACAAAATATACTAAGAACACCCTTTTATAAGTGTAAGCAGTCAGTTTTGACCTTTTTTGGCTGTTTATATGGCCTTCAATCACTAACTATAACTAATATTTGAAAAAAAAATCGAAAAAAAAAAAAATTTTCGAACAAATATATAAATTTTTTTTCGAAAAAATAATTTTTTTTTCGAATTTTTGTTGGTTGTTGTTGGTTGCAACCCCCCCTGGCTACGTCCCTGAATATATATTGAGTTCAAGTGTTTGATTAAACAAATTAAGACATTGGTCTGATATACTCCTAAATCATTGAATTTTCAT
>CAUDMG010001493.1:7500-10000 GCA_958450375.1 Homarus gammarus
TCCTGTCTTCCAAGTAGACTAAGAAATCTGGACAATCAAGCATTCTCTGAGTTGGATAAGGTGTTGCTAGATTCCCTTATCAAGAGTTCAAGTGATAGTGTGAAATTAGCCTTCAAGCACTGTGCTCAGTGTAAAATACTTATGCAAAACAGTGTTTGTGTTGATAAGTGGCACACCATTCGTGATTTTGTATATCAACTTCTTAGTGAAACTGACAAAGCCCAAAAAAGAAGGTTAAATGCCAAATTAAATGTTCTGTTTGACGAGAGTTACTGGACCATATTGAGTGATCCAAATTTGTTCATAAACTTATCATCTTATGATCTACAGACATATGAGAAACTTGTTCTTGGTTTTGGTAGGAAGTTATCTATCACTCAACGGTGCGTTAATCCGCTTACTATTGCTAAAGGTTTAATCAACCTGGAAAAGAATAAGTCGTCAGATGTTACAAATGAAGATATTTCCATAGCTAAAGGTTGTATACATAATGTTTTAAATAAGAAATTTGCTTCAAACATTCCAAAAAGATTTGAAACAGCCTTGATAAACTTGAAAAGAAATAAGAATATCCATATTACCAAGGCTGATAAGTCTAATGCTATTGTTATTTTGGATAAAAGTGACTACAATGATAAGATGAATTCATTACTTAGTGATGAAAGCACGTATTGTGAGCTTACGAAAGATCCCCTGGAAAATATAAATAAGTTAGCTAATTCCAAAATGAAGATGTTATTGAAAAAGAACCCGATCTCACCAAACAGCTCTCTCAAATCAATCCCACTTTACCTTATATGTATGGATTGATCAAAACACACAAGCTTAATAATCCATTACGTCCTATCGTGAGTTCTGTGGGTTCTGTTACTTACAAATTATCCAAGTGGCTGGTAAAGATGATATCCCCTCTTACAGGCCAAATATCTAATTCACATATACACAATAGCAGTGATTTAATTGATAAACTCAAGAAACACAACGAACCTTGCGAATTAATAAGTTTTGATGTAAATTCACTGTTCACTAGAGTACCTGTGAAAGACTTACTTTCATTTCTTAAAGATAAATTACAACTGCTAGATTTAACTATTGAACATGATACTTTCCGGAAATTGATAGAGTTATGCGTAACTGACAATGTGTTTAGAGCAAATGGGAAGTTCTACAAGCAAATATTTGGCATGAGCATGGGTAATTGTCTTTCTGCTCCTCTAGCCTGTATTTATATGGAGTTTTTTGAGTCTAGATTACTACCCAATATAGTGGACTTTATTCCTCCATGGTATAGATATGTAGATGATGTTCTTTGTCTTTGGCCTAGAAACAGTGACCCATTGGAATTTTTAGACAAGCTTAATGATATTGTCCCTAGTATCACATTCAAAATTGAAAGAGAAATAAATGAATCCCTTCCATTTCTTGATATGCTTATCATGAGAAATGGCCAAAACTATAAATTTAAGGTATATAGAAAGCCCACACAGGTAGACAGTTTCATTCACTTTTTATCGAATCACCTTGAGTCTACCAAAATGTCAGTTTTTTCTGCTATGTTCTTAAGATGTCTGCGTATTTGTGACTCTGAATTTATTGACGATGAATTGAAACACATTCGTTCTATTGCACAGAAACTCGGGTACCCTTCTGTGTTTGTTGATCGTTGTTTTAAAGGGGCTAAAAAATCCTTTCATTCCTCTCAAACCAGACAAGTTCCTACACTTAAGAATATTTTGACTCTGCCCTATCGTAATGAATTTGTCCCGTTAGTTCGGTCCCTCAAGCTTCTAAATATTAATGTTGTTTTCAAGTATGACTCAACCATTACCAATATGTTAATAAGGAATAGCCCAAGTTTGAATGTAAATGGAAGTGTTTATTGTATTCCATGTAGCAAATGTAATTGTAATTATGTAGGTCAGACAGGAAAAACTCTGCAGCTCAGAATCAAACAACATAAGTATAATATCAGAACTGCATCTGAAAGCAGTGCCTTGTTCGTTCATGTTAGGAATAATAATCACCCCATTGCTTGGGAAAAAAGCATAGAAGTATTCAAATCATCTTGTGTCACAGAAAGAGTTCTGGTTGAAGCTAGTTTGATTAAGGAATTAAAATCAATAAACCTTAGTGATGGTCAGTTCAAAACTGATAATATGTTACATAAATTTATTTGTCAGTGGCCCAAGGTTAAAAATGCTTTGAAAACCTTTGATCTAGATGTATGATAGTTATTTTGTGGGTCCCTTTTTTCTGACCTGGCTAGTCACGTCACCACCCTTCTCTTAAGCTCCTCTACGTGTGTGTTGGTGTGGGGATTAGTGGATGTCATCATTATGACCTGACCTCATGTTTTTAAGATCACCCTGTATATTTAAGCCTCTCTCTGTCCATGTAATCCAGTTGCCTCTGAAGATGTCTTGAATAAAGACGAAAGCTAAGGTACTCCGTTGTTTCCATTTCCCCGTGTGATTTTATCAAGATATATATATATATATAT
>CAUDMG010001493.1:12500-18466 GCA_958450375.1 Homarus gammarus
ACTAAAAGCAGTTCTAGACCCTGTTATATTTCACACAAAGCCTGTTCATCGAGCTGATGAACTACTTTCTTCTGTGCTCTCATTTGCATTGTGTGTTTATCATGTACCTTTTTAGTGTTAAACACTGTTTCCCCCATTGAGCATGTCTGGAAAACAACCATCTGCCTCTTCTGGGGCGCCTAAAGCTAAAATGGCACGAAAAACATCGCAATGGACGTGAAATAAAGTGATCACCCGCCTCCAGAGAAGAGAGCGTGTGTCGGAGGTTGGCTGCACGCTTGGTTTAAGTGAGAGCACTGTTCGTACCTGTAGATATATGAGACGAATATGCTGTAATATGTAACTGTACTATTTACCATTATTGATTCAGGTCTCTGTATTATATGTTATAATCATACCCTCTTTTGTCACTGAGTGTAGTTCAGACTTTGAGCACATGCGCGCTGTACGCGCATGCGCAGATAGAGATACCCAGAGAGATTCCGGGACAGGACGCTGTTTACCCTGTCTTAACTCCTTTTGTGTGTTTGTCCCAGAAATAGAACTTACGAACTTGACACCAGTGTGTTTCCTTTATCCCTGATTGGAAGCATCATCTGAGTCTCCCACATGGCGCAGTGATTAGCTGGGACATCACATTATTCAGAATTGGAGTGGACGCAGAATCTCTCTCGGAGCCGCCATCTTGTCAACTCCTCCTGCCCAGCGAATATCGGCGCGTACCTCTCAAGATATTCCTGGATTTACAGTGCAGTGTTGTGAAGTGCTTTTTCAGTGTTGTGTGTGCCCTTTAGTGTCTTTAAAGTGTTTCCCCGTGTTCCTGCACTTTTTACAAAAGAGGGAAGCCCATTTAAGACCTAGGGGAGAGCTCAAGTTTTGACATCCTTCCCCGCTCATGACTCGGCTAGCACTGGCGTGAGGAGTTGCTATACCCAGCCACCCGCTCTCTGGCCAGCCTGCTCCGAGTACACGCACGAACGAACGCACACACACTCACTCACTCACAGACGCTCGCAGATATCTTCCATTTAAAGACGATTGCTTTCTGCTCACTTATTAATTACAGTAATTGTGAGAGAAATAAACCAGGCCTTATGGAAGATCAAGAATTTATTGGGTTTTCTCCAGATACCCAACAAGCCCAACATCAGACTGATGTCGGTGCAGTAAGTGGACTCCAAGTGGAGCAGGAAGTGGATCAAGCGGCCCCACCCACCCTTAGCCCCCACTACACACGTCCGGAACCTGCCACAGGCGGCGACTTCCTTCGTTTAATTCAGTTTTTGGAAGAAAACCGACGACAAGACGACATCAGGAGGCAACAGGAAGAGGATCACAGGCGTCAACAAGAAAATGACAGATTCAGTGCCATGATCGAGTTGTTGACACCTGCGAACCTTCGAGCAGCTGCCACACCTGCCCCTTCGTCTACAGGCGCGCCCGAAGGGTCCTCTCCAACTTCTTTGCCCCCCCCACAGAAAGCACTCGCTCAGAGTCCACCGCCACTCCAAGCTGATGCCTCGTTCCAGGTATTCCGTGAATGGCGTCGGAGATGGGACAATTATTCGATGATGGTCGACTTATCGAGGTTGCCTAGGGAGAAACAGCTGATCCAGATGAGGATGTGTCTCACCCTAGAGACGCAACGTATCCTGGAGCACACCCTGCAAATCCCCCACAACACAGACAAGACTGTGAAGGACGTCTTGGATGCTTTACAGACGCATATCAAGGGTCTCCGCAACGAAGCTCTGCATAGGAGAGAGCTTCTCAGTTGTAAGCAGCTGGAGGGTGAGTCATTTGCAGATTTTTACGTACGACTCAGACGCATGGCTGAGGAGGTTGACGTTTGTCCTGGGAACTCGTCGACTTGTGAGGAAACACAGCTGAAGATGATTATCCTCATGGGTGTGCGGGACGAAGAGCTTATTCAGAAGCTTATCTCCCTCAACACTGCCTCCTCTCTACAGGATGTTGTCACCACCTGCCGCTCTTACGAAGCCACCAGAAGTGCGACTTCTGCTATTCGTGCTCCATCTAACCAGCTGTGTGCCATCTCCGCATATAAGAAGAACAAAGGACGTGACGGGACTTCAGCCTCACATCCGACTCCAGCTTCGCATCACTCTTCAGCATCACTTCAGACTTCGACGCCAGGTAATTCATGCCAATATTGTGCTCATTGGCATGGTTCTGAATGCCCTGCCGCTGACAGCACCTGCAATAACTGTGGCCGTCGTGGCCATTGGGCTAGGACACTGAAGTGCCCTGCCAACAACGTTCAGTGCCGCTCCTGTAGCCGCATTGGACATTTTGACAAATGCTGTCAGTCACGGAAGAAAAAGGATACTACTCGCAAGTCTCAGGCGGCGAAGAACAAGATCTGTTGTCGCGTGGGATCCCCCTCTCCTGTCAGCAAGACACCTCAGCCCATCTGTGTCCACCTGTCATACGGCGACATTACTTCCCGTATCCAGATGCTTCCTGACACAGGTGCGGACGTCACAGTCATCGGCACAAGACACCTCGAAATTCTGGGGATCCCTAGGAGCAGCTTGCAACCACCGTCAACTTCTAAAACGCTCACTGCAGACGGTTCTACAATGGCACCTGCTCTGGGTACATTTCAGGCTACCCTCACCCTAGGTAAGCAGTCATGTTCTGCCAGGATTCATGTCCACAAAGGTGTTCAGATGCCACTACTGTCATACGGCCACTGTCAAGAGTTGGCCATAATATCTTCAGACTTCCCTAAGCCAATTCTGGAAGTAAAACATGTCAACAGGTGCAAGGAGCTGCCCCTCCCACCCAATACGTCACCTTCTGCAGCCAGGGAGCTCTTCCTACGGCAATTCAAGGACGTGCTGGTTTCCAAGGAGGACCTAAAGACGGCCTCACTCAAGCCAATGGCTGGCTCCCCCATGAGAATACACCTGAAGGATGACGCAGTACCTTTCGCCATCCACACACCGCGACGGATACCCTTCGCTTTCCAGAGCCAAGTTAAGAAGGAACTCGACTCTATGGTAGCCCAGGGGATCATTAAGCCGGCGGGGGACGACCCCTCGGATTGGTGCCACCCCATGGTAGTAGTCGCCAAGAACATTACTGGAGTGCGTATCACCGTCGACCTCACCAAGCTGAATAGCCAAGTTTCCCGCCCTACCCACCCTTCACCAACACCCTTCGCCGCTATACGAAGTGTGGACCCGAAGGCAAGGTACTTTACTACAGCAGATGCCTTATGTGGGTACTGGCAGATGGAACTTGCGGAAGAAGATCAGCACCTCACGACGTTCATCACACCGTACGGCCGATTTCAGCACTGCAGAGGACCTATGGGTTTCGCCGCTACAGGCGATGCTTTCTGCCTCCGCGGTGACATGGCCCTTCAGGGTGTGGCGAACTGTGTCAAGGTCATCGACGACGTGCTCCTATATGACGAGGATTACTCCACGCATCTCGAGCGTATTCACCAGATGCTCACAAGGTGCCGCAAGTACGGGATCACCCTCAACAAGGATAAGTTTGTGGTCGCCGCACCTAGTGTGAACTTCTGTGGGTACACCCTCTCAGGCAAGGGCATATCGGCTGATCCGGGAAAGGTCAGCACGATCCGGGACTTCCCAACTCCTGCCAACCTGACCGACCTCCGCTCGTTCATGGGCCTGGTAAACCAGTTGGCTGAGTTCACCCCCGACATCGCCGCTGCAGCACAGCCCCTACGCCCCCTGATGAGCCCCAAGAGAACATTCACCTGGACAGCTGACCATGATGAGGCATTCCGTAGCGTCAAGACAGCTCTCCTCAGCCCACCTGTTCTCGCGTCCTTCGACCCGGCCCTGCCAGTTGTCCTCCAGACTGATGCCTCTCGCCTCTACGGGATTGGATACGCTCTGCTACAGGACCACGGCAATGGACGCCTTCGTCTGGTTCAGTGTGGCTCTCGGTTTCTTACTGACGCCGAGACTCGCTACGCCACCATCGAACTGGAGCTGTTAGCCGCCGTCTGGGCCATGTCCAAATGTAGGTTGTATCTGATCGGCCTACAACACTTCAACCTCATGACGGACCATCGGCCACTCATCCCGATCCTGAACCACTACTCCTTGGATGCGGTCGAGAATCCCCGCCTCCAACGCCTTAAGGAGAAGACCTCGCCCTACCTCTTCACAGCTGCGTGGCGTGCTGGCAAGCTGCTCTGCATCCCTGATGCTTTGTCACGAGCCCCAGTCAGCCACCCCACACCAGAGGACGAGATCGCATGTGCTGATGCTACGGCACACCTCAGGACTGTAGTGACCGTGAACACTGTCATCTCAGAAGAGTCTCCACCGCAGGACGCCGACAGGACTCTTCAGGAACTCCGAGCCGCGGCAAGAGCGGACCCTTCGTACATCCGTCTACTGAACCGCGTGACCTCGGGATTCCCTTCCAACCGGTACGATTTACACAGCTCTTTACTCCCATACTGGAAGATGCGGGATGACCTCTATGCTGATGGCGACCTCGTCTTGTACGGAGCAAGAGTTGTGGTTCCTGCCGCCCTCCGCCGCCGCACCCTAGCCCACCTGCACGACAGCCACAGGGGTGTGGAAGCTACAAAACGCCGGGCGAGACAAGCTGTGTTTTGGCCAGGCATAGACTCCGACATCGCTAGTTCCGTTCAAGCCTGCGAGCCATGCCAGGTGCTGCAGCCTAGTCAGCAGCAGGAACCCCTCATGAACAACGACAACCCTACGAGGCCCTTTGAATCCGTCTCTGCGGATTTCTTCGTTGTGGCGGGAAAGTCCTTTCTCGTCATCGCCGACCGGCTCTCGGGGTGGCCTGTTGTCATTCCCTGCGGAGGCAACACTACTGCCTCTCATACAGTACGTATGTTCTGTGGCTACTTCCGGGAGGTTGGTGTCCCTCTCCGCCTGAGGACTGACGGCGGGCCCCAGTTCACCAGCAACGACTTCCGGGACTTCATGGAGCGATGGGGAGTTCATCATGTGGTGTCCTCGCCACATTATCCCCAGTCCAATGGACATGCCGAGGCTGCCGTAAAGTCCGTCAAGCATCTCATCCTCAAGACGGCACCCTCAGGCAACATTGACTGTGAGAAGTTTGACCGGGGTTTATTGGAATTGCGGAATACCCCCAACTTCACAGGTCGCTCCCCAGCACAGATGTTATACGGCCACCCACTACGGTCATGTGTCCCTGCCCATCCTGAGTCCTTCTCGAGGGAGTGGCAGGCCAAGACCGAGGACTGCGATCGTCGTGCAGCCGCCCGTGCTGACCAGGTAAAGGCACAGTACGATCAGCACGCCCGACCCCTTCCCAGGTTGAGTATCGGGCAAACAGTTCGGGTTCAAGACCCGACGTCTCACCGCTGGGACAAGGTCGGGGTTGTCATGGGCTGCGGCAAGACCAGGGATTACGAGGTCCGTCTCCCTAGTGGTCGGGTATGGTGGCGGAATCGACGCTTCCTTCGTTCAGTCCCGTCCCCTAGTGGTGAACCCCTCCCCCACATCCCTGTGAACCCTTGCTTGGACGAGAAAAGTAAGTCCTCATTCAGTGACCCCCCAGTTTTCCCACGTCGCTCTCAAAGGCTCCTGGAAAAAGAGTCCGCTCGAGATTGCACTACGAGCGTGAGGGGGAGGGAGGTGTAGATATATGAGACGAATATGCTGTAATATGTAACTGTACTATTTACCATTATTGATTCAGGTCTCTGTATTATATGTTATAATCATACCCTCTTTTGTCACTGAGTGTAGTTCAGACTTTGAGCACATGCGCGCTGTACGCGCATGCGCAGATAGAGATACCCAGAGAGATTCCGGGACAGGACGCTGTTTACCCTGTCTTAACTCCTTTTGTGTGTTTGTCCCAGAAATAGAACTTACGAACTTGACACCAGTGTGTTTCCTTTATCCCTGATTGGAAGCATCATCTGAGTCTCCCACAGTACCCTGTGC
>CAUDMG010001494.1:0-287500 GCA_958450375.1 Homarus gammarus
CGATTAAAACAACCACGACCATGATTATAACAAACACGACCATGATTGTAACAACCACGACCATGATTATAACAACCCCGAGCACGATTATAACAACCCCGACTATGATTATTACAATCACAACTATGATTATAACAACGACGACCAGGATTATAACAACCACGACCATCATTATAACAACCACGACCATCATTATAACAACCACGACCATGATTAAAACAACCACGACCATGATTATAACAACCACGACTATAATTATATCACCCAACCATGATTATAACAACCTCGACTATCATTATAACAACCACGACCATGATTATAACAACCACGACCATGATTATAACAACCACGACTATGATTATAACAATCACGATCAACATTATAGCAACCACGACTATGATTACAACAACCACGACCATGATTATGACAACCACGACCATGATTATAACAACCACGAGTATGATCATAGCAACCACGACCATGATTATAACAACCACGAACATGATTATAACAAAAAGGACAATGATTATAACAACCAGGACCATGATTATAACAAACACGACCATGATTGTAACAACCACGACCATGAATATAACAACCACGAGCATGATTATAACAACCCCGACTATGATTATAACAAGCACCACGATGAATATAATAACCACGGCCATCCTTATAACAACCACTTCTATGATTATAACAATCACGACTATGATTTTAACAACCACGACCGTTATTATAGCAACCACGACTATGATTATAACAACCAAGACCCTCCTTATAACAACCACGTCCATGATTGTAACAACCACGACTCTGATTATAACAACCACGACCATGATTATAACAACCACAGCCATGATAATAACAACCACGACCAAGATTATAACAACCAAACTTTGATTATATCACTCAACCATGATTATTACAACCACGACCATGATTATAGCAACCACGACCATGATTATAACAACCACCACCATGATCATAACAACTACGACCATGATTATAACAACCACGACCATGATTATAACAACCACGACCATAATTATAACAACCACGACCATGATTATAAAAACCACGACTATAATTATATCACCCAACCATGAATATAACAACCTCCACTATCATTATAACAACCGCGACCATGATTATAACAACCACGACCATGAATACAACAACCACGACTATGATTATATCAATCACGACTATGATTATAACAACGACGACCAGTATTATACTAACCACGACTATGATTATATCAACCACGACCCTGATTATAACAACCACGACCATGATTATAACAACCACGACCATGATTATAAAAACCACAACCATGATTAAAACAACCACGACTATGATTTTAACACCCACGACAAAGATTATAACAACCACGATTATAATTATAACAACCACGACCATGATTTTAACAACCACGACCATGACTATACTAACCACAACCATGGTTATAATAACCACGACAATGATTATAACAACCATGACCATGGTTATAATACCCACGACCAAGAATTTAACAACCAGGACTTTGATTATATCACCCAACCATTATTTTAACATTCACGACTATGATTATAGCAACCACGACCATGATTATAACAAACACGACTATGATTATAGCAACCACGACTATGATTATAACAACCACGACTATGATTATAACAACCACGTCCTTGACTATAAAAACCACGACTATGATCGTAAGAACCACGACTATGTTCAAAACAACCACGACCATGATTATAACAACCACTACCATGATTATAAGAACCACGACGAAGATTTTAACAACCACGACTTCGATTATATCACCCATTAATGATTATAACAGCTACGACTATGATTATATCACCCAACTATGATTTATAGCAACAACGACCATGATTATAACTACCACGACCATGATTATAAAAACTAGGACCATGATTATAATACGCACGACCATGATTATAACAACCACGACTATGATTATATCACCCACGACCATGATTATAACATCCACGACTATGATTATAACAACCAAGAGCATGATTATAACAACCACGACCAAAATTATAACAGCCACGAGTATGATTATAATAACCACGACCATGCTTATAACAACCACGACCATGATTATACAACCACGATCATGATTATAACATCCACAAACATTATTATAAGAACCACGAGCATGATTATATCAAGCATGACCTGATTATAACAAATTCGACTATGATTATAACAAGCATGACCATAAATATAACAAGCACGACCATGAATATAACAATCACGACTATGATTATAACAACCACGACTATGATTATAACAAGCATGACCATAATTATAACAACCACGACTATGATTATAAAAACCACGACCATGATTATAACAACCACGACCATGAATATAACAACCAGGACCATGATTATAACAACCACGTGTATGATTATAACAACCACGACCATGAGTATAACAACGACGACCAGGATTATAACAACCACGACCATCATTATAACAACCACGACCATTATTATAACAACCACGACCATGATTAAAACAACCACGACCATGATTATAACAACCATGACTATAATTTTATCACCCAACCATGATTAAAACAACCTCGACTATCATTATAACAACCACGACTATGATTACAATAACCACTACCTTGATTATAACAACCACGACCATGGTTATAACAACCACGACCTTGATTATAACAACCACGACTATGATTATAACAACCACGACAATGATTATGAAAACCACCACCATGTTTATAACAACCACAGCCGTGATTAAGACAACCACGACCATGACTATAACAACCACGACCATGAATATAACCCTCACGACCTTGATTATAATAACCACAACTATGATCATAATCACGACTATGATTATAACAACCACGACCATAATTATAACAACCACGACTATGATTAAAACAACCACGCCCATGATTATAACAAACACGACTATGATCATAAGAACCACGACTATGATCATAACAACCACGACCATGATTATAACAACCACTACCATGATTATAACAACCACGACAATGATTATAATAATCACGATAATGATTAAAACAACCACGACCATTATTATAACAACCACGACCATAATTATAACAACCACGACTATGATTATAGCAACCACGACCATGATTAGAACAACCACGACCATGAGTATAACAACCACGACCATGATTATAACATCCACGACCATGAATATAACAACCACGACCATGATTATAATAACCACGACTTTCATTATATCACCCAACCATGATTATAGAAATCACGACCATGATTATAACAACCAGGACAATGATTAAAACAACCACGATTATCATTATAGCAAACACGACTATGATTACAACAACCACGACCATGATTATGACAACCACGACCATGATTATAACAACCACGTGTATGATTATAACAACCACGACCATGATAATAACAACCACGACCATGATAATAACAACCACGACCATGATTATAACAACCACGATTATCATTATAGCAAACACGACTATGATTACAACAACACGACCATGATTATGACAACCACGACCATGATAATAACAACCACGACCATGATTATAACAACCACGATTATCATTATAGCAAACACGACTATGATTACAACAACAACGACCATGATTATGACAACCACGACCATGATTATAACAACCACGTGTATGATTAAAACAACCACGACTATGATTATAGCAACCACGAACATGATTATAACAAAAAGGACCATGATTATAACAACCACGAGCATGATTATAACAACCACGAGCATGATTATAACAACCATGACCATGATTATAACAACCACGACTATAATTATATCACCCAACCATGATTATAACAACCTCGACTATCATTTTAACAACCACGACCATGATTATAACAACCACGACCATGATTATAACAACCACGACTATGATTATATCAATCACGATCAACATTATAGCAACCACGACTATGATTACAACAACCACGACCATGATTATGACAACCACGACCATGATTATAACAACCACGAGTATGATCATAACAACCACGTCCATGATTATAACAACCACGAACATGATTATAACAAGAAGGACAATGAATATAACAACCAGGACCATGATTATAACAAACACGACCATGATTGTAACAACCACGACCATGATTATAACAACCCCGAGCACGATTATAACAACCCCGACTATGATTATTACAATCACAACTATGATTATAACAACGAAGACCAGGATTATAACAACCACGACCATCATTATAACAACAACGACCATCATTATAACAACCACGACCACGATTAAAACAACCACGACCATGATTATAACAACCACGACTATAATTATATCACCCAACCATGATTATAACAACCTCGACTATCATTATATCAACCACGACCATGATTATAACAACCACGACCATGATTATAACAACCACGACTATGATTATAACAATCACGATCAACATTATAGCAACCACGACTATGATTACAACAACCACGACCATGATTATGACAACCACGACCATGATTATAACAACCACGAGTATGATCATAACAACCACGACCATGATTATAACAACCACGAACATGATTATAAGAAAAAGGACAATGATTAAAACAACTAGGACCATGATTATAACAAACACGACCATGATTGTATCAACCACGACCATGAATATAACAACCACGAGCATGATTATAACAACGCCGACTATGATTATAACAATCACGACTATGATTATAACAACCACGACTATGATTATAACAACCAAGACATCGATTATAACAACCACGACCATAATTATAACAACCACGGCCATGATTATAACAACCACGACTATGATTATAACAACCACGACCATGATTATAACCTCCACGAATATGGTTATAACAACCACGACTATGATTATAACAACCACGACTATGATTATAACAACTACGACCACGATTATAACAACCACGACTATGATTATAACAAGCACCACCATGAATATAACAACCACGACCATGATTTTAACATCCACGACAATGATTATAACAACGACGACCAGGATTATAACAACCACGACCATCATTATAACAACAACGACAATCATTATAACAACTACGACCATGATTAAAACAACCACGACAATAATTATAACAACCACGAGCATGATCATAACAACCACGTCCATGATTATAACAACCACGAACATGATTACAACAAAAAGGACAATGATTATAACAACCAGGTCCATCATTATACAAACACGACCATCATTGTAATAACCACGCCCATGATTATAACAACCACGAGCATGATTATAACAACCACGACTATGATAATATCACCCAAGACCATGTTTATAACAACCACGACTATTTATAACAACCGCGACCATGACTATAACAACCACGACTATGATTGTAACTACCCTGACCATGATTACAACAACCACAAACATGATTAATACAACCACGACCATGATTATAACAACCACGACCATAATTGTAACAACCACGCCGATGATTATAACAACCACGACTATGATCATAAGACCCACGACTATGATCATAACAACCACGACATGATTATAACAACCACGACCATGATTATAACAACCACGACCAAGATTTTAACAACCACGACTTTGATTGTATCACCCAACCATGATTATAACAATCACGACTATGATTATAGCAACCACGATCAGGATTATAACAACCACGACCACGATTATAACAACCACGACTATGATTATATCACCCACAACCATGATTTAACAACCACTACTATGATTATAACAACCACGACTATGATTATAACAACCACGACCATGATTATAACAACCACGACCATAATTATAACAACCAAAACCATGATTATAACAACCACGACCATGATTATAACAACCACGAGCATGATTATAACAACAACGCCCATGATTATAACAACCAGGACTATGATCATAATAACCACGACTATGATCATAACAACCACGACCATGATTAAAACAACGACGACCATGATTATAACAACCACGACCTTGATTATAACAAGCACGACTTTGATTATATCACTCAACCATGATTATAACAACCACGACTATGATTATATCACCCACGACCATAATTATAACAACCACTACTATGATTATAACAACCACGGGTATGATTATAACAACCACAACCATAATTATAACAACCAAAACCATGATTATAACAACCACGACCGTGATTATAGCAACGCGACCATGATTATAACAACCATGACCATAAATATATCAACCACGACTATGATTATAACAACCTCGACAATGATTATAACAACCACGACCTTATTATAACAACCACGACTATGATTATAGAAAGCATCATCATGAATATAACAACCACGACCACAATTATAACAACCACGACCATTATTATAACAACAATGACTATGATTATAACAGCCACGAGGATGATTATAACAACCACGGCCTTGATTATAACAACCACGACTATGATTATATCACCCACGACCATGATTTTAACAACCATGACCATAAATATATCAACCACGACTATGATTATAACAACCACGACAATGATTTTAACAACCACGCCCATGATTATAACAACCACGACTATTATCAAAAGAACCACGACTATGATCATAACAACCATGACCATGATTATAACAACAACTACCATGATTATAACAACCACGACCAATATTTTAACAACCACGACTTTGATTTTATCACCCATCCATGATTATAACAACCACGACTATGTTTATTTCACCCAACTATGATTATAACAACAACGACCATGATTATAACAACAACGACTATGATTATATCACACACGACCATGATTATAACAACCACGACCATGATTATAGCATCCACGACCATTATTAAAACAACCACGAACATGATTATAACAACCACGACAATGATTATAACCGCCACGACTATGATTATAACAACCACGACCATTATTATAACAACCACGACTATGATTATAAGAACCACGAACCTGATTATAACAACCACAACCATAATTATAACATCCAAGACAATGATTATAACAACCACGACGTTGATTATAACAAGCAAGAGCATGATTATAACAACCACGACCATGATTATAACAGCCACGACTGTGATTATAACAAGCACCACCATGAATATAACAACCACGGCCATTATTATAACAACCACGACTATGATTATAACAATCACGACTATGATTTTAACAACCACGACCATTATTATAACAACCACGACTATGATTATAACAACTACGACCCTCATTATACAACCACGTCCAAGATTACAACAACCACGACCCTGATAATAACAACCACGACCATGATTATAACAACCACGCCCATGTTTATAACAACCACGACTATGATTATAAGGACCACGATTATGATCATAGCAAACACGACCATGATTATAACAACCAAGACCATGATTATAACAATCACGAGCAATATTTTAACAACCACGACTTTGATTATATCACGCAACAATGATTATAACAATCACGACTATGATTATAGCAACGACGATCATGATTATAACAACCACGACCACGATTATAACAACCACGACTATGGTTATATCACCCACGACCATGATTATAACAACCACTACTATGATTATAACAACCACGACAATGATTATAACAACCACGACCATGATTATAACAACCACGACCATAATTATAATATCCAAGACCATGATTATAACAACCACGACCATGATTATACCAACCACGACCATGATAATAACAACCACGCCCATGATTATAACAACCACGACTATGATCATAACACCCACGACTATGAGCATAACAACCACGACCATGATTATAACAACCACGAGTATGATCATAACAACCACGACCATGTTTATAACAACCACGACCATGATAATACAGAAAGGACAATGATTATAACAACCACGACCATGTATGTAACAACCACGACCATGATTATAACAACCACGATCATGATTATAACAACCCGACTATGATTATAAGAATCACAACTATGATTATAACAACGACGACCAGGATTATAACAACCACTACTATGATTATAACAACCACGATCCTGATTATAACAACCACGACCATGAATATAACAACCACGACCATGATTATAACAACCAAGACCATGATTATAACAACCACGACCATGATTACAACAACCACGACCATGAATATAACAACCACTATCATGATTATAACAACCAAGACCATGATTATATCAACCACGACCATGATTACAAAAACCACGACCATGATTAAAAAACAACGACTATAATTATATCACCCAACCATGATTATAACAACCTCGACTATCACTATAACAACCACGACCATGATTATAACAACCACGACCATTATTATAACAACCAAGACTATGATTATAACAATCACGACTATGATTATAACAACCACGACCATTATTATAACAACCACGACTATGATTACAATAATCCACGAACCTGATTATAACAACCACAACGATGAATATAACATCCACGACAATGATTATAACAACCACGACATTGATTATATCAACCAAGAGCATGATTATAACAACCAAGACCATGATTATAACAGCCACGACTGTGATTATAACAAGCACCACCATGAATATAACAACCACGACCATCATTATAACAAAAACGACTATGATTATAACAACCACGACCCTCATTATAACAACCACGTCCATGATTATAACAACCCCGACCCTGAATATAACAACCACGACCATGATTATAACAACCACGCCCATGATTATAACAACCACGAATATGATTATAAGAACCACGACTATGATCATAGCAAACACGACCATGATTATAACAGCGACGACCATGATTATAACAACCACGACCATGGTTATAACAAGCACGACTTTGATTATATCACCCAACCATGATTATAACGACAAACGACTATTATTATATCACCATCGACCATGATTATAACAACCACGAGTATGAATATAACAACCACGACCATAATTATAACAACCACAACCATGATTACAACAACCACGACCGTGATTATAACAACCGCAACCATGATTATAACAACCATGACCATAAATATATCAACCACGACCAAAATTATAACAGCCACGACCATACTTATAACAACAACGACTATGATTATAACAACCATGACCATGATTATAACAACCACTAATATGATTATAACAGCCACGACCATGATTATAACAACCACGACTATGATTATAATAACCGCGACCATGATTATAACATCCACGACTATGATTATAACAACAACACCTATGATTATATCACCCAACAATGATTATAACAACCACGACTATCACTATAACAACCACGACCATGATTATAACAACCACGACCATGATTATAACAACCACGACCATGATTATAACAACCACGACCATGATTATAACAACCACGACTATGATAAAACCACCCAAGACCATGTTTATAACAACCACGACTATTTATAACAACCGCGACCATGACTATAACAACCACGACTATGATTATAACTACCCTGACAATGATTATAACAACCACAACCATGATTATAACAACCACGACCATGATTATAACAACCACGACCATAGTTATAACAACCACGCCCATGATTATAACAACCACAAATATGATCATAAGAACCACAACTATGATCATAACAACCACGACATGATTATAACAACCACGACCATGATTATAACAACCACGACCAAGATTTTAACAACCACGACTTTGATTATATCACCCAACCATGATTATAACAATCACGACTATGATTATAGCAACCACGATCATTATTATAACAACCACGACCACGATTATAACAACCACGACTGTGATTATGTCACCCACGACCATGATTATAACAACCACTACTATGATTATAACAACCACGACTATGATTATAACAACCACGACCATGATCATAACAACCACGACCATAATTATAACAACCAAAACCATGATTATAACAACCACGACCATGATTATAACAACCACGAGCATGATTATAACAACAACGCCCATGATTATAACAACCAGGACTATGATCATAACAACCACGACTATGATCATAACAGCCACGACCATGATTATAACAACGACGACCGTGATTATAACAACCACGACCATGATTATAACAACCACGAGTATGATCATAACAACCACGACCATGTTTATAACAACCACGACCATGATTATTACAGAAAGGACAATGATTATAACAACCACGACCATGTATGTAACAACCACGACCATGATTATAACAACCACGATCATGATTATAACAACCCCGACTATGATTATAACAATCACAACTATGATTATAACAACGACGACCAGGATTATACCAACCACTACTATGATTATAACAACCACGACCCTGATTATAACAACCACGACCATGAATATAACAACCACGACCATGATTATTACAACCAAGACCATGATTATAACAACCACGACCATGATTACAACAACCACGACCATGAATATAACAACCACGTTCATGATTATAACAACCAAGACCATGATCATAACAATCACGACCATGATTACAACAAACACGACCATGATTAAAAAACAACGACTATAATTATATCACCCAACCATGATTATAACAACCTCGACTATCATTATAACAACCACGACCATGATTATAACAACCACGACCATGATTATAACAACCACGACTATGATTATAACAATCACGACTATGATTATAACAACCACGACCATTGTTATAACAACCACGACTATATTTATAATAATCCACGAACCTGATTATAACAACCACAACGATGAATATAACATCCACGACAATGATTATAGCAACCACGACATTGATTATTACAACCAAGAGCATGATTATAACAACCAAGACCATGATTATAACAGCCACGACTGTGATTATAACAAGCACCACCATGAATACAACAACCACGACCATTATTATAACAAAAACGACTATGATTATAACAACCACGACCATGATTATAACAACCACGACCATGATTATAACAACCACGACCCTGAATATAACAAACACGACCATGATTATAACAACCACGCCCATGATTATAACAACCACGACTATGATTATAAGAACCATGACTATGATCATAGCAAACACGACCATGATTATAACAACGACGATCATGATTATAACAACCACGACCATGATTATAACAAGCACGACTTTGATTATATCACCCAACCATGATTATAACGACAAACGACTATTATTATATCACCATCGACCATGATTATAACAACCACGAGTATGAATATAACAACCACGACCATAATTATAACAACCACAACCATGATTATAACAACCACGACCGTGATTATAACAACCGCGACCATGATTATAACAACCATGACCATAAATATATCAACCACGACCATAATTATAACAGCCACGACCATACTTATAACAACAACGACTATGATTATAACAACCATGACCATGATTATAACAACCACGAATATGATTATAACAGCCACGACCATGATTATAACAACCACGACCATGATTATAATAACCGCGACCATGATTATAACATCCACGACTATGATTATAACAACAACACCTATGATTATATCACCCAACAATGATTATAACAACCACGACTATCACTAAAACAACCACGACCATGATTATAACAACCACGACCATGATTATAACAACCACGACCATGATTATAACAACCACGACTATGATAAAATCACCCAAGACCATGTTTATAACAACCACGACTATTTATAACAACCGCGACCATGACTATAACAACCACGACCATGATTATAACTACCCGGACCATGATTATAACAACCACAACCATGATTATAGCAACCACGACCATAATTATAACAACCACGACCATAATTATAACAACCACGCCCATGATTATAACAACCACGACTATGATCATAACAACCACGACATGATTATAACAACCACGACCATGATTTTAACAACCACGAATTTGATTATATCACCCAACCATGATTATAACAATAACGACTATGATTATAGCAACCACGATCATGATTATAAAAACCACGACCACGATTATAACAACCAAGACTATGATTATGTCACCCACGACCATGATTATAACAACCACTACTATGATTATAACAACCACGACTATGATTATAACAACCACGACCATGATTATAACAACCACGACCATAATTATAACAACCAAAACCATGATTATAACAACCACGACCATGATTATAACAACCACGAGCATGATTATAACAACAACGCCCATGATTATAACAACCACGACTATGATCATAACAACCACGACTATGATCATAACAACCACGACCATGATTATAACAACGACGACCATGATTATAACAACCACGACCATGATTATAACAAGCACGACTTTGATTATATCTCCCAGCCATGATTATAACAACCACGACTATGATTATATCACCCACGACCATAATTATAACAACCACTACTATGATTATAACAACCACGGGTATGATTATAACAACCACGACCATAATTATAACTACCAAAACCATGATTATAACAACTACGACCGTGATTATAACAACGCGACCATAAATATATTAACGACGACTATGATTATAACAACCCCGACAATGATTATAACAACCACGACCTTATTATAACAACCACGATTATGATTATAACAAGCATCATCATGAATATAACAACCACGACCATAATTATAGCAACCACGACCATAATTATAACAACAACGACTATGATTATAACAGCCACGACCATGATTATAACAACCACGTCTATGATTATAATAACCGCGACCATGATTATAACTTCCACGACTACGATTATTACAACAACAATTATGATTATATCACCCAACAATGATTATAACAACCACGACTATCACTATAACAACCACGTTCATGATTATAACAACCACGACCATGATTATAAAACCACGATCATGAATATAACAACAACGAATTTGATTATATCACCCAACCATGATTATAACAACCTCGACTATCGTTATAACAACCGCGACTATGATCATGACAACCACGACTATGATCATAACAACCACGACCATGATTATAACAACGACGACCATGATTATAACAACCACGACCATGATTATAACAAGCACGATTTTGATTATATCTCCCAACCATGATTATAACAACCTCGACTATCATTATAACAACCACAACCATGATTATAACAACCACGACCATGAATATAACAACCACGACTATGATTATAACAATCACGACTATGATTATAACAACGACAACCAGGATTATAACAACCACCACTATGATTATAACAACCACGACCCTGATTATAACATCCACGACCATGATTATAACAACCACGACCACGATTATAACAACCACAACCATGATTATAACAACCACGTCTATGATTTTTTCACCCACGACGATAATTATAACAACCACGACTATAATTATAACAACCGCGACCATGACTATAACAACCACGACCATGATAGATTTTTACAACCACGACCATGATTATAGCAACCACAACCATGATTATAACAACCACGACAATGATTATAACAACCACGACTATGATCATAAGAACCACGACTATGATCATAACAACCACGACCATGATTATAGCAACCATTACCATGGTTATAATAACCACGACCAAGAATTTAACAACAATGACTTTGATTATATCACCCACCCATCATTTTAACAATCACGACTATGATTATAGCAATCACGACCATGATTATAACAACCACGGCCTTGATTATAACAACCTCGACTATGATTATATCACCCACGACCATGATTATAGCAACCACGACTATGATTATAACAACCACGACTATGATTATAACAACCACGCCCATGATTATAACAACCACGACTATTATCATAAGAACCACGACTATGAACATAGCAACCACGACCTTGATTATAACAACCACTACCATGATTATAACAACCACGACCAAGATTTTAACAACCACGACTTTGAATATATCACCCATCCATGATTATAACATCCACGACTATGATTATATCACCCAACTATGATTATAACAACAACGACCATGATTATAACTACCACGACCATGATTATGAAAACCAGGACCATGATTATAATAAGCACGACCATGATTATAACAACCACGACTATCATTATATCACCCACGACCATGATTATAACAGCCACGACTATGATTATAACAAGCACCACCATGAATATAACAATGCCCTGCATAGTTTTTGAGGTTTGTGTATTATTAAGCTTTTTTGGGTGTATTTTGCATGCTGATCTCAAAAATGTTATCCATTTTGCTCAATCAGGTCAGAATTTTGTACTACAGCATTTTAAGCGGAGATTCAGGTAAAATATTGGCATTTTTCGCTCAAAATGGGGTCCTCATATTCGTTCATTAAAAAAATCATCCGAGACATTGGCAAGCCTCACAGAAAAGATTTCGGTCAGTTTTAATGCCCTTACGATGCATTTAAATACACCCACGTGCTCGCCGGTCATTTAAATGTCCGCCGTGACGCAAAGGAAAAGAGTATATGTCCGTGTTTTTTTACATATATTTTTTCACAATTAAATTTCTTTTTCATCTGGTGGTACATGGCATGTTTCCTCTGTCCGTGGGATTGTCGAGCAGACAAGCAGCACTACATGCAACGTGACTGGCCTGCAATAAGTGGACTTACTCCAGGTTCTCACAATGTTGTTGCCCATGCTCTGGTGAATCCGCAGAACATTCTTCTTCCGCCACTGCACATCAAGATCGGTCTGTTCAAAAACTTTGTAAAGGCACTGGACAAAAAAAGCCAGGCTTTCAATTTTCTGAAAGGAAAATTTCCAAAAGTCAGTGAGGCAAAGCTGAATGCAGGAATTTTTGATGGCCGTCAGATCAGAGAGCTTTTCAAAGATCCCAAGTTTGATTGCAGCATGGATGTAAATGAGAAGAAAGCCTGGCATGCCTTTAAGTCTATTGTCTCCAATTTTCTTGGCAACTACAGAAGTCCAGAGTATGAACGAGTTGTTGAGGACCTACTTCTGAGCTACAAAGTTCTTGGTGCACGCATGTCCATCAAGATGCACTTCCTCAGCTCCCACTTGGACTACTTTCCAGAGAACTGTGGTGATGTGAGTGAGGAACAAGGAGAACGCTTCCATCAAGATATCCGTGTAATGGAGGAGCGGTACCAGGGTCGCTGGGATATCAACATGCTCGCCGACTACTGTTGGTGTCTGAAACGGGACGCCCCAGACACCAACCACCAAAGAAATTCTCTGCGCAGCCATTTATGCATGTCTAACTGTAAAGGCATCTATGTAGTTGACATATTTTGGTCCTATGTGTTGTGGTTACATTTCTTATGATATATTTTGCATAAAAATTTTGACATAATATTTAAGAATTTCGATTTTTTCCTAATTCCCATAGCATAAAAATCTGACCTGATTGGGCAAAATGAATGGCATTTTTGGAATCAGCACGCAAAATACATAAAGAATCAGCTAAGAAACCCTTCACAACTCATGAAGAATAGTGAAACGAATGATCTTGACACATTTATTAAATTTAATATTCCTTTAGAAAACAGAATCATCAAATACAAAAACCGGTTTTACTACTATGACCCGGTGTTGCTGCACACCATAGAGAACATGTCTTTCTTGCTTCTGTTTCTACTCATCACCTCCCTGCTGACCACCTGAGCTCGGATGTAGCCTTCCCTCCTCTCCTGGCTGTACACGTGACTGCTGGCCTCGCTCACTTGCTGTACACAACGCTCTATACTCTGGGTGTGCGAGGGCCAGGCAGGGACATGCATGGGGTTGTCCAGGAAAGCTCTGACTTGAACATTGGTGAGGCTGCAGGTAAGAGGGGGCTCACTGCCAGCCTGGATGTTATCCAGATATATGAGATCAGTGAGGGTCTTGGCACCTAGATTGACTTCAGGAGTCTTCCTGACCCTGAAGGAATCGTCACCAACTGATTCGTCATGCCCAGATCCTCTCATAAGTCTCATATCCAAGATCTTTTTGACTGCCACTCTTCTCTCCTCCTCATCCTTACTGCAGAGCATTGTCTGCAGAACTGCCTCGGGATGAGCATACCAGGAAGATCTCCTCACAGTCTGCTCCACAATCTGAACAACCTTCCTTGGCTGACTCCTCAGGAGCTCAAGCTGGAAGAGAACATGCCTCGGACCTTCGGAGAACGATGACTTGACCTTGGTGTTGAACCAATTTGGCAAGTAGACACTCACGATGAATTGGACAATAAGTCTCAGGTTGTGATGCTGGTTCCCTTTCAGTTTATGATGAGCGACCTAAATTCTGCAGAACCTGAGAGCCGTTGTGAGCCACCTAGAATGTGAGACTGGACCTATCTGCAGGTAAGCAAGTCTATCAGGCATGACCCCAGTTTTGATGGCACTGCAAATCATGTAACCATAGTACTGGTCAGTACTCAGGTCGTCAATGACAGTATGTGCAAGCTCAACGAGTGGAGGGCCAACTGTGATTTTTTCAAAGCTCGGATTTATTTCTAACTCAGTGGCAGAGTCCAGCATCTTGCCAAGAGGACCAGACCATCTGTTGTTTGAAAGAGTCTTGCCATCCAGCTCCTGGATCAGATGTCTGAGTGGCAACTCGTTGGTGTGGAGGTCACAAACAATCCAGACCAGCTTCCTCCCAATCTTCCGCTCTATCCACTGTATGACCCCCCCTTGCCACCCTGTGTTCGTGTTGGTGCTGTCCCCTCCAATGGCCTGCAGGGTCTGGTCTACGTTCCTCTCTCTGAGCCAGTTCACAATGTTATCTGCCACTATCTCAGCTGGTTTCCTGATGTCATCTTTCTCTGGAGTGAAATGCCACAAATACTTCCCTCCTGGTTCACTGCAGCAGGAGTAGTGTTCCTCCTTCACCGTGGCAGGGAACAACTTGTCAGAATCTCCAACTTTCATGAACACTTTAGTGTCATCCCTTCTCCCATCAAAGAACAAACAATTGATTCCATTTTCTCTTATCCCCTTATCAAACTCCTCTTCTAGGTTACTGACAAGTTTCTCCTGAGCTCTCCTTACTTTGTTATGATCTATCACCAGGTGAACATCATCAGGTGTTATCAAACCACCGTCAATCCAGGCAGCTGTTGCTCTCTCTGCAGTTTCTCTGAGACCAGTGTGGTGTCGCATGCTGGCCAGAGCTATGCTCGGGATATCTTTCCTATTTCGAATCTTATGCCTGGAAGGTTTGGGATCATTATTTTCTGGGTTAGGGACAAAGACACCATTCTCCTGGTCAGCACTCGGATCAGCCATGGGGAAGTCATTAAACTCTGAATCAGCTTGACTCCAATCATCGGCCTTTTTTACCTCACTCTGGGCCTTCTCAAGTCTCTTTTCCTCGGCAACTCTTCTCCTCTTCTGTCTCTCTGTGGCAGCCTCCTGTCTCTTGGACTCCGGAATATCTTGGCTAGAAATCATGAGAGCCCCTATACTGCCAGTCTTCTCTCTCTGTGCTTTGACAAATGCCAGTTCGATCACAGGAATCTTCAGTTCACGCTTGCAAATACAGGAGATGTGGGCCTCGGATTTACAGTCACGATCGCATCCAAACTCAGGACAGAGAACAATTGGGCACTTGCAAGTAATTATGTCAAATAACTGGTCCAGTTGCTTGGCAAAGCTGTCCTTAACTGCAAGTTTTCCTCTCCCAAGAGAGATATCTCTTGCCTTTTCCCAACTGGCTAGCAGTCTCTCACTAATCTTCTTCTGACTTGTTATGACTGGAGGCTTGAACTGAGCGTTAGCCAGAGTGTACTGTGCCAAGACAGCTTTGGTCATATCACTGGCAATGTCTTTGTTTGTGTAAGTTCTTTGGTTCTTTTCACTGATTTGCCTGATTAAAACACCGTATCTCAAAGCATCTCTCAATGTAGGTAACTCCGACTTCAGGAGCTCTCTCCCAGACCCAAGATAGTGACTGAGATGGCTGGATTTTTGGTTCGTCGTTCTGACACAAGCAGCCATCGCAAATATTATCAACTTATAAATGCATCAGAATCTGAAACAGAAAAAAATATTGTTAGTTGGGTTGTTAAAGAATGAAGTCAGAAAGCAATGTTCACTATTTAATTGTAATGCACTAATGCAGCTGTACGTTAGATTTTCGATAAATTTCACGCTAAAATTTACCTAGCAAAAGGTTGCAAAATATTGAAACTGAAATTATTTTCTGTTTACATACACTAAAATCTACCAAAAAAGTGATGGGCCATTAGTTTTAGCTGATCTTCCCTCCTATGACACACCCTAATGTACAGGACGTTTAAGACCTTTAAGTAGGATGGTTTATCTCAGTACTATTCGTTCAGTTATTGACTATGCAGCTCCCATCCTTATAATGTATAGTAAGAAAGTTATTTAAGAGCTTGAAGTGATACAAAACGAGGTCATGAGAATTTTTTTAGAGTATCAATGGAACACTTGAATTGAAATTTTTGAGAATGGAGTTAGATTTACCAAGTATAGAACAAAGAGTAAAGGAGCTTGCTATAGCCGCTACGTTTAGGACCATTAGGAGAGGAGGAGATAATAGGTTGACCTGTACACTCGCAACAAAAAGTATCGGTTGTTACGCCGTCTCTTAATTTACGTTAATATCCAAGGTTCTAGGTTTAACCAAACAAAAAGTAAAGTAAAGTAAATCAAAAGGGAATAAAAATAGATATAGTAAACCTTTAAGAATTTAATTAAATAAAATACTAACACAATGAAGAGCCTCGTAGGCTGTCACAAAAAATTGATTCACTATCGAAACTTTTAAGACACAAATGATACTAAAACATTGAAACATCAAAAGAATAAAAATAAAGCATTGGATTACGTTAACACAGCATAAACATATAAAATAACTAACACTGAAATTAACTAATGTGAAACAACACTGAATTACTTAAATGCAACTAAGCAAGGACTGATGACACCTAAGAGACATAAATAGATACTCACATAGATATACCACATTGGTGGCGACAGGAACAACACAAATAAAATAAGTACCTAGACCCCGACTTACGACGGGGTTAGGGACCCAAATCCAGGTCGTAAGTCCGACATGGTCGTAAGTCCGACATGGTCGTAAGTCCGACATGGTCGTAAGTCCGACATAGATAATTTTTTTTTTTTTTTTTTTTTTTTTTTTTTTTTTTTTTTTAATAAATAATCTACAATGAAATACAGTACAGTAAAAGTAATGAATAATGAGGAATGGATACAGTACAGTGAAAGTAATAAATAATAAGGAATGGTTACAGTGTGACTGAGCACTTACCTTTAATGTAGTCAGCTGAATGCACATGGGGCCCCCATAATTTTCTAATTATGCATGGAGACTACATTAACTGGAAACGTTTCGGTATAGAAAATGCGTGTGTCATTTGAAGAAATTTTTTTTTTTTTTTTTTTTTTTTTTTAATAAAAAATCTGGGGGGATCGTAAGTCCCGACGGTCGTAAGTCCACGTAGTCGTAAGTCGGGGTCTAGGTGTATAAGTAACAGGAGACGGATGTCACTCAAAAGAGCGTGAACTGAATGACAAGGAGGACTGGACTGAACTCAGTCTACAGGTGGACTACTATAAATAGGGTCAATTCCCGCCAGTGAGACCAGCAGGTGAAACATGGGTCGTTTAACGATGCAGATGGTCGTTTAGAGAAACAAAGCATGCTTGTTACAACACTAAATGAAGAAATAAGATGGGCTTGAACAAATAATAACAGTTAAGACCTTAACAGCACAGGGTAAGGTGACTAGATTATATAATAGTAAATATAACACATCATTACAGGAATAATATGGAACAACATGGAAGCATGTTATATACAAAAATAGAAAATAAGACACTGTCGTAACACTTCACCCCATAAAATAAAATTTTGCCTGCACAAATTTTGATATGACATAAGTGTTCATTCTGTGGGTCTAGATAAGAGATCACTAGCATCACAGGCTAGCTTGAAAGGCTTAGAAAAATTAGGGGCTCTCAAAATAGGATATGAGCATAATACATTTTTCAAGTTTTGAAAAGAATCGTGACACCTTGAAGTCCAACAAAAAAAATATTACCCTTCTTCAACAAATCAGTAAGGGGTAGTGCCAACTCGGCAAAATTACAAATATATCTCCGGTAATAACCCACACAACCCAAAAATCTGCTGACTTGTCGTTTGTTACAAACAAACATGCATCTGAGAAATAGTATCATACCTTGCTGTGGGAGGCTCAAGTTTCCCCAACCCAATTACATGTCTGACCAAGTGTCAGAAAAAATTTCAACATCATCTAAATATACTACACAACCAGGCCAATTGGCCGTGACTTGTGACATCAGCAGGGGCATTGCAAAGCCCGAAAGGCATAACATTAAATTTATAGGTTTTACCTAATGTAACAAAACTGGAGATGTCTTTAGCACGACGGGTCAATGGTACTTGCCAAAACCCTCGAAGGCAATCAGTCTTGGAGAGGAACTTGGCGTTCCCGATTACTTCGATGCAGTCGTCCACCCTTGGTAGAGGGAAGCTGTCCTTGCTGGTGACGGCGTTGACCTTGCGGAAGTCGATGCAGAATCGAAGAGTGCCGTTCTCCTTCGGTACGAGAGTGACTGGTGAGCACCACTCGCTGGTCACTGGTTGATGCCCATGGTGACAGGGAGAGTGAACTTGCCCCTTCTTCTTCCTCTTCTTCTTTCTCACCGTTGTAAAGGCCTGGGACTTTGGGATAGAAATCCCTTACCAGACCAATCAGGTTCTTAATAAAGGAAAGTCAAGGACCATGGGTTTCTGAGGAATAGCAAACAACCGTTTGAGATTGACATCTCTTTACTATAAAAAATATAACACAAAACTCTGACAACACTCAACAAACATCAAATAATTACGGGAGTCAAACATTTAATTCAGTCAATAATTAATGGAGTTAATCAATTAAGGGAAGCAAACACTTAAAGGAATCAAACAACCATAGAATCAAACGATGAACAGATATTTCCTAAGGCAGTGGCCCTGGGGGAAGGTTCTGGAACACGGTGATCCACACTCAGGGTAGGGAAGTGTCCATCCAACCCCACACTCGAACAACGTCTTGAAATGGCAGGAGAACACTGGGGCACAGCCGGAATGAGATGAACTGACGGTCGTGGTATGTGGTAGTGGTAGATGTCCAGAGAATTGACAGTCGATAGGTGAAGGTCTGGGGCAACAGCCCACGAGTCCAGGACCTATGATGAGATCACAGCCAGAATTTGAGGAACAGCGGGATCGCTAGATAGTGACTGTATGGAGGCTGGGGTGAATCTGCCGGTGACCCAGATAGTCGCTGCCGTTCTCACCTCTGTCCAACCGCCCCAAGTGTCGTCCGCACCAGCAAGCGAGAGAGTTAGCAGCGGTAACGAGCAGGAAGATCGTTTCCGCCCTTACAACAGTCTACCAAGAAAGTGTCAACGGCACACAGGGGAACTGGATCATCAGCAACAGATGGGGGTGCTGGGCGTGTGTGGTACAGCTTGATGATGTTGACGTGACATAAGCTCTGTAGTCGGCGCCTGTCAGGGGTAGAGATAATATAATTCGTGGGGCTTACCTTCTTCACCACTCTATATGGCCCACTGAACTTCGCATGGAGCGGCTGTCCATGTCTCGGCAAGAGAATGAGTACTTGATCTCCTATCTGGAACTCTCTGTGTCATGCGTACTTGTCGTACCATGTCTTGGTCTTGGACTGCGACTGCTGTAAGTGGTCTGCAGCAAGGCTCCAACAACTTAGAAGCTTCTCTTTTACATCTACTAAACTTAACACACTAAGAGGTACCGCATGCAAGTACCTAGTGGAGGTATCAATGACTGTAAATAAATATTCAAACCCACTAGAAGTTTTAGACAGAGGGCCTACAATGTCACACTGTACTGTTGCAAAGGGCTCAGGTATGTGAGGTACTCTTACAAGTGGAAAAGGTGGAATAGCCTGATTGGCTTTGCCTACCTTTTGACAAAAATGACAGTACTTACAATATTTAGTGACATCTCTCCTCATACCTGGCCAATAGAACTTTCTGGCCAGCCTGTTGAGCGTCTTTCGGACACCTTGATGCCCAGAAAAGCGACCGTCATGGGCCAGAGCTGGAAAATTTTGTCTGTAAGTGTGTGGGAAAACTATTTGAGTGACAGACGCCCAGTCCGCGTCTTCCTCTGACATAGTCGGTGGGAGCCAGCGGCGGCAAAAAACACCGTCTTGACTGAAATATCTCATGGTAGGGCCTGAATCATTGGCAGAATCGGACACCCGGTCAAACAAGAGCCGTAATGAATCGTCTTGCTCTTGCGCAGCTATTAAAGCAACTCTCCCGGTCACAGCATTAACTGCGGAAGAAATGTCTTGGGAAGCAATTGGGTTAGCAAACAGTCCTTCTAAGGAAAGTGAATCATCTACATCAGGAGTTACATTATGATCATTAGTCATTGACGTAAAACGAGTCACAGCACATAAAGGGAAAACACCGGGAATATCATCTTCAAGCTGTTGCAGCAAATCGTTACCGAGTATGAGGTCCACCCTAGGAATAAGGAGACTTACACGTACCAAAACAGGCAGCTCGTGCACACAGGCTAAGTTTAGCTATCCCTGAAAAACCAAAGGAGCTGCACCTTTACCCCAAAGGGAGCCCAAAACGACGTTTTGTCAGTCTTCCTCTCCGCAACAACACCCTCTTTGATGAGAGTTTGGAAACAACCCGAGTCTCTCAAGATAGTGACTGGTGTTTCGACACCATCAACTTCTACCGTGCGCTGTGAAAAAAAGGGACGAAAGGTACCAACGTCTGGGTCCTTCGCAAAACTCTCCTGGAAAAGATTAAAGTCTCCTGAGGCGAGAACCGAAACTGCACTCTCTCGTGCTTCACCTTATTTGGCTGCAGCCTTGTTCAACAAAAATCCGCCTTATGACCCGGCTTTCCACAGAAACTACAAGTAAATTAGAATATTTGGACGCCCCATTAGGTGGCGAACGAGTCCAGCTCCTCCTATCATGCACAAAATTATTACCCACAAAATTACCATTGTTAGTCCTACCATGCCTCAAAACAAATCCATCAGCATGCTTAGAAAAATTATCACAAGTGTCAAAAGGTCGTGAGTGAATCCTGGCAAGGTCGCCAAAACTGTTACGCCGTCTCTTAATTTACTTAAATATCCAAGGTTCTAGGCGTAACCAAACAAAAAGTAAAGTGAAGTAAATCAAAAGGGAATAAAAATAAATATAGTAAACCTTTAAGAATTTAATTAAATAAAATACTAACACAATGAAGAGCCTCGTAGGCTGTCACAGCAAATTGATTCACTATCGAAACTTTTAAGACACAAATGATACTAAAACATTGAAACATCAAAAGAATAAAAATAAAGCTTTGGATTACGTTAACACCGCATAAACATATAAAATAACTAACACTGAAATTACTAACGTGAAACAACACTGAATTACTTAAATGTAACTAAGCAAACACTGATGGACACATAAGAGACATAAATAGGTACTCACATAGATATACCACATTGGTGGCGACAGGACCAACACAAATAAAATAAGAATAAGTAACAGGTGACGGATGTCACTCAAAAGAACGTGAACTGAATGATACAAATATTACTGGCAGATAAGAGGAGGGGCGGGTCAACCTTGTCAACTGTGTCATCTTAGGGATGCACATACACTACAACATTATGTATTAGGTTGTGAAAAAATCCAACAGTGAGATCACTTCTTTAACCCTTTTACAGCGGGAGGTTACCCTAAGCTGAATAAAATCGTCAGCGGTAGCCAGAATAAAATGGCAAGTGTGTGACACGCGGTGAAAGAGTTAGAGAAACAAGTTTGTTGGATGATTAATAATGGAAAAATTAGAATAATTTTTAAATGTAGCGCAGTGTTCATGTCAAAATGAACTATTTCATTGGTGTAAAAATAATTATTGCATTGTTAAAACTTTTATAACTTTTTGTAAGCCCCAGAAAGGGATGGCAAAGGTGAGGGTGGGAGTAGTATACTACCCTGTCCTTTTGATGAAATAGTTTTATTGTCAATAAAGTATTTCTATTTAAACTTACATCTTGGTCAACAGCTCTCGGTCACGTCTGTCCTTCTTGACCTGCTCCTTTGCTTCCGCTTTCTGCCGAATGGCAGATTCAGCCAGTTTCCGGACTTCATTATTTTCTTAAGCTGGGTGTTTAGTGAAGCGATATGGATCTTGTCACTGGTGAGTGAGACTGGTGTTGGAGCTGCAAAACGACGTGTGGCACAACCACGCGAGACATTTTCTCCCACCCTACCACGGCGGGACACTTCCATTTCGTTGTATCAAGTGGGTCGCCGTTGTCGAGAATGTCTGTGGCTGACTTGGGGTTCGTAACCAGTCGAAGTTCACACTCGAGAAGAATCATAAAACCCGGAACACCAGGCGTTTAGCTCTTGTCACCAGTAGCGAGTTGATATACTGTATGTCCAGTCCCCCAGCATTTGAAACAGGAAACAGGCTTGGAGTCCATAAGAGAGAGTTGGCATGGTGAGAGACAGGGGAGGCAATCAAATTGATATAAGGGACAGGGGAGGTTCCGTTCCTTCTGAAAGGATAACAGTTCTGTTGAGCGGCTGGCCTTTTTTCATTAAGCGTCGGGTTCGAAACACTCCCGGGAGTTCATGAGCCAACTTGTAGTCAACTCCCACAGGAAAGTGAATCACCAGGTATTTTCGGTAACTTTCGGTCGCGGACGAGCTGGTCAGCCACTTTCATTTTGACGCTTAGGGTGGGCCTGTTTTCAGGGGAGCCTAGGGGTAATTTATCTCCTCTTGTATTTATTTATTTATTTTTATTTTCATTTTTTATTTTTTTACAGGATTAACCCACATCAGGGCCTGGGGCGAAATAATAATAATGAAAATAATGTTGATGATAATAATGTTGATAATAATAATAATAATAATAATAATAATAATAATAATAAAGGACCATAAAAAATGGATCAATAGTGAGAAGCGATATATGTATGTTGTGTTGACAAAGTAAGAAAAACAATTGAGACCCTGCAATTGTGTGTGAATGAGACAGGAAGTCAGATCAACAACCTGGGACTTGGTCACAATTTTCGTGACGCCATATGGCAGCAGCGTTCACCATTAGAGAATACATAATGTTTCCAATATCTTCCCAGGCGGTAGTACCTCCCTGTTTGATAGCTGACGATTACCTACTACCTACTAAATAAAAAAATGTAGAACTCTTCACGATTTTGCGTGTCATCCTTGCACAGGGGCCATGCTAATGATTTACGCTTTTTGATGATGGGTCGACACCCATCAGATTCATTCCAGATTTGTGGTAGATGCCACGCTTACCGGAAATGAGACAGTTGTAGTTTAGTACCTGTTTCTCCGTTTTTGTTTCCACAGCCTCTTTAACATAAGAACAAAAGAAAATAAGGAGTCTGCAATAGGCCTGTTGGCCTGTGTATGGCAGCTCCTGTCGAGAGTTACTACCACTCTCTATCATCCATGAATCTATCTAGCCTCCTTTAAAAACATTCCAGCGTTCCAGTACTTACTACAAAGTTGCTAAGCTTGTTCCACTCGTCCACTACCCTATTTGTGAACCAGTTCCTTTCTATCTCTTTCCTAAACCTAAACTTATCTAACTTAAATCCGTTGCTACGAGTCCTATCCTGCTCGGATATTAAAATAACTTTATTTATATCTCCGTTATTGATTCCTTTCACCCACTTAAATACCTCTATCATATCTTCCGCACTCTTCGCCTTTCTGGGGAATGCAAGTTTAGTTTCTTTAATCTATCTTGATATGGAAGGTTTCAAAGTCTCGGAATCATTTTCGTCATTCTTCGCTGCACCGACTCCAGTGAATTGATATCCATTCTTTAATAAGGGCACCAGAATTGAACAGCATAATCGAGGTGCGGCCTGACTAGCGCAAGATAAGTTAGGTTAATTGATGCTACAGTGAAAATATCCCGGTAGACACAACTCCAGTATGGTAAACCGCATACTATAATAGCACCATGTCTTTTTAGCCACAAACCACCGAGGGTTACCCTTTATTATTACTCGTTTCCTGTGAAATTTTCGATGCCAATAGTTGGATTTTGTGTTGTTTTGGATGTACTAAAGTACTTGAAAGCGTTTATTTCCAACTCCTAGAGAACACGTGTTTTCGGCAAAAAAGGAGAAAAAACAATTGTCAATATTTTGAAAATGTGAATGAAGGACCTTCTCGACACGCCTTTACGAACAATTAATATTATTGGATACACACATCATGTACAGTGAAACCTGCTTAATTGATATGATTGTTAATTAATATAAATGAAGGGTCATTAGCAGCCGCAGTATTTCTTAACTAAACGTCTTGATCCAGTATACTGAATCAGTGTGTAGAGGAGAACCTATTGTATATAGACATGTTAAGGGAAATGGATTGAAAAGTAACAAACAAATTATATTATCATTAGGTTGCCATTTTAAAGGAGTGAAAAAAAAAGTTTCTTTAAAATGTGTTGGTGTGTGTTCTTCCCTGACTGACTACCGATGATTTGACCGTCATTACAATCGCAGAAAGATGAATTTTGGATAACTACACCTGCTCATGTCTCATAAGTGACAGTTGAACCACAACCAGACCTAATTTCTGTGTTCTGACCTCACTAGAGGAAAGGTCACAGCAGGCTTAGCTCCCGGGGATTAATTGTCGGTTATGGCGAGTGCTACTTGTGAACAGGGCTGTGCCCTTCAGATGGCCGAGTTGGAGAGGGCCAAGGAAGAAATCTTGAAATTGAAGGGAGTGATAGCGAGGATGAAGGAGGAAATGAAACAAGGAAAGCCTGTGTCAGACGAAAACTCAGGCGAATGGAAGGTTGTGAGGAGAGGGACGACCAAACTGGTGGTGAGAAAAGACACCAAGGATATGACAGCAACAACTAAGTGTACCAACTCTTTCAGTCCTTTGATAGACGAATTCGACGTTAGCATAGTGTTACGAGTTGGGGATTTAGAATATAGTTATACGTCTACCCATATCCCAACAGGTAACAACAAAAAAAAAACAAAGACAATCGGACTATAAAAGGGTAGACAAAGGATGCGAGTTTTTGTTGTATATAATAAAGTACCATAAATTCCTTAACAAAATATCAGCTTATAAACTACCCTTAACCAAACTTAACCTAAACATGAACAGTATATACATAGTAATAAAACATAAAACAATAGTGAAGCAATGTGGAGGTGGGAGAGGCAATACAAGATTACAAATACTTAAGTGAGGAGCTGAGATGGCTGACGAGCAAGGCTGAGTATGGTAGAAGACGGTAGGTAGTCACTGTGCCGTAGGTTTCCAGGATAGGTGATCCTGTGGTCGCTTCCCAGAGTGAAGTCTTCTCTCCTCGAATTGGAGCTCACAAAGAAGACTGGGAGGAAGTGACGCAACAACCAGGATATGGAGAAGGGAAACCCGGGAGTGGTAACTAAGACGAGCCATACTCGTGTTTCGTCCCTAGATGGCGTTGCTCGTGGTGCTGGGTAGGTAGATGAAGACAATCGGTGGAGGGGTTCGTAACAATAGTCAGGGAAAAGGCTGACAAGGAAGGTACGAAAACCTTTATTGTTGGCGAATCCCAGGTACGGTACCTGGACAGAGCTTTTTGTGGTAAAAATAAAAATAGGATGAGGGTGTGTTTGCCAGGAGCTGGGGTGGGGGATATAGTTGACAGGATGGACAATATCTTGACTGGCAATGGGAATAAACCCATTATCTGCCTTAGTGCAGGAGGCAATGATATTGGCCGGTGTAGAAGTGAGGAGCTTCTTGATAAGTTCAAGACAGCTATAGGACTTATTAGGTTGAAGGGAGGGATCCCTATCATATGTGGTGTCCTGCCTAGAAGGAGAGTTGGCAATGAATGGTTGTCAAGGGCAGTTGGTGTTAACAGCCGTCTTCACAGATATTGCAAGTCAATATCAGTCACATTCACTGACAGCTGGGATAACTTCTACGGCAGAAGGGACCTTTATGCTAGGGATGGGATGCATCTGTCCAGAGATGGGGTGGCAACCCTGGCTGGCTCTCTCGAGAAGCATTTCAAAAGATGTCGAAGCCTTTTGTTACGAACCCCTCCACCAATTGTCATGATCTACCTACCCAGCACTACGAACCACGCCATCTATTGTCCTGATCTACCTACCCAGCACCACGAGCAACGCCATCTAGGGACGAGACACGATTATGACTCGTCCTAGTTACCACTCTGGGGTTTCCCTTCTCCATATCCTGGTTGTTGCGTCACTTCCTCCAAGTCTTCTTTGTCAGCTCGAGTTCGAGGAGAGAGGACTTGGCTCTGGGAAGCGACCACAGGATCACCTATCCTGGAAACCTACGGCACAGTGACTACCTACCGTCTTCTACAATACTCAGCCTTGCTCGTCAGCCCTCTCAGCTCCGCACTTAAGTATTTGTAATCTTGTATTGCCTCCTCCACGTCCACTTGCTTCAAATTATCGTATGTTGTATTAATATGTATATACTGTTAATGTTTAGGTTAAGTATGGTTAAGGGTCAATTATAGATAGCTGAATGTTTTGTTAAGGAATTTATGGTACTTTATTATATACAACAAAAGCTTTCATCCTTTGTCTACCCTTTTATAGTCCGATTGTCTTTGCTTTTTTGTTGTTGTTACCTGTTGGGATCTGGGTAGACGTTTAACTATATTATAAATCCCCAACTCGTAACAAATGGCGACCGTGACAGGACACGACCTTAAGTGCCATATTTCTAACCCCCTTGTTATTCCTTGTTAATTTTTCCTCCCAGTCACTTCTGTTCACAATTGCTTTACGGTGGTTTAAAGTTTCCTTCATATGTGCGTGCATATATTGGTATTATCGTACAGTAAGAGTGACAGACGTAGGATATTAGGTTCCGAGTGTCATAAGGCTTACCTGTTATTACACGTGGCAGTCGTGTAGTAATTCTTATCGAGTGTAGGGAAGAATCCGGATTTGTTTAATGCCATACCCTCACTCCAGAGTAGGCTGTTCCATAGTCACTAGTTTAGGGTGAAGTGATATCTTGGGACGCCCCGCTCTACCAGAACCCCACAATTATAAAGCCTCAATTATTGTTCTTCTCATTATCTCATTCGGGGTCAATAGTCAAGTAACTCAAGGGTTGTTAATCCGGATCTTTATGTTAATGCAGTAATACGCCCTTCCTCTTTCAAGTATCTCAGGGTTGTTAAACCGGATCTTTATATAAATGCCGTAATACGCCCTTCCTCTTTCAAGTATCTCAGGGTTGTTAATCCGGATCTTAATATTAATTCCGTAATACGCCCTTCCCCTTTCAAGTCTCTTATCCTTATCTAAGGATATTCTCAGAAGAACAATATTCATAAGTGTAATTTCCCTAGGTATAACTTGGGAAGTTTCCGGGACTTTCTGGTTATCCACTGCCGTGATATTTTCTAGGGTAATCCACTTGTTTTATCTTTTGACCAATAGTTAATTTATCCTATTTTTCTTAACAATGGCCACCTCAGGTTTTGATCTCCAGGATTTTATTGAAAATCCTTCCGTAGCTAAATTACGTGTTAATATCCTGAAGAAAGAATGGAAAGAAATAGCCAACTATTACAATATCCCATTTTCACAGCAACTGACTAAGGAAATGTTAAAAAATCATGTGATTGAAGTGTTGGTTCAACAAGAAGTTTTAAAAGAATCCGCTGTTGACAGATTAACGGCCATGTCCAAGAAACTTCAACCACTATCCACCACCCCTCCTCACTCAGAAGTTGCCTCAGGTCTGGCTAGCCCTCAAGAAGAAACACAACGAATAGACGCCTTAGAACTAGAACGAGCTAGGTTCGAGTTCCTAATCAAAATGAAAGAACTCGAGTTGGAACAGGCCAAGTTGGAGCAGGAGGAAAAGTTGGAACAGGCCAAGTTGGAGCAGGAGGAAAAGTTGGAACAGGCCAAGTTGGAGCAGGAGGTTAGACTGAAAGAACTACAGGTGAGAGAGATAGAAGTCACCTTAACATCGGAGTTTAAATCAAAAGAAGTAGCATTAAGAGAGAAACTAGCTGCTTTTAACCCTGCTAATGCTTCTTCCCTTGTTCCCGGGTTTGATGAATCCGATATGGACGGGTCATTTACGACTTTTGAGAAAATAGCCGGGAAGAATGAGTGGCCAAAGGACCAGTGGGTGTCGGTGTTAGTTCCTAAATTATGTGGTAAGGCTCGTAGAGTTTATAACTGTTTAGACCAGACTGATGACTATGAAAACGTAAAAAAGAATATCCTCACCTCTTATGCGATCACGCCAGATGGATACCGGCAGAAGTTTCGTAAACTAACCAAACCATTTTCACACACCTTTGTTGAGTTTGCTCAAGAAAAGCTTAGGTTTTTTAAGAAGTGGTTAGAGGCTACAGAGACCTCCACATTTCAGGATTTGTTAAATTTGGTAGTCCTGGAGGAGTGGAAGAGCAAGATACCATTTCACTTCTTGAAGCATGTGGAGGAGCGTGGAGAGGTTAATTTAGGGCGTGCTGCTGAGCTGGCTGATGCGTACGCCTTGCTGGTGGAGTCACTGGGCAGTAGAGAACGTGGTACTTCCCGACATGTTAGGTCCTCCTCTGATGATAACCTTAGGAGCGTGAGTGGTAGGTCGAAAGGTCCCACACCTACCCCCCCTGATACAACCAAGTTTACTTGTTCTTACTGTAAAAACCCAGGCCATACGATCCAGACTTGTAAACACCCAAAGTGTCGAATTGCTAAAAATAGTTCCCTGGATCCCAAATCCAAACCAATAGCAAACACCAATGTGGAAAGGCCCCATCAGGATCTCTTCTCTTCATTCACCTATGAGGGAAAAATTTCAATCATGGAGGGGTCTCGTTCTTTCCCTATTCGTATACTACGTGATACGGGCGCAGCACAATCTATCCTCCTGTTTAACGTCATTCCTGATATATCTACCTCATTTACTAATAAGAGTGTTCTAATTTCAGATCTCTCATCCCATTCTTCCTATCCCTTAGCTAAAGTGCACCTCCAATGTCCCTTGATTACTGGAGAAGTGCAAATAGCCATTAGGAAAGATCCAATGCCTGTGAGCGGCATTCATTTATTATTGGGTAATGACTTGGTAGGAGATCTAGTGGTTCCCAACATAAAGACAGTCGACTCTCCCTTACCTGTCAACTCCACCACTGACCTTAAAGAAACTATTCCTCATCTTTTCCCATCTTGTGCTGTCACCCGGTCACAGAGTGTGCGTAATGGGCACTCTTCATCTGAAACCACCTCTAATATCTTCCTACCCCCAGAAGATCTGTACAATAAGACCATTGGTAAGGATGAGCTCATTACAGCCCAACAATCTGATCCAACTTTGTTCAAACAGGTGATGAAAGACCTCAGTGTGGACCATTGTTCATCTTCGGCTTACCACCCACCGTCCCAAGGTTGCTTGGAACGGTTCCATCAAAACTTTCAAATCAATGCTAATAAACTATCTCCTCTCGACTATATAGTCCATACTCCTGATCGCAGAAAAGATTCACAACTTGTTCACATTAATCTCATGAAACTTTACCATTCCAGGCAGTCAGAGGAAGACATCCCAGAGGCTATAAGCCTACCTGTATTGCATACGGTTTTGTCAGGGCCGGAGCCGGAGACAGATGACATGGACCTATGGGAGAATTTAGACTTCCCTCTACCTAAAGAAAACCCTGCTAACAGTCACATACTCAACAACTTGGATGAGTATTTTTCTGTTCTGAATCCATCTCAAGCAAAAGATCTCACTAAGTTATTATCAACATTTCCTAAAGTCACATCAGACCTCCCAGGGTTTTGCAATATACTTAAACATGATATTAAGCTAATCTCAGATGATGTACAACCCATTAGGCAATCAGCATATCGACTAAATCCACAAAAAATAGAGATTATGAAAAAGGAGGTAGATTTTTTGTTAAAACATAACTTAGCTGAGCCTAGTACCTCCCCCTGGGCTTCACCTTGCCTTCTCATTCCAAAACCCGATGGCACTTTTCGTTTCTGTACCGATTATCGTAAAGTGAACCAGGTCACTGTCTCAGACTCCTACCCTTTACCTTTGATTGAAGATATAATAGACAGCATAGGCTGTGCAAAATTTATATCTACCGTGGACCTGTTGAAAGGATATTATCAAGTGGGACTCACGGATAGGGCAAAAATAATCTCGGCATTTATAACTCCATTTGGTCTTTTTCAATATTTGGTTATGGCGTTTGGCTTTTCTAATGCTCCGGCCACATTCCAGAGGGCCATCAACTTCCTAATTCAGGACCTAGGTGGAACGTTCGCCTACCTGGATGACCTGGTGGTGGTGTCGGACAGCTGGGACGAACATCTGGTGCGTTTGGAGATACTGTTTGCACGACTGCAAGAGACTGGATTCACCATAAACCTGGCTAAATCTGCTTTTGGCCGGGCCTCAGTGACTTACCTGGGACATATCGTTGGGCATGGTATGGTGAGACCCAAGGACGCAAACGTTAGAGCCATCTTGTCCTTCCCCACTCCAAGGACGAGGAAGGAACTCGTGCGCTTCCTGGGGATGTGCGGCTACTACCGTCGGTTCTGCAGTAACTTCTCCAGCGTAGCCGGACCCCTCACAGACCTTACCAGTTCTGGGGTCCCTTACATCTGGAACCAGAGGTGCGACCAGTCTTTCCACCGCCTCAAAGCCTTCCTTGCCTCCAAGCCTGTAGTCCACCCCCCTGACTACACCTTGCCCTTCCATCTGCAAATCGACGCTAGTGGTGTCGGAGTTGGGGCTGTGCTCCTACAACCAGACCCAACCACTGATGTCCTTCACCCTGTGGCATATTACTCCGCCAAGTTAAAAAAACATCAGACCAACTACTCGACCATAGAGAAGGAGGCCCTGGCTCTGGTGTTGGCAATAAAGAAGTTTGAATGTTACCTCCAGTCTGGCCCACAAACAACCCTAGTCTTCACCGACCATAACCCACTCACGTTCATCCAAACCAACAAGACCTCCAACCAGGGAATCCTCCGCTGGGCTCTCCTCACCCAGCCCTATAATCTACAAGTCCGGCACATAAAGGGGGTGGACAATATGATTGCTGACTCCTTATCCCGAGCTCCAGTGGAAATGCAGCAGCTACTCTCCAGACGCACCCTGTGATCACCTCCTTCGCGCCCGCGCTACGGAGGTCTTTGGAGGGGGTGTGTGTGTTACGAACCCCTCCACCAATTGTCATGATCTACCTACCCAGCACTACGAACCACGCCATCTATTGTCCTGATCTACCTACCCAGCACCACGAGCAACGCCATCTAGGGACGAGACACGAGTATGACTCGTCTTAGTTACCACTCCGGGGTTTCCCTTCTCCATATCCTGGTTGTTGCGTCACTTCCTCCAAGTCTTCTTTGTCAGCTCGAGTTCGAGGAGAGAGGACTACACTCTGGGAAGTGACCACAGGATCATCTATCCTCTATACCTACGACACAGTGACTACCTACCGTCTTCTACAATACTCAGCCTTGCTCATCAGCCATCTCAGCTCCTCACTTAAGTATTTGTGATCTTGTATTGCCTCTCCCACCTCCACCTTGCTTCACGATTGTTTTATGTTGTATTAATATGTATATACTGTTAATGTTTAGGTTAAGTATGGTTAAGGGTAATTTATAGGAAACTGATTATTTTGTTAAGGAATTCATGGTACTTTATTATACACAACAAAAACTCTCATCCTTTGTCTACCCTTTTATAGTCCGATTGTCTTTGTTTTTTTTTGTTGTTGCCTTTTGGGATCTGGGTAGACTTTAACTATATTCTAAATCCCCAACTCGTAACACTTTAAACTGCTAGGAGAACATATGAGCACGGGGGTGGAGGAGACTGCAGTGGGAGAGCTTAAACAAAGTGAAAGGTTACAGGGAAATAGTGCTGGGAATTATGACAAAACTAAATTAGGTAGGGAGTTAAAACCTAAACGAGACAAAGAGAGGACTCAGAACACGACTAACTTAGATGTCTACTACGCAAATAGTAGAAGTATGAGAAACAAAATGGATGAAATCAGGGCTTTGACATGTACCGAAAAAATCGATATAATAGCATTCACCGAAATATGGATAAACCTAGACTCACGTGAGTTACCTGTCGAATACCAAATTGCAAATTACAAATTATTCCATACCGATAGGCAGATTAGGAAAGGAGGCTGAGTAGCAATCTATGTCAGGGATAATCTGAAGTGTGAAATAAATAAGGAAATAAAAGCAGAGTGGAACCCAGAAACAATTTGTATAGAATTAATCGATGGTAGGGAAAAATTAATCACAGGAGTAATATATAACCCTCCTAATCTTGATAGAGTTAATGAGCGACTTATTTGGGATGAAATGCGCAGGGCTTCCATACATAGTAAAGTCTGTATAGTAGGCGACTTTAACTTTAGCCAAATAGAGTGGATTGACCTTACGGGTAACTCCGAATCGGAGGATTTTCTTGAAACAATCCAGGACTGTTTCCTAAGCCAGCATATACCCGAACCCACCCCGAGTAATAATATACTCGATTTAGTTCTATCAAACAGAAAACTCATTAGTAATGTCGAGGTAGGGAACGAACTTGCTAACAGCGATCACAAAGAAATTAGATTCCAGTTAGAATTTTAGGGTGGCTGCAAGGAAAATTCCACTAACGTCCCAGATTTCAGAAGGGCAAACTTTGATAGTTTGAAGAGGCAGCTGAGAGCAGGGGGTATCACGCTTGGGGGTGAATTACATGACCTCACATGAGGTGACCTCACACAATCTACCCACAGAGGGTGAACTCACCTTACCTGGAGTCCCGACGGTTGAGGATGGCCTAATAACGAGATCTGAGGTTGCCGAGTTCCACAACAATCTAAATAATGAGTTACTTAATGCACAAAGGCAGAACATACCATACAGAAAACTCAGATCAAACAACAATGACCCTAAATGGATAAATAATTATTTAAAGAATATTATTGGACAAAGGAAGGCTATAGGTAGGAGAATAAATCGTGGTGAAGTCTATCTCCGAGATTATTATAAGGAATTGGCCGGTAGGGTTAAGACCGAGGTAAGAAAAGCAAAGAGGAATAATGAGCTGAGGTAGCAAGGGAGGCAAAGTCAAACCCCAAGGGATTCTATCAAATGTATCAAACTAAAACACGAGAAAAGATTGGACCAATACAGTCAGATACCGGCGAGCTAACTGATAACGGCGGAGAAATGAGCAATAATTTGAATAAATATTTTTCAACAGTTTTCACCACCGAAATTTAAACTTGATACCCGAAGCACCGACTCTATACAGAGATAGTGAAGAAAATAAATCAACCGAGATAGTAGTGTCCAGTAACGATGTTAGTAAGCAAATAGACAAACTAAAGCCTATTAAGTAATCAGGCCCCGATGAGATATTTGCCAGAGTATTAAAGGAATGTAAGGAAGAGTTTTGTATGCCCTTAGCAAAATTGTTAAACATGTCCTTAAAAACGGGTGTAGTACCAGAATCCTGGAGGATAGCGAATGTAATACCGATTTTCAAGAAGATAGATCACTATCCTCTAACTACCGACCAATCAGTCTAACATCAATTGTAGGCAAATTACTGGAAGCAATCATTTCAAACTCTATTCGAAATCACCCGGAGAAGCACAAGTTGATCAATGATTCCCAACATGGCTTCACAAGCGGGCGTTCATGTCTAACTAATCTATTAACATTTTTTTCATCTGTTTTCGAATCAGTGGACGAGGGGCACAATTATGACATGGTATATCTCGACTTTAGCAAAGCCTTCGACAGAGTCCCCCACGAACGACTAATAAGAAAAGTGGAGGCTCATGGCATTAAAAGAGATATTCTAAAATGGATTAAGGCGTGATTACAGGACAGAAAACAGCAAGTGAACAATAACGGCACTAAATCCCATTGAAGCAACGACACTAGTGGAGTTCCCCTAGGCTCAGTACCCTTACCATTATTATTTATTATATACATAAACGACATAGATATTGGCGTAGACAGCCACATAAATTTGCTGATGACACTAAAATAGGGCGTGTAATTAAATTTGACGAGGACTCCGCAAAAGTACAAGAAGGTCTAAACAAATTTTCGAATGGTCTGAAAAATTTCAGATGAAATTCAATGTGGACAAATGTAAAGTACTCAGTATAGGAGATGTAAACAGGGAAACCAGATACCAGATGAACAACGATGTTATTGAGAAATCCGACTGGGAGAAAGATTTAGGAGTAATGATAAGTAGGAATCATAAGCCAAGTAAACAATGTGTATTTGCTCGAAACAAGGCTAATAAAGTACTTGGTTTCATACAAAGGAGTGTTAGTTACAAGACTAGCGAAGTCATCTTAAAACTATATCTTGCTCTTGTGAGATCTTACTTGGATTACGCAGTTCAATTCTGGTCACCGTATTACAGGATGGATATAGAATCCTTGGAAAAAATTCAGAGGAGAATGACAAGACTAATCCCGGGCATTAGGAACCTTGAGTACAGAGACAGGTTAAAGCATCTAAATTTGCACTCCCTCGAGAGACATAGAGTGAGGGGCGATATGATAGAGGTGTATAAATGGAAGTCGGGCAAAACAAAGGGGACATTACAAAGGTACTCAAACTATCCAACCAGGAGGGAACTCGTAACAATGGTTTTAAATTAGACAAATCTAGACTTAGGCGCGAAATAGGTAAACATTGGTTTGGAAATAGAGTAGTGAACGAGTGGAGCAAGTTACCAAATATCATCATTAACACGAATATGCTGGATAGCTTCAAAAATAGGTTGGATGGATATATGAGCAATAGGGGTTGGATGTAAATGGGACTGCCCAGTATGGGCCAATAGGCCTGCTGCAGTTTCCTCCATTTTTATGTTCTTACGTTCTAAATCTTAAGTTGTATTAGGTCCTCAGCCTTAACGTGAAGTTATCACCCACGTAATGAGATCACCACCAAGAGAGAGGCCATCACCCTAGAGTGAGTCCATCACCCTAGAGTGAGTCCATCACCCTAGAGTGAGGGCATCACCCTAGATAGAGGTCATCACCCTAGAGTGAGGCCACCACCCTAGAGTGAGGCCATCACCCTAGAGTGAGGTCATCACCCTAGAGTGAGGCCATCACCCTACAGTGAGGCCATCACCCTACAGTGAGGTCATCATCCTCGAGTGAGGCCATCACCCTAGAGTGAGGCCATCACCCTAGAGTGAAGTCATCACCCTAGAGTGAGGTCATCACCCTAGAGTGAGGTCATCACCCTAGAGTAAGGTCATCACCTTAGAGTGAGTTCATCACCCTAGAGTGAGGTCATCATCCTAGAGAAAGGTCATCACCCTAGAGAGTGGCAATCACCCAAGAGTGAGGTCATCACCCTAGAGAGAGGTGATCACCCTAGAGAGATGAAATCACCCTAGAGAGAGGTCATCACCCTAGGGAGAGGTCATCACCCTAGAGAGAGGAAATCACTCTAGAGAAAGGTCATCACTTTGGAGTGAGGTCATCACCCTAGAGTGAGGTCATCATCCTAGAGAAAGGTCATCACCCTAGAGTGAGGTCATCACCCTCGAGTGAGGCCATTACCCTAGAGTGAGGTCATCACCTTAGAGAGAGGTCATCACCTTGGAGTGAGGTCATCACCCTAGAGTGAGGTCATCACCCTAGAGTGAGGTCATCACCCTAGAGTGAGGCCATCACCCTAGAGTGAGGTCATCACCTTAGGGAGAGGTCGTCACCTTAGAGTGAGGTCATCACCCTAGAGTGATGTCATTACCCTAAAGTGAGGTCATCACCCTAGAATGAGATCACTACCCGAGAGTGAGGTCATCAGCCTAGAGAGAGGCACCCAAGAGTGAGGTCATCATCCTAGAGAGAGGTCATCACCCTAGAGAGAGGAAATCACCCTAGAGAGAGGAAATCACCCTAGAGAGAGGTCATCACCCTAGAGTGAGGTCATTACCCGAGAGTAAGGTCATCAATCTAGAAAGAGGCTATCACATTCCCTCAGGCAAGATGAAAGGTGAGCCGACGAGGTTCATTTGTTATGTTGGTGTTGTGATGATTGTTGTTGTTGTTTTTGCTCTAGCCACATCTGCTCACGTTATTTGAGTTATGTACAAACACCCATAACCGTCTTTGTGAAAAATATTTGTTTACACTAAATATTATAATAATAAATTGATTATAATTTTATGATCTTAATTATTCTGACGAGATAACAAAGTGAGTGTTTAAATGTACCGCTCGAAATTGAACTTATATTTGGCGGGGTGTGAAATTCCTATCTTCTAAACCATGATTTGTTTAATTACCAAATTTAATAAGAAACTACTTCATAATAAAAAAAACTAAGTTTACTAAAATACCCAAAAAATTTATTTATCGTTTAGGAAATAATTCAATTTTAGGCCCAAGTCATTTTCCCGCAAATTTAACCGTTGAGTGACGCACCAAACCAATAACGACACTAAATTGAGAAAGAATGGATCTGCTGGCTGGCTTTCCAACCTCTAGACATTCTTGTAGAAGTATGAACGTCCCTGCATCTATAGAAATTATTGTGGCGTAGACAATATATCCAGCCCAGAAGAGACTGCCGAAAATTCCATCTTTAAAGCTAAGAATTATATATATATATATATATATATATATATATATATATATATATATATATATATATATATATATATATATATATATATATATATGTATATATATATATATATATATATATATATATATATATATATGTAGAAAGATTTCGTAGTAATGTTAAGGCATTTGTCTGATGCACAGAATACGTAACACTCTTAAGTTCAGTATTTATAGGAAACCTACTAATGTGTGTTCATACATTCATTATAATTCTTCCCACCATAATAGAGTCAAACAGACAGTATTTTCATCAATGTTTTTGCGTGCTTTGAGAATTTCCAGCCCGCAATTCATTGATGAGGAATATAAATATATCTATAATATTGGCTTAAACCTTAAGTACCCTAGATCTTTCAGAGACAAATGCCTTAACATTACTAAGAAATCTTTCTATAGAACCGATCCCAAGCCCATCCATGACCATAAGAATCTCTTAGTATTACCATTTCACAAAAATTTCTCTAATTCCTTTACAACCAAAAACCTGGAACATCAATGTGGCATTAAAAAACTCATGCACTGTTAAACAGATGTTAATCAAGAACTCCCCCAGCAATACAGGTGGCTGCATTTATAAGGTTCCTTGCAAGGAATGTAATATGTTTTTCTTAGGCCAGACAGGTAAAGATCTTGTAACTAGACTTAAACAACATTAATATAGTGTTAGGACAGGCCAGGAATGCAATGCTCTGTTTGTTCATTTGAGGGATAATAAGCATTGCATTGACTGGAATAATGCCTCCTCAATATTACCTTGTAATTCAATTAACAGTAGGAACATTATAGAATCTAGTCTCATTAAACATACCGAATCCGTCAACATGAATTTGAGTAATGGTATGTATAAACTGGAAAATTTCGTAATTGAGAAGATTTGTAACCAGGTGAGAAGGTTGGGTCAGCTTACCCTCTGACCTGACTACCGACTGCTGTGGTGCTTTTTGAAGATTAGTAGTGTCATTACCTAATACCTGACCATTGTGGACTTGATCTCACCCTCCTCTGTATATATATACCTTGTTTTGTACTTTACCTTAGTCTGTACTCACCACTGAAGATGTGAATTACACGAAAGCGCTTGGGAACTTCGTGTTTTCTCTTTCCTTGTGGTTATCAGTATATACCTGGGTCACGCGCACCCACAGTGATTTACTTGCATACAGTATATATATATATATATACATATATATATATATATATATATATATATATATATATATATATATATATATGTATATATATATGTATATATAATATATATATATGTATATATAAATATATATATATGTATATATAAATATATATATATATGTATATATAAATATATATATATATATGTATATATAAATATATATATATGTATATATAAATATATATATATTTATATATATATATATATATATATATATATTTCATTAGCCCAATAAAGCACGCGGACTTCTACATACAATCAACACCTCAACCCGCCAGGATTCGAACCCACGGCCCACAAGCCTATGACTGTGACCGGGGAACGCTAACCGCTGGACCACCAGGATGCTAAAAGCAGTCCTAGACTTTTTGTTATATTTCACACAAAGCCTGTTCAACGAGCTTATGGCGCCGTGAACCTCTAATGGGGACCACCCGCACCACTTAGGTGGTCAGAGTAACGTTTTACCAAATCCGGCTTCGAAACACGAGGATCCATATATATTTCATTAGCCCAATAAAGCACGCGGACTTCTACATACAATCAACACCTCAACCCGCCAGGATTCGAACCCACGGCCCACAAGCCTATGACTGTGACCGGGGAACGCTAACCGCTGGACCACCAGGATGCTAAAAGCAGTCCTAGACTTTTTGTTATATTTCACACAAAGCCTGTTCAACGAGCTTATGGCGCCGTGAACCTCTAATGGGGACCACCCGCACCACTTAGGTGGTCAGAGTAACGTTTTACCAAATCCGGCTTCGAAACACGAGGATCCATATATATTTCATTAGCCCAATAAAGCACGCGGACTTCTACATACAATCAACACCTCAACCCGCCAGGATTCGAACCCACGGCCCACAAGCCTATGACTGTGACCGGGGAACGCTAACCGCTGGACCACCAGGATGCTAAAAGCAGTCCTAGACTTTTTGTTATATTTCACACAAAGCCTGTTCAACGAGCTTATGGCGCCGTGAACCTCTAATGGGGACCATAAGCTCGTTGAACAGGCTTTGTGTGAAATATAACAAAAAGTCTAGGACTGCTTTTAGCATCCTGGTGGTCCAGCGGTTAGCGTTCCCCGGTCACAGTCATAGGCTTGTGGGCCGTGGGTTCGAATCCTGGCGGGTTGAGGTGTTGATTGTATATATATATATATATATATTTATAATATATATATATGTAAATATATATATATGTAAATATATATATATGTATATATATGTATATATATATATATATATATATATATATTATAACATATTTAACTCTTCTCAACAAATGAGAGTTAGCGTGGGCCTCCATATGCTCAGGTGGGATAGTCAAAGTATTACACTCTAAGTGTGTCAAATGAGGAGTGACTGATCCACATGTAATTTAAGGTTTTTGAAATATGTACTTAAATTAAACACGATTTTTCATATAGTTACGTGAATGATGGGAAATAAATAATATAGATGGGGTGTGGTGGAGTCATCCCAGTCTGGCCACAAGCGCTGTAAACGACATGTGGATTCACTGGGTGGTTTGGAAGTGTTTATTTCCATTCATAATTTTGTAACTACAACCTATGGTAATTTTTTCTTCGTGTTCATATATAATGAAGATAATGCAGAGTATAAAATGTCATATACAATATTTATGCATAATATCATCTATACAGCCGTACTATGGCTGTGTTGTTCGTGCGTGTGTTGCCTCGTGATAGTTAGAGTGGGCCCCCGTCCAGAAAGGACACTGTACTAACCTCCAGCACCGACTCAGGTGGGCTAGAGAATATGGTTTCCAAGTGTACAGTCATTTAAAAACGCCCTGGAAAACATGTCTTCTGACGAGTCAGGATCAAAGCAGACACGGCCCCTATGGGAGAACATGAAAGAAGATTCAATGCTCCTGTAGTTGATGAAGTAGCCATCCTGATTGTCGGTCAAGAGTTTGAGAAACTAGTCATCATACTCAAAATGAGAGACAAGTCGCTTACAAGAAGAACATGATGCCACATGTACTGGAAGCTATAATACTGACAGGAAAAGCTGAAGGAGAGGTCGTTTTTATACCAAGTATACCTCTCATCACCACTTGATCTACCATTTGAGTTCAAGAGACTTCAGTTCCCGGTTAAAGTGAGCTTTGCCATGACCATCTACAAACGCCAGGGACAGTCCCTAAAGATGGTTGGCCTAAACCTGGTGTTTCCTTGCTTCTCTCATGGACAGTTCTATGTTGGATGCTCCAAAGTGGGAACTGGCAAAAATCTGTACATACTTGCTGCTAATGGCAAAACGAAAATTGTGGTCTACTTTAATGTACTACAGTGAGACCATGTGGAGCCTCCCGGAAGGTGGCGTCCTACCGTGGCCTAGCGAAAGTGCCGCCCGGACGGCGGCGATTCCGCTAGTGTGTGTGTGTATATATATATATATATATATATATATATATATATATATATATATATATATATATATATTAGAGTGGGATTGTTAGACAATCGAAGCCTGGATGTGAATTGTCACTGGGTGCTAATTCAGGAACAGTTCAGTTGGGCTATTGTTTGGCAATTCACTTATGGTGGTGTAAAATAACACTCGAGTTATAACATATATTATTGAGCCGGAATTCGACACCATCGGCCGTCCATAACGGCTAGTAACACGGTTTAATGTATTGTAATCTTGTAATCCCTGTTATTTGCTTATACTGTACCAGGGTATGCCATTGATTTAGTGCATAGACTACTTCCTTATAATTATCAAATAACAATCATAAGTAATTTTTCATTGTTTTATTAGTGTAGCAGTGGTAAAGTTTTTGACTGTGATGGAGTAGGGCCTCGTATTACCATAGGATCTGCGGTTTTACCACAAATTTATAAGCGTAAACCACTATTCCAAAATTCCTGACACCTGTAACCAGGTACTGCAAAATACGTATAATGTCTCTTTTACTTGCTTTCGTATTGCCGTGCTCTCTAAGAATGGTCAATATTATCAGCTTCCAGGACAGATATTTAGCAAGCTGCAGGTTCCAGGATCGTTCACTACAAGCATAAAATGATTGTGATGCACTGATGTCTTTCTCACTGAATCGTAACATCAACAAATGTGTTCATACAATTTGTGTGTAGGTGCTACTTCAGGGCGTCCTGATGCACCTTACACTGCTGTAATGTCGCGTACACTTGTACCCTTGTTCTCGAAACTTTACTGCGACTTGGGGAAAGTGACCTCTATCGCAATATGCTTTCTTAAAATCCAATCACTAAGCAGTTCAGAAGGTGAAATAATAATAATCAGTCGCCGAATTCACTTCAAGATCTTTTCTGATGCACTTTCTCTTGTCAACATAACATTAACTTAAGTTCTTAATTTTACTTTGTATATTTATGCTTGGTACCAATAAACCAAAACAGAAAGTTGATTTCACAGTGCACGTAAACATGCAATAAAATGAATTCCTACAGCCGATAAAATAGTCAAACCTTACTACAATCGTCAGAAAATCCACGAACTTCCCTTTCGGTATAATGTACAAGGAAATGCTGCCGACACTGATGCCTGATATACCTCTCAGCCGTAGATACATAGAGAGAGAGCCGCCAGATAGCCGAGCATCCACCACTCTACAAGCACCTGCCAATATGAGTTAGGGAGCTATGCTTATTAGGCCGTATGAAATTTGGCGGAAGTATGATTAGGCCACAGGAATCTTTAGCTAAGTCGTAAGATGTTTAGGCCGAAAGATAATAAGTTCAAAACAATACCGTTAATTACTGAATTGAATTGAAACAGTTTATTTAGCCAGAAAAAAACAGATACAGAGTGGATAATAATAACAATATTAACATGGCTGAGCCAGTTGAGAACCTGTGCTCTCCTGTAGGCACCTGATATATACTGTACATTTATCTCAAAGGAATATTAAGTAACATTAAGTAACACCTGGAATAATACACATAGCATGGTGGTAATAAGAACATCTCAGAATGTTACCATGGTTATCACTTCAATATTTATTCATTTTATTTATTTATTATTTTTGTATTGTTTTTATTTCGTTTTATTTATATTACAAGTATATACATAAATTACAGTGGAATTGAAAAACAAATATAATAGGGGAGCAGTACAACATGGGCTGTACAGTAGGGTGTGTCATACGGAGGCGAATTTTTTTTGTTTGAGTTTGAAAAATCAGCCCATGGTATTAATGATGTAGTTCTATGTGCAGAATCATGTGATATCTTCAGATTTGAAAAGTTTTCATTTTTTGCTAGGTAAATTTTAACTTGAAATCTTATGAAAATTCAGTATTCCCACCCTTTTACCAACACCACTAAATAGCTTATTTAAAGTAAAGTAAATGTATCAGATTAATTTATTAGGATGAAAATGATCCAGAATAGTGAAACGAATGATCTTGACACATTTATTAAATTTAATATTCCTTTAGAAAACAAAATCATCAAATACAAAAACCGGTTTTACTACTACGACCCGGTGTTGCTGCACACCATAGAAAACATGTCTTTCTTGCTTCTGTTTCTACTCATCGCCTCCCTGCTGACCACCTGAGCTCGGATGTAGCCTTCCCTCCTCTCCTGGCTGTACACAACGCTCTATACTCTGGGTGTGCCCAGATCCTCTCATAAGTCTCATATCCAAGATCTTTTTGACTGCCACTCTTCTCTCCTCCTCATCCTTACTGCAGAGCATTGTCTGCAGAACTGCCTCGGGATGAGCATACCAGGAAGATCTCCTCACAGTCTGCTCCACAATCTGAACAACCTTCCTTGGCTGACTCCTCAGGAGCTCAAGCTGGAAGAGAACATGCCTCGGACCTTCGGAGAACGATGACTTGACCTTGGTGTTGAACCAATTTGGCAAGTAGACACTCACGATGAATTGGACAATAAGTCTCAGGTTGTGAAGCTGGTTCCCTTTCAGTTTATGATGAGCGACCTAAATTCTGCAGAACCTGAGAGCCGTTGTGAGCCACCTAGAATGTGAGACTGGACCTATCTGCAGGTAAGCAAGTCTATCAGGCATGACCCCAGTTTTGATGGCACTGCAAATCATGTAACCATAGTACTGGTCAGTACTCAGGTCGTCAATGACAGTATGTGCAAGCTCAACGAGTGGAGGGCCAACTGCGATTTTTTCAAAGCTCGGATTTATTTCTAACTCAGTGGCAGAGTCCAGCATCTTGCCAAGAGGACCAGACCATCTGTTGTTTGAAAGAGTCTTGCCATCCAGCTCCTGGATCAGATGTCTGAGTGGCAACTCGTTGGTGTGGAGGTCACAAACAATCCAGACCAGCTTCCTCCCAATCTTCCGCTCTATCCACTGTATGACCCCCCCTTGCCACCCTGTGTTCGTGTTGGTGCTGTCCCCTCCAATGGCCTGTAGGGTCTGGTCTACGTTCCTCTCTCTGAGCCAGTTCACAATGTTATCTGCCACTATCTCAGCTGGTTTCCTGATGTCATCTTTCTCTGGAGTGAAATGCCACAAATACTTCCCTCCTGGTTCACTGCAGCAGGAGTAGTGTTCCTCCTTCACCGTGGCAGGGAACAACTTGTCAGAATCTCCAACTTTCATGAACACTTTAGTGTCATCCCTTCTCCCATCAAAGAACAAACAATTGATTCCATTTTCTCTTATCCCCTTATCAAACTCCTCTTCTAGGTTACTGACAAGTTTCTCCTGAGCTCTCCTTACTTTGTTATGATCTATCACCAGGTGAACATCATCAGGTGTTATCAAACCACCGTCAATCCAGGCAGCTGTTGCTGTCTCTGCAGTTTCTCTGAGACCAGTGTGGTGTCGCATGCTGGCCAGAGCTATGCTCGGGATATCTTTCCTATTTCGAATCTTATGCCTGGAAGGTTTGGGATCATTATTTTCTGGGTTAGGGACAAAGACACCATTCTCCTGGTCAGCACTCGGATCAGCCATGGGGAAGTCATTAAACTCTGAATCAGCTTGACTCCAATCATCGGCCTTTTTTACCTCACTCTGGGCCTTCTCAAGTCTCTTTTCCTCGGCAACTCTTCTCCTCTTCTGTCTCTCTGTGGCAGCCTCCTGTCTCTTGGACTCCGGAATATCTTGGCTAGAAATCATGAGAGCCCCTATACTGCCAGTCTTCTCTCTCTGTGCTTTGACAAATGCCAGTTCGATCACAGGAATCTTCAGTTCACGCTTGCAAATACAGGAGATGTGGGCCTCGGATTTACAGTCACGATCGCATCCAAACTCAGGACAGAGAACAATTGGGCACTTGCAAGTAATTATGTCAAATAACTGGTCCAGTTGCTTGGCAAAGCTGTCCTTAACTGCAAGTTTTCCTCTCCCAAGAGAGATATCTCTTGCCTTTTCCCAACTGGCTAGCAGTCTCTCACTAATCTTCTTCTGACTTGTTATGACTGGAGGCTTGAACTGAGCGTTAGCCAGAGTGTACTGTGCCAAGACAGCTTTGGTCATATCACTGGCAATGTCTTTGTTTGTGTAAGTTCTTTGGTTCTTTTCACTGATTTGCCTGATTAAAACACCATATCTCAAAGCATCTCTCAATGTAGGTAACTCCGACTTCAGGAGCTCTCTCCCAGACCCAAGATAGTGACTGAGATGGCTGGATTTTTGGTTCGTCGTCCAGACACAAGCAGCCATCGCAAATGTTATCAACTTATAAATGCATCAGAATCTGGAACAGAAAAAAATATTGTTAGTTGGGTTGTTAAAGAATGAAGTCAGAAAGCAATGTTCACTATTTAATTGTAATGCACTAATGCAGCTGTACGTTAGATTTTCGCTAAATTTCACGCTAAAATTTACCTAGCAAAAGGTTGCAAAATATTGAAACTGAAATTATTTTCTGTTTATATACACTAAAATCTACCAAAAAAGTGATGGGCCATTAGTTTTAGCTGATCTTCCCTCCTATGACACACCCTACTGTACAGTATTACGGTTGAACAAGAGGATAGAGCTGTCGGGATTATGTCTAGTTGGCAAATATATTTATTGCAATGGTAATTTCTTATTTATTTACATGATAATTTCCGATAAAACGTTTTTGATGGTACAATAAAAGCAGGTATATATAGTAGGTATTGTAAGAAATATTACTACTTAGACAATGTATAATTTTTAGAGATGACTGAAAGGAAGGGAGCGTAGTCTTTGCTCTGATGGGGGGGGGGGGGTAAGTTGTTCCACACCTTCACACCATGATATTTTATGGAGGTCTGGGACCCAGAGGAGAGCATGGCGAGTGGTCTTAGCAGTTCTGGGTGCCTTAAGTAGTATCTCTGATTATTCTGATACTGGAAATTATTATTGTCAAGCAAGTGATTTGTAAACAAAGAGGGCACAGCAGCAGGTGTTAATATCTTCGAAATTTAACATTTTTCAATTTAGCAAATTTTTCGTTTGTGTGATCTGTTTTTTTCAAGTGGGTCATTGTCCGTACAACTCTCTTTGGTGCAATAACCGGAGATTGTGTTTTTGAAGAGCCAGAGGCCTCCCACAGTGTGTGACAGTGGATCAGGTGTTGGTAAACAAGATCATGATAGATTTCTTTCATTGCTGTCAGAGTGAGTGACTGTCGAGTGTGATACATGATACTGCACTGTTTAATGACTTTACTGTGAATGGCTTGTATGTGGTTTCTCCAGTTAAGTTTCTCATCAACAATAACTTCGAGGAATTTAGTATTTTGTTCGTGTTTGAGGACTGTATTACCAAGGTACAGGGCGTCCAAGTCTGGGGTCAAATTTTTTCTTCTGTGAAAGATCGTGTAATGGGTTTTCTTAAGGTTTAAGGTCAGTTTATTACGTATTACCCAGGTCCTGACTTTAGTTAATTCAGTGTTCATAGTTCTTATCAAGGAATGTAGGTGTAAGTTGCTGGCATAGAGATTACTATCGTCTGCAAATAAGTTACATTTTATTAGTGTGCTGGCGTGGACTATGTCGTTTATGTATAACAAAAACAGTACTGGACCGAGAATGGAACCTTGGGGGACGCCATACAAGACTGGCGAGGAGTCAGGTTGGTGATTATTATAGCAGACATACTGCATCCTGTTGGACAGATATGAGGTAAACCAATTGTGTCTCAGGCCCCTAACGCCGTAATGTTCGAGCTTTGAAAGGAGGACGGTATGGTCGACAGTATCGAAGGCTTTAGAGAGGTTCAAGAATATGCCGACTGTGAACTGACCGTCAACAAAGGAATTTAAGATGTCATTAGTAAAAGATAGCATAGCACTCTCAGTCGACCTTCTAGCTCTAAAAGCAAACTGGGAGTCTGTAAAGACGTTATTGGCATTGCAGAGAGAATTTAGTGTACTACATGGTAGCTTCTCCAGTATCTTACTCAAGGCTGGTTGTCTTTCATAAATGAGTTATACGTGAATCAAAAGAATTCAATTATAAAATGTATTAAAATCAATTATATAATGGTCAGGATATACAGGTTACTCTACATGGTTGATTAAAGGATGAAAACTATGTACCATATCCACTAAAGAATAAAATCCACTTTATTGAAACCAATTATACATATTGTTATTTCGGCCTAATGACTCCCGTGGCTTAATATCACAACACCGGTCGTCGCCCAAACTTACCCCAAACGACACAGTGCTGGATAACAGTAATATTGTTATGCTTACCTTTTTAAGTAGGGTAGACTTTATTTAAAACTACCTAAGAATCCCTTTAAGTGTTCCAAATACTCAGTCATGACTTAAATATAGAACCCTGGTGAGAAGACGAAGAAACATCTAGGAAAATTCACCTTATCTGCTTATATTTACAATAAAAAAATACATGACATAATGAACGTGCCTTTCCTACCTATTTGGGAGGCCAACATGGAACACCTCTGACTTCCATCTAACAACCCAGGACAAGACCACAATAACAATATTAATACCTTGTAACTTCACGCCACAGCCGTTAACCGCTGGGAATATAACACATACAGTATACTTGCCATAATAACCCCAGCATATATAAAGAGGGAGAGCATGGCCTTAGGTATACAATATATATATATATATATATATATATATATATATATATTTATATATATATATATATATATTCAAATATAAAGTAAGTTTTCGTAACACTTCATCATCTTTCGGCCAAAACGTCTCACTCGTCTTTCCCGCGGTGCCCACCATCTCTGTGTGGATCTTTGTCACACTAGAATAACCCATTATAGTACATCTTTCTTTCCTCACACAGCTAAACTGTGGAATGCTCTGCCTTCTTCTGTGTTTCCTTACTCATATAATCTGTCTCACTTCAAAAAGCTGGTTTTCAGGCAGCTTCGTGATGTAGATTAATATAATATTTTTCTTTTAATTTTTTTTTCTCTTATTTTTTCGCCCCCTAGGCGCCGTTTTGGGTCAATGACCTGTGTTAGGGTGGACTCTTCCCCGTAAAAAAACAAAACAAAAAAATATAAAGTGTGACCACCTCTATACACACACACAAAGGCGTGTTTCCAAACTAATAATGATTTAGAAGCACAAGATTTTCACCATATCCTTTTTTATGTATCTATCCCGTGTTTAGAAAATAACGATAGAAGACTTTCACTGTTTGATATTGTGTTATTTTGTACAAACAACAGGTGTACAGCAGGTGTAAACATCCCACAGGTGTGCCCTAACTGAGCACTTCGTTACGACAAAAACTGTCTATCACCAATAACGAACACGCCAGGTTGACAGCCCGTCGGGGACAACGACCTTCCAGCCCTTGTTGTTTAGCATTCTCTTGCCCAAGCTAGTGAACATTGGCCGGCCCCTGGGGTTGTGGGGGGTCAATACTCTGCTATACACAACCGGGGGGGGGGGGGTTAGGGGTCAGGTATCTAAGGACCATTAACTACCTTTTCCTTATATTTATGACAAAGGGAATCAGATTACAGTGTAGTGTTTAGGAGAATATATCCTGAATGAAATGTTTACCGGGTAGAGTACTGTATATCCCACACCTGCCGTTTATTGTTCACTACCAAAAAAAAACCCACAAAAATAAAATAATAAAACAATCACCAAATAACAACAAAACATCAACGGAAAACATAAAAACAAAAACATTTAACTATCATTAATCGTTTTAATTCGAATAATAATTGACACGAAAAAATAGATACCACACACACACACACACACACACACACACACACACACACACACATACATCTTTGGAACAACTTAAATTAGGTTAGGTTAGGTTTGGTTCAGGTTAATGTGTTTTTTTTCTGCATACGTTCTGACACGTTTTATTCATGAGGTAAGCTGCCAGTCTGATTTATTAACAGACCGTGGCGGCGAAACAAACAAACCCGCCACACACACTTGTTCCTTCCACACCTGCTGCACCCTCGCTGTGTTCTGCTGCGCTATGCTGGCACATGGTTAAGCTTCACTGACTCATGGTTAAGCCACACTGACCCATGATTAAATTACACTGACCCATGGTTAAGCCACACTGACCCATGGTTAAGCCACACTGACCCATGGTTATGCTACACTGACCCATGGTTAAGCCACACTGACCCATAGTTAAGCCACACTGACCTATGGTTAAGCCACACTGACCCATGGTTAAGCCACACTGACCCATGGTTATGCTACACTGACCCATGGTTAAGCCACACTGACTCATAGTTAAGCCACACTGACCTATGGTTAAGCCACACTGACCTATGGCTAAGCCACATTGACCTATGGTTAAGCCACACTGACCTACGGTTAAGCCACATTGACCTATGGTTAAGCCACACTGACTTATGGATAAGCCACACTGACCCATGGTTAAGCCACATTGACCTATGGTTAAGCCACATTGACCTATGGTTAAGCCACATTGACCTATGGCTAAGCCACACTGACCTATGGTTAAGCCACACTGACCTATGGTTAAGCCACATTGACCTATGGTTAAGCCACACTGACCTATGGTTAAGCCACACTGACCTATAGCTAAGCCACACTGAGTACAGGCGTGTGAGGCAGTATGGCAGCCCATAAGAAGCAGCTCAGCCCATATGGCAGGAAATGAGTAGGGCAGCAAAATATAACAACCTGTGCATTATGGGGGATTTCAACTTCAGAAATATTGACTAGGACAACATTGTAGGTGACTATGAATCTGAAGACTTCCTAGACGCAGTACAGGACAATTTTTTGAAACAACTAATTTCAGAACCTACTATAGGTGACAATATATTAGACCTAGTATTAACAAATAAAGAAAATATTATCAGAGATGTCACAGTAGGGGAAGAACTAGGTAACAGTGATCACAGAGAAACCAGGTTCACCCTAAATTGGGAAACAAAAAACAATGACAATATGGTCAGAGTCCCAAACTTTCGGTTGGCGGATTATCAGGGATTAAGAAGGTACCTAGGTGAGGTCACCTGGGAACAGTCACGTCAGTTCCCAGTAGGAAGGGGTGAGGTTATAGATGACACAACAATTGATCATGACTATGATATATTCACTAGTATACTACATAAAGCACAAGAACAAAATATACCATACAGAAAAATTAGGTCAAATAAGAATGAGCCAAGGTGGATGACCAGAAAATTTAAACATGACATAGGAATAAAGAAAGGAATTTATAAGAAATTAAAGGGAGGGGAGGAGCAGCTCAGAAATAGGTATAATGAAATATCTAGGAATGTTTAGAAAAATGTAAGGAAAGCAAAGAGAGACTATGAAGTCAAAATAGCAAGAGAATCCAAGGCGAATCCCAAGGGATTTTTCCAGGTATATAGAACAAAAGTCAAGGACAAAGTTGGGCCTTTAAAGTCAGGGAGGGGAGAAGTGATAATGGCAGTGAAGAAGTAAGCAAAGCATTGAACAACTACTACTTATCAGTTTTCACAGAAGAAATTCGCGAGGAAATTCCAGAGGTGGAACTGATATTTAGGGGAAAGGAAGAAGAGAAATTCAAGAATATCACTATCAGAAAAGAGGATGTTCTTAAGAGGATAAATAAACTAAAGAAGACAAAATCCCCAGGGCGGGATGAAATTTTCCCTCGAGTCTTGGAAGAGTGTAGGGAACAGATTAGCGGACCCCTTGTAAATTTATTTACAAAATCATTAGACACCGGAGTTGTGCCAGACTTGTGGAAACAGGCAAATGTAGTACCCATGTTCAAAAAGGGAAACAGAGCATCAGCGTCAAATTACCGGCCGATCAGTTTGACGTCAGTAGTGGGGAAATTTCTTGAATCAATTATAGCAGATAGCATCCGATAGCATCTAGAGAAAAGCAAATTAATCTACGACTAGCAACATGGGTTTACAAAGGGAAAATCTTGTCTAACAAATCTGCTGACTTTTTTAGGAAAGTCTTCGAGGTAGTAGATAATGACGAAAATTACGATGTTATTTACTTAGACTTTAGCAAAGCATTTGACAGAGTACCGCATCAGAGGCTTCTGAGAAAAATTAAGGCTAGTGGTATCGAGGGGAAAGTTTTAAATTGGATAAAATCATAGCTCACCGATAGAGCGCAGAGGGTCAGCGTAGATGGTGTTAAATCTGAGTGGGGCCGTGTAACCAGTGGGGTTCCCCAGGGGTCAGTACTAGGCCCACTCTTGTTCATAATCTACATATACGATCTAGATACTGGGATCAGCAGTGACATAAGCAAGTTTGCAGATGACACCAAAATAGGGCTGCAGATTAATTCAGGGCAGGATACAAATGCATTACAGAAGGATCTAAATAAACTGCAGGGGTGGTCTGAAAAATGGCAAATGAAATTCAACACCAGTAAGTGCAGCGTACTTAATATTGGAAGAACAAATACTGACAATGTATACAGCCTTAACAACATCAACCTAGAGAAGTCGACTTGTGAAAGAGACCTAGGGGTACTTGTAAGCCCAGACCTACGGCCTAGAAAACAGTGTGTTAATGTTCGAAATAAGGCAAACAGAGTATTGGGTTTTATATCTAGAAGTGCAAGTAATAAGAGTGCAGAGGTCTTATTGCAACTATATCTTGCGCTAGTCAGGCCGCACCTCGATTATGCGGTTCAGTTCTGGTGCCCTTATTATAGAATGGATATCAATTCACTAGAGTCGGTGCAGCGAAGAATGACGAAAATGATTCCGGGACTTAGAAGCCTTCCATATCAAGATAGGTAAAGAAACTTAACTTGCATTCCCTAGAAAGACGAAGAGTGCGGGGAGATATGATAGAAGTATTTAAGTGGTTGAAAGGAATCAATAAAGGGGATATAGATAGGACTCGGAGCAACGGATTTAAGTTGGATAAGTTTAGGTTTAGGAGGGAGAGAGGAAGACTGGTTCACAAATAGGGTGGTGGACGAGTGGAACAAGCTTAGCAACTTTGTAGTAAGTGCTGGAACGCTGGAAAGTTTCAAAAGGAGGCTAGGTAGATTCATGGATGATAGAGAGTGGTAGTAACTCTCGACAGGAGCTGCCATGCACAGGCCAACCGGCCTATTGCAGACTCCTTATTTTCTTATGTTCTTATGTCTGGCCTCACACTTTGTTATTCACATTTACGTGAGAATTATTCAAGCACATTGCGTATTTGGTTCTGTTCATGAGAACTGATATAGTTACTAAGAGCAAAAAAGTGGATACAATCTTAATATGTCGGCTATCTTGCCATTAGAGATGAAGTGTTGTGCCATTTCACACACAGTGTGCTTGGACCTGTCCCTAAAAGGTTCTATCTTCACACAGTCGAGGACGTAGTGTTCAAGTGTGTGGCCATATGTCTGGTCACACACTTAATATTTAGTTTTGTTTACATCTGCTTGAGGAACATACTGCCAAAGGTACTTATATCCTATCCTTAATCTGGTGATTACAACATCTTGTAATCTAGTGATCTTGTTACTTGCTCCATATACATGTTTCAATTGATTCATCTCATCATGGTAAACTATGGATCGACTAGTGTCTGTTTGCACTAGTCTACTTGCGTCAAACTCATCAATAAGTTCTTTCCTAATTACAGTTTTAAGGGTTCTTTTTGACAGACCCAAATTGTATTCAACGGTGTCTTTGTTAGACGTGAGTTTGGCGAGGGCATCAACTCTGTCATGTTTTATGAGGCCTATGTGAGAGGTGATCCACAACAGTGTGACCTTGACACCCCGATCTACAAGGCACGCATATTTGTGTCTGGCTTCAGAGACAAGAGCGTGACAACCTGAGTCGAGGGTGTCAAGGGCAAGTCGTGAGGATAGAGAGTCAGTGATGATGAGACTGTCAGTAACAGTGGTTTCAATGAATTTAATAGCTGCGAGTATGGCAACTAATTCAGTTTGTAGAGTGGATGCCCAGTTGTTAATTCTAAATCAAATCAGCCACACTGACCCATAGCTAAGCCACATCGACCCATAGTTAAACCACACTGACCTATGGTAAGCCACACTGTATGTGAAAAAATAATAACTTATAAACTTTGCATTTTTCATTTCCACCAAAATATCATGAAAGAATTCCACAATATAAAATAAAATATAATATCGAAATAAACTTCCAAAAAATACACAATGTTATATACAATATGATAAACGTGTACTGTATTCTGAAGCCCTAAACCCCACAAGTAGATGTTAGCGAGTGCCAAATGTGTCCAGGAAATTTTGTTGACAACTGAACACATACGATGCCATGTTAACCAGTATACCATCGCATATGACTTACAATGAACAGTTTATATGAGGTTAATTTTGAAAATAATTATATACCTGTTCTGCCTAGGTATGTACAGTCCCCTGTGTTGGTTTATTCGACAGAGGGAAACTCGCAATAGTAAATATACTGTGGAATCAAAGTAAAACATTATTAAAACAAATACTGTATCTCAATGTAATGATTTGTGGAATGGTTATATGATGTGCCCCTGTAAACGCTCGAGTGAAGGAGATTGTACATTGTTTGTATACCTATATAATCTACATTCAAGCTGAACTACAGACCTGTATTGTTTATATACACGTTCAATAAATGTAAACATATATTTCGATTTCACTTAATATCTATTTATCCATCTATCTATCTATCTATCTATCTATCCATCCATCCTTCCATCTACCTATCTATCTATCTATCTATCTATCCTTAGACTAGATGGAATCAAGGAAACATTTCATTATTTTCTTGTTGGTTGTGAGTTTGGTTACGGCCGGCCAAGGGCAACCCCTGTTTACCTGAAAGTAGAGAGAAGATTATAAACCTAACCTAACCTAAACTTAATCTTACCTAAACGTAACATAATTTAATATTAACCTAACCTTAGCCAAAACGTAATCTAATTTAACTTTATTTAAGATACTTAATAATTGGGACTTTTCTTTAAAAAATAGTTTGGTGACATGTTTTACTCTGACTTAGGACTCATATGACGGGATTAAAAGTGGCAGTATACCATCTTTTTAGAGCCAGATGAACAACGATGCCATAGAGAAATCCGACTGCGAGAGAGATTTAGGAGTAATGATAAGTAGGAACCTTAAGCCAAGTAAACAATGTGTTTTTGCTCGAAACAAGGCTAATAAAGTACTTGGGTTCATACAAAGGAGTGTTAGTTACAAGACTAGCGAGGTCATCCTAAAACTGTATCTTGCACTTGTGAGACCACACCTGGATTACGCAGTTCAGTTCTGGTCACCGTATTACAGATTGGATATTGAATCATTGGAAAGAATTCAGAGGAGAATGACAAGACTAACCCCGGGCATTAGGAACCTTGAGTATAGAGACAGGTTAAAGCATCTTAATTTGCACTCCCTCGAGAGACGTAGAGCGAGGGGCGACCTGATAGAGGTGTATAAGTGGAAGTCAGGGCTAAACAAAGGGGACATTACAAAGGTACTCAAACTATCCAACCAGGAGCGAACTCGTAACAATGGTTTTCAATTAGACAAATTTAGATTTAGGCGTGAAATAGGTAAACATTGGTTTGGAAACAGAGTAGTGGATGAATGGAACAAGTTACCAAATATCATCATTAACTCGAATACGCTGAATAGCTTCAAACATAGGTTGGATGCTTATATGAGCAATAGGGGTTGGGTGTAAACGGGACTGCCCAGTATGGGCCAATAGGCCCGCTGCAGTTTCCTCCATTCTTATGTTCTTATAAGGCTTCTAATGTGCCTTTGGGCTTAAATTGGTGTCATGTTATCTTTAATTCGTCTACAAAAATTCACAGGGGTTGGATAGGTAAAAAAAATAAAGAAATCTCCCCAACTAATCTGAATATTTGTACTTGTTTCATTTCAGAGGCTTAAAGCTGATATGGTAATGCTTCTTAGGTTAATATCTATAACTCTCTTATTTAAACACACACACACACACACATCAGCAACACGCCTCTGGTAGGTGGATGATTCAGTGTCCATGTTGCCCATAGATCACCCCCCTGCCCCTCCCCTCCAGCTGGCACATATGTACAGCTCGACAGTTGACTAGTGTGCAACAAATATAAAAGGAAGTACAGAGAGCGGTTGAAGCGCAGACAAGATTGCCGCCAACCAGTGTGCGTGGAACAGGAGCCGTCAGCGCAGTACCACAACACAACCATTCAAGAAAGGCACTTGTGGCCCTGCAACATGAAGCTGACCAAGTTATTGGTGGTGTGTGTAGCCATGATGGCCATCATTGTCGTCCAGGCCAAGGTACTGTACTGATGACGGTGTCTGGCCTTAAATTTTGTAACCTCACTAGAAATTCTCTTGTGGAAAAAACGAAAATATCACAACCGAACCAGCCTTTACTTTTACTTTTTAATCTCTTCGCTACTAATCATCTCGTTAGCCGCTTGGGCGGTCGGTTACGTCTCTGTTAGGCACTGTTGGTAAGTACTGGGCATGTATGCCCCTTTAATGCACTGTTGGCAAGTACTGGGAATGCACAGTCCTCCTGAATGTAACTGAACCTACCCCGGTGCTTGTCCAGTCTGGTCTTGAGAGAGCTCACACTAGGTGCCGTCACAACACTCTCTGGCAGATTGTTCCAAGAGTTTACAATTCTCATTCTTAAAACGTTTGCCCTTACAGTTTCCTAAACTTGTGGCTTCTTCAACCTTGAGTTGTGACCACTTGTGGGGCGGGCGTCCGCCAGCTCCAAGTATGGACACTCGACTGAGTAGTGCCCTCCGAGGTGTTACTACACTTCTATTAAGTCACCCCTTGCCGTCTGTAGTATAAGCTAGGCAATTGCAGACGTTCTAATCTCTCATGGTAACTGAGGTGCCGTAGTGCAGGCACCAGTCTGGTGGCCCTCCTTTGGACATTTTCAATCAATTGACAGTCTCTAGCATATCTCGGAGACCAGACGGGGTGACAGTACTCCAGACAGGGAAGCACCTCACTCTTGAAGATATCATTCTAGACGGTCTAAATGTTTCAAACGACCTCCATTGTCAACATACACACCTAGGCCCTTTTCGCATTCTGTCTCTATTAATGCAGTTTCTTCGCCACGTTGGGACATATGATACGCCTCCTTATCATTGGTACAACCCAGGTGCATCCTCTTACACTTCATGACATTGAATCTTAACAGCCATTTCTTCAACCACTCTTGAAGCTCACAGAGATCTTTCTGCAGCTTTTCGCAGTCTGTTTGGTTCTTAATTTCCTTAAATAGCTTGGCATCGTACGAAAACTCTTATATGGAGGAGTGTATAGCTTCTGGCATGTCCTTTATGAAACAAACAAACAACAATGGGCCCAATACACTGCCCTGTTGTACTCAGCTTGCGATGTTTCTTTTTCACAAAAGAAATTCTAGTTTGGGAAAAAATATAGGGGGGGGGGGAGGGAGAAGACGAAAAGTACAACACTGATCACTGATACTCTGTCTCACAGGTCAGACCTGAAGTACTTTTTGTTGAATGTCCGCGGTGTGGCAGTGTGGCGCCGCTAAGCAAGCAAACTACTATCTGAGTCTTCAGGCCAGGAATCCAATGCTCTGTTTGTTCATTTGAGGGATAACAAGCATTGCATTGACTGGGATAATGCCTCCTCAATATTACCTTGTAATTCAATTGACAGTAGGAACATTATAGAATCTAGTCTCATTAAACATACTGAAGCAGTCAACATGAATTTGAGTAATGGCATGTACAAACTGGACAATTTTGTAATTAAGAAGATTTGTAACCAGGTGAGAAGGTTGGGTCACCTTACCCTCTGACCTGACTACCGACCGTTGCGGTGCTTTTTTAAAGATTAGTAGGGTCATTACCTAATACCTGACCATTGTGGACCTGATCTCACCCTCCTCTGTATATATATATACCTTGTTTTGTACTTCTCCTTAGTCTGTACTCACCCCTGAAGATGTGAATTACACGAAAGCGCTTGGGAACTTCGTGTTTTCTTTTTCCTTGTGGATATCAGCATATATATATTTATATATTTATATATATATATATATATATATATATATATATATATATATATATATATATATATATATATACATACATATATATATATATATATATATATACATATATATATATATATATATATATATACATATATATACATATATATATATATATATATATATATATATATATATATATATATATATATATATATATATATATATATATATCGACATGCTAAAAACTGGCTGACCAGACGTACGTCTACACTTCACGACCCAAACCAGACTGTCTTGAAAACAAAGACGGCCTACAATGGCGCCACATCTTCATGATGTCACGTCTCACAGGCTCTCCTTATTGGTTTAGGCCTATAGAATTCATGCTCACAAGTCACTGCGATTGGCTCATGCTTGGCGGGAAATACTCGCCAACTCATGACAGTGTTACACTGTAATTGTGTTAATAATGGATTTTTTGGTCCTCAGAAAGAGAGAGGCGTTCTATGTAGCTCAACTGGAGGCAAGTGTCGCTCGCCGGGTGCCAAGTGCCTCAGAACATTGGGTCAAGATGACTGTGGTCGCGAAACCGTCTGTTGCCTTACAGGTAAAGTGGTGGTGCTAATTTCCCCCTTGAGCATTAAAACCCAGAATCACTGAAATGTAAGCTGAGTGTTATACTCACTACACCATCAGATATACTTGTCACACACCAGCAGCACAGTCGTATCCTTTGTAGATAACGTCACAGATCGCCTGACATTTGTTTACAGCCACTCATTACTCACGAGCAGCGTGATGTGTTTCCTTCATAGAGTGATCACACAGTGTCTCTCATGTTGTGTTGGGTGTAAGGACGAACAAGAGAAAGTCCCAAGGAAATAATTGTAATATTTCCCAACAAACAAAAAATAACAGATACGATGGACAACAGAAATACACCGGGCAAGTTAGACGTTGATTATACTTAAGGCTGTGTGAGTCTCTCTAATAAATTCCACCACAATGTATAATCCTCGGGAAGGTTATTCAGATATGTCCACTTAGAGTAATCTGAGAGAAAACAATTATTTTAACCAATACCAACTGACCGAACGATCTTGTAGATAAATAACTTCTCACTGTGAGTGTTGATAAGCCCAGTTATTATCTTTTGTCTCGCATAGTTATGAACTGTGATGATAAGGTGTTGTAACTTCGCACAACCTTAACTTATGAGTGTTTTAACCAAGGCAGTAATTTTACCATGTCTCCTTCAATTACTGTACAGCTCACCCATCAATATCAAATTTCCAAATTTTTTTACGCTTGATTGGTTGTTGTTGTTGTTGTTTTCATTGTGATATTTAACTTGTGAGAGAGAACATCACACCGTAAGTAAAGTAGCCATTCACTGCTGGGTGGACTGAGGGTGCCCCGGTCACAGCTGGGTGGATTGAGGTTGCCCCGGCCACAGCTGAGTGGACTGAGGATGCCCCAGTCACAGCTGGATGGACTGAGTTGGGATAGCGAAAGCGGTCGAGTATAGTACCAGCCTCTAGTCTAGTGTCTAGTATAAAGGGTGTCAAGGCTATAGGACCTAATTTCAATCTACAACTACAATTATCATGAGTATCGGACGCATAATATATACTATGTGGATTATTCTCATATTTTCCCAAGTATTAACAACGTTTGTGTCGGCAGGTCAAAGACAACTGAACACCGAAAACAACGTCCCACTAGCATCACGCGAGAAAAAGAATAACTCAGAGAAGGAGAAGAAATCGCAGTCAAGTCAAGTCAGGAAAAAACATAATGAAGACGATGACAAGAAGAATCGACGTCAACTCGAGAAAATTGCGAAGCCTGCACAAAAGAAACGCCGCAAAAACACTGATAACAAGAAACGGTGGAAAAGCATGAAAACTATAAAGGAAAGTCAAGGGGGATTCAAGAAAACTAATGGGAAGAAATTTAGAAAAAATAAAAATAAACTCATTAAAAATGAAGCAGAAAAGAAACACAAAAAAAAAATCGAGAAAGAAGATAGAGGGGGAGAAAAGGACCAAAAAGCCATCAAAGATAAAGTTAAGCGCAGGAAAATGAACGATAAAGGCAAGAACAAAACAAGGAAAAAATTTAAGACAAGGAATGGTGAGAATACCAAACCAAAGACCAGAATAAATGCTAAGGAAGATACAAATGAAAGAAAGAAGAATAGGGAAGATACAAATAAAAGAGAGAAGAATATGGGCGATGCAGATGACAGAAAAAAGAATAATAGCGACAAAAGTGAACAAATGAAGACCACAGAGGCCAGAATTGTTAAATCGGAAACAGCAGAGACGAAGAAATTCTGCAAAAAAGGAGAAGCCAATTGTCTGAAGGCAGGAGGCTTCTGTGACGACGGTAGCAAGTCCAACTCCCAAAAGTGCATCGATAATAAAGTGTACCCCCAAGAGAACGGTTGCGAACCCTGCAAATGTTGTATTCCTCCACCTCCTCCACTATATGGTCCTCCTCCAAGTGAGTATGAGTATAAAGAAAGTGAGAGTGTAGTGAGTATAAAGAAAGTGAGAGTGTAGTGACTATGAGGAAAGTGAGAGTGTGCTAAGTATGAGGAAAGTGAAAGTATAGTGAGTATAAAGAAAGTGAGAGTGTAGTGACTATGAGGAAAATGAGAGTGTAGTGAGTATAAAGAAAGTGAGTGTAGTGACTATGAGGAAAGAGAGAGTATAGTGAATATAAAGAAAGTGAGAGTGTAGTGACTATGAGGAAAATGAGAGTGTAGTGAGTATGAGGAAAGTGAGAGTGTAGTGAGTATGAGGAAAGTGAGAGTGTAGTAAGTATGAGGAAAGTGAGAGTATAGTGAATATGAGGAAAGTGAGAGTGTAGTGAGTATGAGGAAAGTGAGAGTGTAGTGAGTATGAGGAAAGTGAGAGTGTAGTGACTATGAGGAAAGTGAGAGTATAGTGAGTATAAAGAAAGTGAGAGTGTAGTGAGTATGAGGAAAGTGAGAGTGTAGTGAGTATGAGGAAAGTGAGAGTGTAGTGACTATGAGGAAAGTGAGAGTATAGTGAGTATGAGGAAAGTGAGAGTGTAGTGAGTATGAGGAAAGTGAGAGTGTGCTAAGTATGAGGAAAGTGAAAATATAGTGAGTATGATGAACGTGAGAGTGTAGTGACTATGAGGAAAGTGAGAGTATAGTGAGTATGAGGAAAGTGAGAGTGTAGTGAGTATGAGGAAAGTGAGAGTGTGCTAAGTATGAGGAAAGTGAAAGTATAGTGAGTATGATGAAAGTGTGTGTAGTGACTATGAGGAAAGTGAGAGTATAGTGAGTATAAAGAAAGTGAGAGTGTAGTGAGTATAAAGAAAGTGAGTGTAGTGACTATGAGTATAGTGAATATAAAGAAAGTGAGATTGTAGTGACTATGAGGAAAATGAGAGCGTAGTGAGTATGAGGAAAGTGAGAGTGTAGTAAGTATGAGGAAAGTGAGAGTATAGTGAATATGAGGAAAGTGAGAGTGTAGTGAGTATGAGGAAAGTGAGAGTGTAGTGACTATGAGGAAAGTGAGAGTGTAGTGAGTATGAGGAAAGTGAGAGTGTAGTGACTATGAGGAAAGTGAGAGTATAGTGAGTATAAAGAAAGTGAGAGTGTAGTGAGTATGAGGAAAGTGAGAGTGTAGTGAGTATGAGGAAAGTGAGAGTGTAATGACTATGAGGAAAGTGAGAGTATAGTGAGTGTGAGGAAAGTGAGAGTGTAGTGAGTATGAGGAAAGTGAGAGTGTGCTAAGTATGAGGAAAGTGAAAATATAGTGAGTATGATGAACGTGAGAGTGTAGTGACTATGAGGAAAGTGAGAGTATAGTGAGTATGAGGAAAGTGAGAGTGTAGTGAGTATGAGGAAAGTGAGAGTGTGCTCAGTATGAGGAAAGTGAAAGTACAGTGAGTATGATGAAAGTGTGTGTAGTGACTATGAGGAAAGTGAGAGTATAGTGAGTATAAAGAAAGTGAGAGTGTAGTGAGTATAAAGAAAGTGAGTGTAGTGACTATGAGTATAGTGAATATAAAGAAAGTGAGTTTGTAGTGACTATGAGGAAAATGAGAGCGTAGTGAGTATGAGGAAAGTGAGAGCGTAGTGAGTATGAGGACAGTGAGAGTGTAGTAAGTATGAGGAAAGTGAGAGTGTAGTGAGTATGAGGAAAGTGAGAGTGTAGTGAGTATGAGGAAAGTGAGAGTGTAGTGAGTATGAGGAAAGTGAGAGTGTAGTGAGTATGAGGAAAGTGAGAGTGTAGTGACTATGAGGAAAGTGAGAGTATAGTGAGTGTGAAGAAAGTGAGAGTGTAGTGACTATGAGGAAAGTGAGAGTGTGCTAAGTATGAGGAAAGTGAAAATATAGTGAGTATGATGAACGTGAGAGTGTAGTGACTATGAGGAAAGTGAGAGTATAGTGAGTATGAGGAAAGTGAGAGTGTAGTGAGTATGAGGAAAGTGAGAGTGTGCTAAGTATGAGGAAAGTGAAAGTATAGTGAGTATGATGAAAGTGTGTGTAGTGACTATGAGGAAAGTGAGAGTATAGTGAGTATAAAGAAAGTGAGAGTGTAGTGAGTATAAAGAAAGTGAGTGTAGTGACTATGAGTATAGTGAATATAAAGAAAGTGAGTTTGTAGTGACTATGAGGAAAATGGGAGCGTAGTGAGTATGAGGAAAGTGAGAGTGTAGTGAGTATGAGGAAAGTGAGAGTGTAGTGAGTATGAGGAAAGTGAGAGTGTAGTGAGTATGAGGAAAGTGAGAGTGTAGTGAGTATGAGGAAAGTGAGAGTGTAGTGAGTATGAGGAAAGTGAGAGTGTAGTGAGTATGAGGAAAGTGAGAGTGTAGTGACTATGAGGAAAGTGAGAGTATAGTGAGTATAAAGAAAGTGAGAGTGTAGTGACTATGAGGAAAGTGAGAGTATAGTGAGTATGAGGAAAGTGAGAGTGTAGTGAGTATGAGGAAAGTGAGAGTGTAGTGACTATGAGGAAAGTGAGCGTATAGTGAGTATAAAGAAAGTGAGTGTAGTGACTATGAGGAAAGTGAGAGTATAGTGAGTATGAAGAAAGTGAGAGTGTAGTGACTATGAGGAAAGTGAGAGTGTAGTGAGTATGAGGAAAGTGAGAGTGTAGTGAGTATGAAGAAAGTGAGAGTGTAGTAAGTATGAGGAAAGTGAGTGTAGTGACTTTGAGGAAAGTGAGAATATAGTGAGTATAAAGAAAGTGAGAGTGTAGTGACTATGAGGAAAATGAGAGTGTAGTGAGTATGAGGAAAGTGAGAGTGTAGTGAGTATGAAGAAAGTGAGAGTGTAGTGACTATGAGGAAAGTGAGAGTATAGTGAGTATGAGGAAAGTGAGAGTGTAGTGAGCATAAGGAAAGTGAGAGTGTGCTAAGTATGAGGAAAGTGAAAGCATAGTGGGTATGATGAACGTGAGAGTGTAGTGACTATGAGGAAAGTGAGAGTATAGTGAGTATGAGGAAAGTGAGAGTGTAGTGAGTATGAGGAAAGTGAGAGTGTGCTAAGTATGAGGAAAGTGAAAGTATAGTGAGTATAAAGAAAGTGAGTGTAGTGACTATGAGGAAAGTGAGAGTATAGTGAGTATAAAGAAAGTGAGAGTGTAGTGACTATGAGGAAAATGAGAGTGTAGTGAGTATGAGGAAAGTGAGAGTGTAGTGAGTATGAAGAAAGTGAGAGTGTAGTAAGTATGAGGAAAGTGAGTGTAGTGACTATGAGGAAAGTGAGAGTATAGTGAGTATAAAGAAAGTGAGGGTGTAGTGACTATGAGGAAAATGAGAGTGTAGTGAGTATGAGGAAAGTGAGAGTGTAATGAGTATGAGGAAAGTTAGAGTGTAGTAAGTATGAGGAAAGTGAGAATGTAGTGAGTATGAGGAAAGTGAGCGTATAGTGACTATGAGGAAAGTGAGAGTATAGTGAGCATGAGGAAAGTGAGAGTGTAGTGAGTATGAGGAAAGTGAGAGTGTATTAGTATGAGGAAAGTGAGAGTATAGTGAGTATGAGGAAAGTGAGAGTGCAGTGAGTATGAGGAAAGTAAGAGTGTAGTGAGTATGAGGAAAGTGAGAGTGTAGTGAGTATGAGGAAAGTGAGAATCGGTCACTCCACAGTCCTGCTCAGTGTGACGAATCATACCAACACATACGTTAGGACTCTGCCTGGTAAAATATGCATGTAAGGTGGAGGAAAATTAGACAACACCTTTTCAAACAGATATAAAAAATTTGCCATTATTATCATAAATCATACACCAGACACGACAAAAAATAATGCATACTACACGTCACATATCATACAAAATACGTTAAAAATGTTGTCATGTAGTTATTTCTCGCAAGCTTTGATGTAAACGTTATGTGTCTATGAGTCAACGAAAGCCTACATATGTATTCATGTATGCCAATATATAAGTATGAAGGCATGCAGGACTAGTTTACATTTGTGAATCGATTTCCAAACAACAGTTCAAGGCTTGACCTGGAGACAGAGAGAGAAAAGTAGATATACACTAGTGAGAAAGGGTGGAATTAGGCTGTAAAATAAATAGAGAAAGAGAGAGCAACATGAGCGTAGAGATATGTCTGTATATCTGTTGTCCGCGGTGTGAATCAATTATTGCCATGGAAAATAACACTGGTGGGGTACACTGTATCACCCTTATGTAGGAAATAGAGAGAGAGAGAGTACAACGTATCACCCTTACGTAGGAAATAACATTGATATGTCACCCTTACAGAGAAGTGCAAAGGCAAGTGTAGGAAGGGCAAGTGTACCACAAAGGAAAAATGCAAAGGCAAGTGGAAGTCAGAAGGATGCAGCGGTGGTGAGACCTGCGGGTGTTGTAAGAAGGGTGAGTAGTGCATCTTTACTGTGTACTTAAGTATTCGCCGATGAACTGTTCTATGTTTGTTAGTATTCAGGACGAAGACTCTACATTCGCAAGCTCTATCAAGCTCTTCATCTGCTTCTTTGAACCTACTTTGTGTTATGGCGGGAGGATTAGTGGCTTAGCCTCACACAAATTTAGCGTTTTTTTTTTGTTTGTTTTTTAATATAACATCCTGAGCTGCCCAACACTCGTCCGGTGTTTTCTCGAGGAACATAACATATCGAAGAACAATATGAAGGGATATTTAGAGAGTTGTATCTCCATTAAGTTCTAATTGGTTATAACTTTTGGTGTTGTGTTGTGTTGTTGTTGGCGGTCACCTCAAAACATGGAAGGATTACATTCTATTTTTCTAATCGATTTATCATATAAATTACAATATTCACTCAAAGCTTGTTCATGTGTGTGTGTGCGTGTGTTGTTACTCACTTCACACCCAATTTAATGATGTACTTAATCTCAACAGCAACCAGTAAAGTGTTGCTTATATTCATTTACCCTGTTTTAACTCATCATCTTAGTGACGCGTTTCTTTCATAATAATAATAATAATAATAATAATAATAATAATAATAATAATAATATAAAAGATGAAACAGGGACCATTACAGATTTTAAGAAGCGGCATTAATCTCTCTCTCTCTCTCTCTCTCTCTCTCTCTCTCTCTCTCTAGCGAAAAAGAAATGCATACCCTTGGATGTGTGCAGAGACGATGGTGGAGTGTGCAAAAAGCGCTGCAACAAGAAGAAGGAGATGGAAGTCCCGTATGGCTGTAAGGGGAAGAAATGTATGTGCTGTGTGCCCAAGGGCTGTGAGACCAAGGGCAAGTGTAAGCAAATGGGCGGGAAGTGCACCAAGGAGAAGGATTGCTGGGCTGGTCAATTCGTCACGAAGGGCTGTAAAAAAGACTGCGTTTGCTGCCTCGAGGACGGTGAGTCTATCTGAGTTTTGGTGCAAACGACAAGTAGTAACGTCTCCTCCTTGAGTGGTCTACAGGGTGTAATATTATCTCTGAGTGGTCATCAGGGTGTAATATTATCTCTGAGTGGTCTACAGAGTGTAATATTTTCTGAGTGGTCTACAGGGTGTAATACTATCTCTGAGTGGTCTACAGGGTGTAATATTATCTCTGAGTGGTCTACAGGGTGTAATATTATCTTTGAGTGGTCTACGGGGTGTAATATTATCTCTGAAACGCTGAACGACTCTTTGAAATCTGTGTGAGTGTATTTGTGGTGTGTCTCCTACAGCTCTCTGCAAGGCGAATCCCATTTGCGAAAAGTACCATGGGAAGTGTCAGGAGGTGTGCTCAGGCGAACACCGAGTGATCCGAAGAGGTTGTATGACGGATAACTGCAAATGCTGTGCTCCGAAATGCAAGCTGTCCTACGAATGTGAAAATGCGGGCGGCTACTGCGTCGAGAACGAGCATGACTGTCATTATGGCTACATCTATGGGAAGTGCTTGGGCAAAAAGTGCTTCTGCTGTCGACCAAGTAAGTGGCTGAAAGATCATTGTTAATGCAAAGCAAATTTAGGAGTCAGTTTAAAAAATCGCAGGTTAGGGGGGGATCATTATTTTTCTCTTTACTTAATACAGTTATTATATAATTTATAAATCCCTCCCCTCCGATTTCTGTAGGGAAGACTGTAAGATTAAGATCAGTTTGTTTATACCACTCAGTTGTTTATATTTTCATCTTATTTACTTACTTTTGTTTCTTTTATTTTTCAGAGAAGACAACTACCACCTCAACTACCACCACATCCACAACTACAACCACAACAACTACCACAACTACAACCACGACTACCACCACAACCACAAGTACAACCACAACTACGACAACAACTACGACAACAACCACTACTACTACTACTACCACCACTACTACATCTACTACTACTACTACTACATCTACTACTACTACTACTACCACTACTACATCTACTACTACTACTACTACTACATCTACTACTATTACCACTACTACATCTACTACTACTACTACCACCACTACTACATCTACCACTACTACTACATCTACTACTACTACTACTACATCTACTACTACTACTACCACTACCACTACTACATCTACTACTACTACTACTACATCTACTACTACCACTACCACTACTACATCTACTACTACTACTTCTACTACATCTACTACTACTACTACCACTACTACATCTACTACATCTACTACTACGACTACTACTACCACCACTACTACATCTACTACTACTACTACTACATCTACTACTACTACCACTACTACATCTACTACTACTACTACTACTACTACTACTACTACTACTACTACCACTACTACATCTACTACTACTACTACTACTACTACCACCACTACTACATCTACTACTACCACCACTACTACTACTACTACTACCACCACTACTACATCTACTACTACCACCACTACTACTACTACTACTACCACCACCACTACATCTACTACTACCACTGCTACTACTTCCACTACTACTACCACTACTACATCTACTACTACAACTACTACTACTACATCCACAACAACAACCAGTACAACGACGACAACTGCAACAACTACTACTACGACAACTACATCCTCAACAACCACTACAACAACCACAACAACCACAACAACCACAACCGGGCCGTAGTCACTTAAACAACTACACTTGGCTAGCATAATTATTCACCAAAACAAACATCAACTGATTCCAACCACAATTTTTAAAACACTCGACCACCACTATACCAAGCATAACTATCAATACTAAACCAACCACAACTACTAACCACAATTATTAAAACACCCAACCACCACTTTCCCAAGCATAACTGTCAGTACTAAACCAACCACAACTACTAACCACAATTATTAAAACACTCAACCACCACTATACCAAGCATAACTATCAGTACTAAACCAACCACAACTCCTAACCATGCATGGCGTAATTACAATGACAATGTAATGGATTACAATTACGATTTACTTTAAATATGTTCAATTACAGTTGGTAAATAAATGTACTTTAATACACTTACTTTGACATGTATTTTATTGGAAATATTGTTATGTTCGTAACCCAAAGAACTCCACCCACACCCCAAGAGAGAGAGAGAGAGAGAGAGAGAGAGAGAGAGAGAGAGAGAGAGAGAGAATCATAATAATTACCCCCTCACACTTTTGCTTTAAATAAATGCACTGCAGCAAATAAAAAATATAACCACCTCTTTTATTTTCCCATCTTTAAAAAACACACTGTATAATAATGAAGACAAACCTGAGAAACAAAAATAAATGACGATGAAAAAACGAGAGGAAAAAGAAAACAAATGAAACCATGATATCAGATAATGAATAGGAAGAAAACTGAGAGAAAAACTACATAACTGTCACGACCCTAGTAGATCGTTACATAAACACAAATCACTTGAGTCTTTCAAATATATCAGTATTTATTATTATATTCTTAATCCCAAGTTCTCCCAACAAAGGTCAAGTTAACAGGTCAAAACCTAAACAAGTCAATAAAAATATGAGCATTTATTAACTTATTCCCACCACCACATATGTACATAGAATAAAATAAATAACAATAATAATATGACAAGATGTTTGGAAGTGGCTGAGTAAGGACTGAAGGTCCAACAAGATAACACAAAATCAATATCAAGCAAAACAAATCTCAATAGTCAAATGCCAACTCCCAAAACATGAGAGAGGGTATACTACTTAACTTAAGACAGCTGTGCTTTGACTGACTACTGAGTACTGACTACCAGCCGCCACCGACGACACCTCTCTACCGCCAAATACTGACGTAACTTTGTAGTGGATTCCTCCCCTACAAACGCTGTTTGTCGCTGACTAGCCGACCCTCTCGAATTCTCCAGCACCTCGTGTCTAGGTCAGCAACCAGCGCCGCCTTACATGACTGAGGTCAACTATTAAGCTACGCCTACCTCCGCTATATATGACCTCACCTGGCCGTCATCGACCTCTTTCTACTTACCGCCACCAGCAAGCAACATCTCTCAACAGCTCCACACTACACGCTCCCTCAGAAAGCTCCTCGCCCTACAGGAACTCTGAGCAAGCTTCGCCCGACCTAGTATATCTTTAACACTGTGCTGTGCAACAATACATATACGGGAAACACATTGTGACTTTCTATTCTACATCAACCCTGAGTGTTGGATATATTACATGTACGTACGTTGTGATGCCAAATAAGAGACCCTGACAACCTGCCACAACAGTACGCTACAAATGGTGACCCTGGAGCCGTGAACACCACACTCCTTTCTGCTGCCTTACTCCTGGAGCTGAGAAGATCGTCCTGCCTCAGACGCCTCCCCCAGCCCCCAGCATAGTGTATCTACCCCCATCGCCCCCACACACCGTTTTTTTTTCCCTCAGGTACTCCCTGCTACTGTCCTGCACCCTGCTGCTGTCGTGGACCCTGCTGCTGTCGTGGATCCTGCTGCTGCCATGCACCCTGCTGCTGTCATGGACCCTCTTCCTGACGCAGACCCTGCTCCTGACCCAAACTCACACACCCCAGCAGGCGCATCTGAGGACTCTGTACCTGCCGCGAGGGAAGCACAACATTCATCGCCTCCACAACCCTCCTTCTCCCTCTCTTCTCCCACAGATCTCGTGTGTCTAGACAGAGTTGTCTCCCCTAGCGGCCGGCTCATCCACGCCCTCGCCGTTTTGCCTCACATGTGCCATGCAACCCTGCAGACAACAAATCTCCTGCACCGCCTGGAGGGAAGGGGAAGTATTGTAGTGGATTCCTCCCCTACAAACGCTGTGTAGCTGACTAGCCAACCCTCTCGAATTCTCCAGCAGCGCCTCGTGTCTAGGTCAGCAACCAGCGCCGCCTTACATGACTGAGGTCAACTATTAAGCTACGCCTACCTCTGCTATATATGACCTCACCTGGCCGTCATCGACCTCTTTCTACTTACCGCCACCAGCAAGCAACATCTCTCAACAGCTCCACACCACACGCTCCCTCAGAGCGCTCCTCGCCTTACAGGAACCTGAGCAAGCTTCGCCCGACCTAGTATCTCTTTAGCACTGTGCTGTGCAACAATATATATACGGGAAACACATTGTGACTTCTATTCTACCTCAATCCTGAGTGTTGGATATATTACATGTACGTACGTTGTGATGCCAAATAAGAGACCCTGACAACCTGCCACAACAGTACGCTACAACTTATCCTGATTGGCCAAAACATAAACTATATATAAATTACCCTACTGATATTAATTCCAACTAATCGAATCTATATACAAACCTAATATAATAAATACACAATGTAAAAAACAAAGTAAATACTTAAATGATAAATCATTCGGTGTGGACGAGTAATGCGTTAACTGCTCGAGCTAACCACACACCATCTGATCTAACGTATTTCATACCACGAAAAGAAGCTTATGGCGGACACCCGTAACATTCCCCTCCTTATCAAAAAAGTTTCCAAACAAAAGGAGAAAATTTATACATCAGGGGACAGGGTGTCTGCCAAAGATTGTCTTTCCTTCAATATGATTCACTTCTATATTGAAGGGCAGCAGTGCTAAAGCCCACCTACGTAATCTTGGATTTTTATTTCTCACCCTCTGTACAAATTATAAAGGATTATGATCTGTGTACTCCTCTACGGTATATGGTGAACCCTGAACATACACAGCAATTTTTTCTAAAGCCAACAAACGTCCCAAAGCCTCCTTTTCTATCGTGTCATTACCATGCTGATGTGGTTTTAGTTTCACACTGTGAAAGGAAACTGGGTGCAGTATACCTTTTTCAAGCTGTAGCAACACAGCACCCACACCAACATCACAGTTATCAACTTGAATCACAAAAGGCTTATCAAAATCTGTCACTTTTAACACTGGACTTGAGGTTAACAGGTATTTAAGGGTCTCAAATGCAACCTGACATGCTTTTGTCCATAAATGCCTTCTTTTTGGGCTGACTAAGTCTGTCAAAGGAGCCGACACTTGTGCAAAGTTCTTACAACATCTTCGGTAGAATCCTACCATACCGAGGAACCTACACAGAGCTTTTCGATCTGCAGGAGGCGGAAGTCACTGTAGAGCCTCTATCTTTGCATTGACTGGAGCCACCCTCCCTTGGCCCATCACATGGCCAAGGTAGGTGAGGGTTGCATGGCCAAACTCACTTTTAGCCAGGTTGACAGTGAAGTTGTACTCCGAAAGGCAGACGAGAAGGGCACGAAGTCGCTCCGTGTGTTCCTCCTAAGTAACTGCTGTCACTAGCAGGTCATCCAGGTAGCGACAGACACCAGGAAGCCCAGACTTCACTATATTCATAGCCCTCTGGAATGTCCCAGGGGCACTGCGAAGCCCAAAGGGAAGGACTTTGTACTGCCAAAGCCCACCAGGAATGACGAAGACTGTAATTTTCTTGGATTCCTCCGTCAGCCTCACTTGATAATACCCCTTCATCAGGTCGAGCTTCGTGACGAACTTTGCCCGCCCGATGCTGTCAAGAATGTCGTCTATACGAGGAAGAGGCCAGGAGTCAGCCTTGGTCACATCATTTACCAGTCTGTAGTCTGTACACATGCGGAAGGAGCCGTCGGGTTTTGGCCCCAGCACGCATGGTGACGCTCAGTCACTGTCGCTTTGGTTCGACGAGTTCGTATTGAAGCCAATAGTCCAGTTGCTCCCCCAGAATCTTCCTCTTGACATCTTCAACCTGTAGCTGTGAAAGAGGTGAAACTTTAGAAGGGGGATCATCTAAAATCTGTGTATTGTTAAAATTAACTGAAACCTCCCCCAGGAAATCTTGCTCTCTTCCTGTGGCTCCTGGTTCTCCACAACACACACACAATCGCTTCCCTGGAGTAGTAGAGCTTCCGCCTATTCACATGCCAGTCTTCCCCAGCAGGTACCGAGGGTGGTCTAAATTTCCTCATCAGGAGGCCAGAGTCCAAATAGTAACAAACAGGCAAGTCATCAGCTTCCTCCTTAATTACAGCACTGTTACTCAACTCCAACAACTCTAAATCACTTTCCTGGTCAAAAATTAATATTTTCCTATTTATGGGTACTTGTTTTATAGGGTTAAATCAACGCTAGATGAGAGTGAGTTGTCAAATACGTCACCAGTGACTTCAGGGGGAATATCGCCGCTGGCGCCACTGGCTTCCGTCAAATACGACTCTGTCATTAACAGAATTGTCTTGCGACACATATATGTCCCGAATACCAAAGTCATTTAGATCACAAACTGTACCACTTGTGTCAGCTACAATAGGAACAGGGTCAACACGAGTATTCTGCTCTTCTCTAAGCGACCTACATATAGTACCAACACAGGCAGGGAATAAACCAGGATACTGATCTTCAAGCAATTTAGTATTATTTTCCATCGTAGAAGTGATGGTCACTACTGGATCCGGGACAACACGAGTACCAGCAATGTCATTAGCTAGCAAGAAGGTAACACCAGATACAGGGAGAGAGTCTTGGACACCAATAGTAACCCACTGAAAAACCATGTTGCTTCTCAAGAACATCCTACGTACAGGAACAGTGACTATACACCACCGACACCCTTCAATAACACATGCTCACTATTATAGGCACTTTCCACACAAGGAAAAGCACCTTTCACCACAATACTTTGGTTAACAGCGGTGTCTCGCAAAATCAGAACAAGGTGCCGAACATCACTGGACTCATCACTCGAGACAGTCCCATCAAACATAAAGGGCTCAAGCAAATCTTTCTTTTGAGCAAAAACTAGCTGACTTAGGGTCTAACTTCTCCAGCTGCACGAATGAAAGAACAGACTCTTCCTTTTTCTTCTTGAGCTTAGGGCAATTAGCAATAACGTGACCTATCTGTTTACAGTAGAAAAGATCGGACTCTAAACCTCGGATATTTTTGTTCTGAGCCACTCCGGACATTTAGCCTACATGAAACAGATGCCTTTGCATCTTCAAACTTATCCTGCTTACCTCCCTTGTCCTTAGTTACATGACTTTGAAACCTAACATTCTTATGGGTCATCGCATAACTGTCTGCCAGAGCTGCTGCTCGTTGCACTTCTGTAACCACTCTCTCTTCCAAATATAACTGAATGTCTCGTGGGAGGGCCCTCTTAAATTGCTCTAAAATTATCAGCTCAATCAACTCTTCATAAGCTTACCCCACTACTTTTTATCCACCATCCAAGCATCTTACAAAGACGGTGCATAAATTCAATATATGACTGTGACTCTAGTTTCCTTTCATTCCTAAATTTCACCCTGCATTGTTCCGGAATCAACTCATAAACCTTCAAAATAGCTCCTTAGCCTCTTCACAACTTTCACATTTTACAGCCGATGACAAAAAGACTGACCTAGCTGCACCTTTAAACACAGTCTGAATCATTGCCACCCAGGATGTTTCAGGCCACTTGAATGAGTTACCTACCTTCTCGAACTGCTGGAAAAAATCTTCTGGGTCATCCTCGTCAAACTGAGGTACTAGTAGCAAATGTTTAGTGATGTCAAATACTGACTGATCACGGTCCTGAACACTGCCATTGTTGCTAGTCCTTGACACTCCTACCTTACCTTGCACCTCAAGGGTTTTTCGTTTTTCTCCTCCATGGCTAACTCATCTGCTTTCATGGCTAACTCATGTTCTTTCATGGCTAAGTCATGTTCATGCTCTTTCTCTTCCATGGCTAACTCATTTGCTCTCTCCTTGTCTCTTTCCTCATGTAACCTGAACTCATGTTTACGCTTTTTCTCCTCCATGACAAGCTCATGTTGCATCTCCAGCTTACATAATTCTAAACATTCCCAGTGTCCACACTAGTTCCAGTGTCAACTACACGTAACTGAAGGGATTCTTCCGAAATAATTTCTTCTCGCACCAACTCTGTAAGCACAGCGTTTTGTATTGTTGACTTACGCTGGCCCTTTTGGACGTAAATTTCATAATAGCTAGTAATGTTAATCCAGTTTGTTTTACGTAACTGATCGGGGCAAGGGGTCTCTAGTGAGGGATCATTAACGAATATTTCCATGGAAAACATGATGACTGACCAAATCAAATGACATGTCACTAGGTTACACACAAAATCGCAGTAGCAAAACAGATCACTAGACTAATATCAGTCACAGTCATAATGCGTTACAAAGCAATGTCATATAATGATGGTGTTGGTTTCCAATCTATAACTTCACAAATTACCCTTAGGATCCCTGGTCAGGCCTCCCATTATTTATGTCACGACCCTAGGGTAGATCGTTACATAAACACAAATCACTTAAGTCTTTCAAATATATCAGTATATATTATTATATTCTTAATCCCAAGTTCTCCCAACAAAGGTCAAGTTAATAGGTCAAAACCTAAACAAGTCAATAAGAATATGAACACTTATTAACTGATTCCCACCACCACATATGTACTATCCTGCACAAAAGTCGTGTCCACTACCCAGCCACAGTGAGGTTTCGAATAGCCTTGAGTCTGAAGTTTCGAAACAGCTGGGGGAAATGCTATGGTTAGCCAACAGATGTCGCCCACTGTAGTGTATGTGTGGGGTGGGGGGGAATGGGGGAATGGAGGAGGTGGGGGCTGGATGAGAGGCAGGTTTATTTATTATTCGTACCACCATAATTTCAAGTTGCCTTTTTAACTACATTTTGTCTTGCAGTTGTTTCTTTATGGTTACGAATTCATGGAACAGGTGCAGTGCCCTGGGTGCTTATTGCCGCTCAGGTCACAATGATACTTTAAAGAATGGAATATATTAAAGATAAAAGTGAAATATGAAAGGATCAGGGTGAAGGGCCTTGGTCAGCTAGTTTTACTCAGAGACGACGTCACAATTTTGTTGTTATTCCGACAAAGAGATTATGGTAATATTTATTTATATTCCACCCATCCTTTGCTTAATAAATATTTGTGATATTATGCAATATTATATAATTATATACTTATGTTAAAAAGAGTGGAGTGAAAAAGTTATCAGTATTATAAAATAGTATTCAGACTTAATCTAGGTGACTGTCCCAATTCTTTCAAGTTCCAGTGTTTTAACACCCCACCACAATATGCAAGCTTCATATATTTTGGAGTGTGCTCATTTACCGTTAATATTGTATGCTGAACATCATGAGCATTTCAATGATGGTAGCAATTGTAACTAAATAATTATATTGAGTTGTAAGACAACACATTCCAGGACGTGTCATACAGATCATTGTATACCACACAACACATAATTTATGGCTATTAAGTTACTTTGTTATGAATTTTCATGCTATATAGTTTAAGACATCATTAAGGACATGGATTTAAGATAACACTGTAGGTGAGTTAATATATATTAATTGTATTTACAAACAATACTAAAATCCAAACAATACACCAATACACACATCTTAGTATTTGGTCCAGCCACCCATTGCATTCAGAACTTCAACAAGGCGATTAGGGATGGAGTTGACCAGCTTCAGGCACACCCCTGGTTGTCGACATATACTCTCCCACACGTCGTAAGCCTCTATTGCTGCACAGGTTCGCTGCTCCCCGATATCCCAATCACGTTTCATCATGGCCCAAATATGTTCAATCTGATTAATATCACATCCTAGTGTTGGCCAGTCGATGACCTCAATTTCAAGGTGATCCTGGAGGTAGTCCTTCACTATGGTGCTGGTATGAATGGGACTGTTGTCATGAACATGCCTGATAGTGTAGGGGGCTGGAACTGCCATAGCCCGGACTGTAGGAATTAGCACTTGCTCCAGGATGTCTACATACTGCTCACCAGTGAAACGGCCATTGATCTTGACCAGTTCACCTGGCCCATGTGCCCACATCCACCCCCAGAATGACACTGACACCCTACCACTCACTGGGCGATGTTGAATGTGTTTTTCATGGTAGCTTGTGTTGGGTGGCTGCCAGCACTGCCTTGCTTCGGCTCCCACTGACCTGAACACCGTTTCATAGGGAAATATAATGGTTCTCCATTATTCTTCTCTGAGTGGAAGGTGTTCCAATGCAAAGCCGAGTGGACACTCCTTGTGAGTAGGTGTTAGCCACGCTTTGTGAGCTGGAATATGGCAGTCGATCCAGGCTTCATGAAGTCGGCGTCTAGTCGTCATGTATGGCAGTTGAGGCCCAGATTTCTTGTATGCTCCACTAATATTCACATTGGATATGCTGTTGGAGCTGCCACGATCATGGCATCCATCTTTGCCGACGTTACTTATGGCCTCCCGCTTCGAGGTTTCGTCTCCACTGAGCCCTCTTCCTCCCACCGGCGGATCCACCTCCTAATCGTCTTGGTGCTCCTCCCCACTTTGAGAGCAATGTTCGGCAGAGTTGCCCCGGCTCTCCACATCCTGATTATTTGGCCTCTCTCAGCAATCACTGCCGACGAATTTGCTCTTCCTGCAGGCAATTCTGAAATGGGAGAGTAATATTATGTTGTGGTAATTGATGCAGGCTTTTATATACTAGAGTAAATTAATGGTATTAGTAACACCTAGGTTAAGTATTATTACTCTGACATAACGTTTTGGTAAATCTTTTAGGATCAACTGCCCAAGAAACCCTTCCTATTTCATGTATTCATAGTGAACTGCAAGTGGATCCCCCCCCCAAACCTCCTCCACCACCCCTGCGACTGTAGAGTGAACATTCGTCGATAATCATCATCATCATCAAGATTTAGTTTAACCACACCACTGACACCCATTTGATTCTCTCCTAGGGCTGGCCAGAGGGATTAGTTAACATATATTTGTGTTTCTATAATTTAGTGTTATATTGTTTGGAGGAGATTACAGTATTTCAAAAAGGTCAAAACTGAACTTAGGGAAAATTTTGGGGTCTCTACTAAAATATCTTACATTGTAGGGTTAGTGAAGCACATTGTTCGATAAGGATTATAAATAGGGCATTCAATGAGAATATGTTGGACTGTTATTGTGTTCGGCAGTTGGAGCATATAGGTGGGGCTCCATTAGGGGAAGGCATGAGTTGGCCATGCGTCAATCACGTATGTCCAATTCCTAGACGATTCAGAATAGTTTCGTGATGTCAAGAGGATTGTTTTGATGGTGATCTAGGATAAACTGATGATTTGATAATTTTTAACTTATGACTTGTTGGTTCATTTTCCCAAGACTTTTGCCAACCGAAAAATGCTTATGCCTATAGAAGATTTTCAACTCAATATCACATATTCTTTCACCTCTACAAATATCTGCTGCCACTCATGGGACACCCTGCAATAGTATAGGGACGACATGAGCTATGACAAATTAATGTGACTTACCTGTTGGCGACAACGATGGTAAGAATGAGACCTCTGCATGTTTCAGTGTTCGATATCACCTCCTTCCCCTGGTGTGGGTGGCGCCAACCTTGGTAACAACTTGTATATTCTCCATGACTACCATTACTGGTAGTCATGGAGAATTAATTTCTGGTGTGCCCATCATTCGCACCGTCGTAGCCATGAACGGCAGAGATATGGTCGTTGTAGTGCTTTTATTTACCCGTTACACATCTCTCACCATGCTTAATAATATTAATTATCTTCATGACATTCTTATTGTTATCAGTGATTGCAGAATTCACGATGCTATGCTCCGCCTACACACAGCCTGTTACTAGACTAACCCCCACCTCCTCCATTCCCCCCCCCCCCCACACACACACTACAGTGGGTGACATCTGTTGGCCGACCATAGCATTTCCCCCAGCTGTTTCGAAACTTCAGACTCAAGGCTATTCGAAACCTCACTGGGGCTGGGTAGGGGACACGATTTTTGTGCACGATACTACAGTCGGAAACCATAATCTCTAGCCCACCTGGGTCGGTGCTGGAGGTTAGTACAGTGTCCCTTCTGGACGGGGGCCCACTCTAACTATCACTAGGCAACACATGCACGAACACACACAGTCATAGTATGGCTGTGTAGATGACATTATGTATAAGTAATGTATATGGCATTTTATACTCTGCATTATCTTCATTATATGTGAACACCACGAAAAATTACCATAGGTTGTAGTTACGAAATTATGAATGGAAATAAACACTTCCAAACCACCCAGTGAATCTACACAATGTTAACAGCGCTTGTGTGTGTGTGTGCCAGACCACGATGCTTCCACCACACCCCATCTATATCTTTTATTTTCCCTTCATTCACATATCTATATGAAAAATCGTGTTTAATTTAACTACATATTTCAAAAACCTTAAATTACATGTGGATGAGTCACTCCTCATTTGAACACTTATAGTGTAATACTTTTACCATCCCACCTGGGCACATGGAGGCCCACGGTAACGCTCACGGGGCAACATACGCACGAACACACAAGTTATGATATGAACCCTTCCAGGCTTCACTATCATTATCATTAGCGTGCTCTGTATCTTGTTAACTAGTCATAGTATCAATATATGGAGGAAAATATATATTAATATACTGTAATATTGTATTTTATTGCAAACCGTAAAAAATCTTGTTTAACCATTGGACGTGAGGGAAAGCACCACACACTGGAGTTAAGAAATGAAGAACTGAAGCAAATAGAAATGACCGACCTGACATCGTGTGTAGGGGGGGCCTGCCATATCAGTGTGGACACGGTTGCTCAAAGGGTATATATATATATATATATATATATGCTGATAACCACCAGGAAAGAAGAAAACACGAAGTTCCCAAGCGCTTTCGTGTAATTCACATCTTCAGGGGTGAGTACAGACTAGATAGAGTAATGCAGAACAAGATGAATATATACAGAGGAGGGTGAGACCAGGTCCACAATGGTCAGGTAATGACCCTACTAATCTTTAAATGGCACACAACGGTTGGTGGTTGGGTCAGATGGGACAGTGACCCGCCCTCTCACCTGATCACAAATCTTCTTAATTACCAAGTTGTCCAGCTTGTACATACCGTTACTCAAATTCATGTTGAATGCTTCGGTATGTTTAATAAGACTAGATTCTATGATGTTCCTACTATCAATTGAATTACATGGTAATATTGAGGAGGCATTATCCCAGTCAATGCAATGCTTGTTATCCCTCAAATGAACAAACAGAGCATTGGATTCCTGGCCTGTCCTGACACTGTATTTGTGTTGTTTAATTCTAGTTACAAGATCTTTACCTGTCTGGCCTAAGTAAAACATATTACATTCCTTGCAAGGAACTTTATAAATGCAACCAATTGTGTTGTTGGGGGAGTTCTTGATTAACATTTGTTTAACAGTGCATGAGTTTTTAAATGCCACATTGACGTTCCAAGATTTTAGCTGTGCCGGAATGTGTGAGAAATTTTTGTGAAATGGTAATATTAAGATATTCTTATGGTCATGGGTGGGCTTGGGATCAGTTCTATAAAAAGTTTTCTTAGTAATGTTTAAGCATTTATCTATGAAAGATCTAGGGTATTTAAGGTTTGAGCCAATATTATATATATATTTGTATTCCTCATCGATGAATTCCGGACTGCAAATTCTCAAGGCACGTAAAAACATTGTTGTAAATACTGACTGTTTGACTTTATTATGGTGGGCAGAATAATAATGAATGTATGAACACACATTGGTTGGTTTTCTATAAATACTGAACTTAAAAGTGTTACCTATTCTGTGTATCAGACAGTCTAGGAATGGCAATTTACAGTCTTGCTCTAATTCCACAGTGAATTTGATCGAGGGGGCTAAGTTGTTAAGTTGTGGTAGGAAAACTTTTAGGTCCTCATTACATGGCCAGAGACATAATACATCATCAACATATCTAAACCAGACTGCTGAGGGTGGTAAAATATTACTTAATAGTTTCTTTTCAAAGAATTCCATATATAGGTTGCTTAATACAGGTGAGAGTGGATTACCCATTGCCATACCAAATTTTTGAGCATAATATTCCCCATTGAATTCGAATTTGCAATCCTTAATACATAGTTTGATGAGTTCGATGAAGTCATCTTTCGAGACGGGCAGTGAAATGTTATCCAGGGAATCTATGAGGAACTCTAGTAAATCATCAACTGGGACCTTTGTAAAAAGTGACGTTACATCAAAGCTGACCAGTTTAAAATCATGATTAATGTGCAAGTTATTGAGTTTATCAACCAGATCCATATTATTCTTGATATTGGAGTTAGAAATGTTGCCAACTAGGGGGTTTAGTAAAGAAACTAACCATTTAGATAGTTTATAAGAGATTGACCCAACAGAGCTAATGATGGGTCTTGCTGGGTTATTGGGCTTGTGGGTCTTGATTAAACCGTACATGTAAGGCAGTGGAGGGGACGTTGAAGTAAGATGTTTAATGAGAGTAGCTTTGCCTCTCAATAGGGACTTAAGTTTTTTGTTGAACTGGGTGTTGACAGTGTTGAGAGGATTATTTATGAGTTTAGAATATGTTGTAGTGTCACATAAAAGGTCATTCATTTTTGAGATATAGTCATCTTTGTTTAAAATCACTACTGTGTTGGCTTTATCTGCTTTAGTGACATGTAGATCCTTATTTTTCTTAAGGGCTTGGAGTGCTTTGGTGAATCTTTCTGGACAGTTTGAAACACAAGGCTTGGACATAGATGCATACACAACACCTTTACACATGTTCACTTCTTCACTTGTCAAATTACTGAATTTCTCCAAATTGCAAAATGCTCTGGCTATATCAACACTGTCGACTCCCTTGTTGGAACCATCAAAACTTAAACCATAGCCGAGGGCACACAAGGTATCATTGTCTAGTTGTTTAGAGGAGAGATTCACTACACAGTTGTTATTGGCATCCTTAGTCCAATCACTATTTCTAATAAGGAGTGCCAATTTGTGGTCTATCTTGGCTTGAAGATCAGAACGCTCACGTCTCAGGTTATCAAAACAGTAGTCCAACATGAACTTTTTCCAATAACTCGGTATGGTCATGATAAAAGCGCGCTTTTTTTGTCTTACAATACGGAAGGCTTCATCCACTTCAATTTTCTTTATTTCAAAATGTTTCTTAAGGATGATTTCTTGGAACTCATCAAAGGGGCGGTCAGACATCTTAAGGACACGTTGTGGGAGGATTGATCTTGGCATAACTTTTTCACTGAGGCATGTCTGGAGAAATTTTTCAAACGTATTTTCAATTTGTGGGCCTTGATCATCGAAGAGGAGTATTCAGTAACGAAAGGAGACAGTCCAGGACAGCTTGTAGAGAAGATGAAGAAGTGGCGCGTGGAATCCATTTATGCAAGTAAATCACTGTAGGTGCGCGTGATCTAGGTATATGCTGATAACCACCAGGAAAGAAGAAAACACGAAGTTCCCAAGCGCTTTCGTGTAATTCACATCTTCAGGGGTGAGTACAGACTAGATAGAGTAATGCAGAACAAGATGAATATATACAGAGGAGGGTGAGACCTGCCCACCATAATAAAGTCAAACAGTCAGTATTTACAACAATGTTTTTACGTGCCTTGAGAATTTGCAGTCCGGAATTCATCGATGAGGAATACAAATATATATATAATATTGGCTCAAACCTTAAATACCCTAGATCTTTCATAGATAAATGCTTAAACATTACTAAGAAAACTTTTTATAGAACTGATCCCAAGCCCACCCATGACCATAAGAATATCTTAATATTACCATTTCACAAAAATTTCTCACACATTCCGGCACAGCTAAAATCTTGGAACGTCAATGTGGCATTTAAAAACTCATGCACTGTTAAACAAATGTTAATCAAGAACTCCCCCAACAACACAATTGGTTGCATTTATAAAGTTCCTTGCAAGGAATGTAATATGTTTTACTTAGGCCAGACAGGTAAAGATCTTGTAACTAGAATTAAACAACACAAATACAGTGTCAGGACAGGCCAGGAATCCAATGCTCTGTTTGTTCATTTGAGGGATAACAAGCATTGCATTGACTGGGATAATGCCTCCTCAATATTACCATGTAATTCAATTGATAGTAGGAACATCATAGAATCTAGTCTTATTAAACATACCGAAGCATTCAACATGAATTTGAGTAACGGTATGTACAAGCTGGACAACTTTGTAATTAAGAAGATTTGTGATCAGGTGAGAGGGCGGGTCACTGTCCCATCTGACCCAACCACCAACCGTTGTGTGCCATTTAAAGATTAGTAGGGTCATTACCTGACCATTGTGGACCTGGTCTCACCCTCCTCTGTATATATTCATCTTGTTCTGCATTACTCTATCTAGTCTGTACTCACCCCTGAAGATGTGAATTACACGAAAGCGCTTGGGAACTTCGTGTTTTCTTCTTTCCTGGTGGTTATCAGCATATACCTAGATCACGCGCACCTACAGTGATTTACTTGCATATATATATATATATATATATATATATATATATATATATATATATATATATATATATATATATATATATAATATATATATATATATATATATATATATATATATATATATATATATATATGTATATATATACATATATATATATATATGTATGTTTCACTAAATAGTGAAAACTGCCCACTAAGGTTTAGTCGGCAGACAAATTGCCATTTAACACAAACACGCAACATCGACGACAACTTTAATAAAGTTTGTACAATTAAGTATTAATCGGCAATATTATGGATATTTAGCTTAAAAAACCAAAAATTGTTTAATGAAGGGATATATAATATATATTGGGTGAATGTAGTATGTAACCTTTTTATATTATTTAAACCCTGGGTAATGACCAATAGGAAAGCCTATAATGGCACAATTTTTCTTCACTTTTTGGTGATTTATGAAAAATCAGTATTGTTTATTTGGGCGGGCAGATGGAATATTTATGTTCTCTGAGAGAGGAGAGATATTAAAAGTTTGAAAGAGCATTAGATATATTCAATGGAGTTGGGCTAACACTACCACCAATATTGGCAAACTTAAATTTATTAGGTGGTGAGAACCGCCAGCCAGTATTCCCGTCACTCACAAATTGATGTATATATAGCACTTTAAACAACTACTGAGCAGAATATTGGGACTTTGACAAGAAAAAATGCAAGAGGAGCGTCTCATTAAATCTCGGCGTCGGCAGTTTTTCCTTCATCAGAAGGATGATGAGGAGTAGATAAGCAGGAAGGCGAAGAACAGATAACATAACCGTAGAGCAATGAGGGTTTAGTTTTTATTGGTTTTAAAAAAATATATTTATAAAAATGGATGAAGTTTTTCATTTTCAAAAAATAGGAGAGGAACAAACAATAAATCCGATAAATTTAGAAGAGTTTTATACTAACATTATAGAACCTCCCGTAAAATTACCCCAAATTGATGTTGATGATTTAAACACTGTAAATTTAGATAATTTGAGTCTTGTTATAAAACAGTTAGCAAATTTAATTAAAAATTTGCCGCGATTTCCTTTACGTCCAACTATGGATTTAACTGAGGAGGTGATCACCTGGTGCGTCTGGAGAGTAGGTGCTGCATTTCCACTGGAGCTCGGGATAAGGAGTCCGCAATCAGGTTGTCCACCCCCTTTATGTGCCGGACTTGTAGATTATAGAGCTGGGTGAGGAGAGCCCAGCGGAGGATTCGCTGGTTGGAGGTCTTGTTGGTTTGGATGAACGTGAGTGGGTTATGGTCGGTGAAGACTAGGGTTGTTTGTGGGCAAGACTGGAGGTAACATTCAAACTTCTTTATTGCCAACACCAGAGCCAGGGCCTCCTTCTCTATGGTCGAGTAGTTGGTCTGATGTTTTTTCAACTTGGCGGAGTAGTATGCCACAGGGTGAAGGACATCAGTGGTTGGGTCGGGTTGTAGGAGCACAGCCCCCACTCCGACACCGCTAGCGTCGATTTGCAGATGGAAGGGCAAGGTGTAGTCAGGGGGGTGGACTACAGGCTTGGAGGCAAGGAAGGCTTTGAGGCGGTGGAAAGACTGGTCGCACCTCTGGTTCCAGATGTAAGGGACAGCAGAACTGGTAAGGTCTGTGAGGGGTCCGGCCACACTGGAGAAGTTACTGCAGAACCGACGGTAGTAGCCGCACATCCCCAGGAAGCACATGAGTTCCTTCCTCGTCCTTGGAGTGGGGAAGGACAAGATGGCTTTAACGTTTGCGTCCTTGGGTCTCACCATACCATGCCCAACGATATGTCCCAGGTAAGTCACTGAGGCCCGGCCAAAAGCAGATTTAGCCAGGTTTATGGTGAATCCAGTCTTTTGCAGTCGTGGGAACAGTATCTCCAAACGCACCAGATGTTCGTCCCAGCCGTCCGACACCACCACCAGGTCATCCAGGTAGGCGAACGTCCCACCTAGGTCCTGAATCAGGTAATTGATGGCCCTTTGGAACGTGGCCGGAGCATTAGAAAAGCCAAACGCCATAACCAAATATTGAAAAAGATCAAATGGAGTTATAAATGCTGAGATTATTTTGGCCCTATCCGTGAGTCCCACTTGATAATGTCCTTTCAATAAGTCCACCGTAGATATATATTTGGCACAGCCTATGCTGTCTATTATATCTTCAATCAAAGGTAAAGGGTAGGAGTCTGAGACAGTGACCTGGTTCACTTTACGATAATCGGTACAGAAACGGAAAGTGCCATCGGGTTTTGGAATGAGAAGGCAAGGTGAAGCCCAGGGGGAGGTACTAGGCTCAGCTAAGTTATGTTTTAACAAAAAATCTACCTCCTTTTTCATAATCTCTCTTTTTTGTGGATTTAGTCGATATGCTGATTGCTTAATGGGTTGTACATCATCTGAGATTATCTTAATATCATGTTTAAGTATATTGCAAAACCCTGGGAGGTCTGACGTGACTTTAGGAAATGTTGATAATAACTTAGTGAGATCTTTTGCTTGAGATGGATCCAGAACAGAAAAATACTCATCATTACTAATGGTCTTATTGTACAGATCTTCTGTGGGTAGGAAGATATTGGAGGTGGTTTTAGATGAAGAGGGCCCATTTCGCACACTCTATGACCAGGTGACAGCGCAAGATGGGAAAAGGTGAGGAATAGTTTCTTCAAGGTCAGTGGTGGAGTTGACAGGTAAGGGAGAGTCGACTGTCTTTATGTTGGGAATCACTAGATCTCCTACCAAGTCATTACCCAATAGTAAATGAATGCCGCTCACAGGCATTGGATCTTTCCTAATGGCTATTTGCACTTCCCCAGTAATCAAGGGACATTGGAGGTGCACTTTAGCTAAGGGATAGGAAGAATGGGATGAGAGATCTGAAATTAGAACACTCTCATTAGTAAATGCGGTAGATATATGAGGAATGACGTTAAACAGGAGGATAGATTGTGCTGCGCCCGTATCACGTAGTATACGAATAGGGAAAGAATGAGACCCCTCTATGATTGAAATTTTTCCCTCATAGGTGAATGAAGAGAAGAGATCCTGATGGAGCCTTTCCACATTGGTGGTTGCTATTGGTTTGAATTTGGGATCCAGGGAACTACTTTTAGAAGTTCGACACTTTGGGTGTTTACAAGTCTGGATGGTATGGCCTGGGTTTTTACAGTAAGAACAATAAAACTTGGTTGCATCAGGGGGGGTAGGTGTGGGACCTTTCGACCTACCACTCACGTCCCCAAGGTTATCATCAGAGGAGGACCTAACATGCCGGAAAGTACCACGTTCCCTACGGCACAGTGACCCCACCAGCAAGGCGTACGCATCAGCCAGCTCAGCAGCACGCCCTAAATTAACCTCTCCACGCTCCTCCACATGCTTCAAGATGTGAAATGGTATCTTGCTCTTCCACTCCTCCAGGACTACCAAGTTTAACAAATCCTGAGGTGGCCATTAAGAAAACCTAGATAAATTAATTAATGGTCAAAAAGATAAGATAAGTGGATTACCCTAGAAAATATCACGGCAGTGGATAACCAGAAAGTCCCGGAAACTACCCAAGTTATACCTAGGGAAATTAAACTTATGAATATTGTTCTTCTGAAAAGATCCTTAGATAAGGATAAGAGACTTGAAAGAGGAAGAGCATATTACGGCATTAATATAAAGATCCGGATTAACAACCCTTGAGTAAACAGGAAGGGCGTATTACGGCATTAATATTAAGATCTGGATTAACAACCCTGGAGTAAACAGGAAGGCCGTATTACGGCATTTATATAAAGATCCGGATTAACAACCCTGAGTAAACAGGAAGGGCGTATTACGGCATTAATATAAAGATCTGGATTAACAACCCTTAGATACTTGAAACAGGAAGGGCGTATTACGGCATTTATATAAAGATCTGGATTAACAACCCTTAGATACTTGAAACAAGAAGGGCGTATTACGGCACTTATATAAAGATCCGGATTAACAACCCTTGAGTTACTTGATTATTTGACCCCGAATGAGATAATGAGAAGAACAATAATTAAAGCTTTATAATTATGGGGTCCTGGTAGAGAGGGGCGTCCCAAGATATCACTTCACCCTAAACTAGTGACTATGGAACAGCCTACTCTGGAGCGAGGGTACGGCATTTAACAGATCCGGATTCTTCCCAACACTCGATAAGACTTACTACATGACTGCCACGTGTAATGACAGGTAAGCCTTATGACACTTGGAACCTAATATCCTACGTCTGTCAATCTTACTGTACGGTAATACCAATATATGCACACACATATGAAGGGAACTTTAAACCAGCGTAAAGCAATTGTGAACAGAAGTGACTGGGAGGAATAATTAACAAGGAGTAACAAAGGGGGATAGAACTATGGCACTTAAGGTCGGGTCCTGCCATGGTCGCCATTTGTTAAGAGTTGGGGATTTAGAATATAGTTAAAAGTCTACCCAGATCCCAACAGGCAACAACAATAAAAAAAACAAAAACAATCGGACTCTAAAAGGGTAGACAAAGGATGCGAGTTTTTGTTGTGTATAATAAAGTACCATAAATCCCTTAACAAAATATTCAGCTTTCTATAATTTACCCTTAACCATGCTTAACCTAAACATTAACAGTATATACATATTTATACAACATACAATAATTTGAAGCAAGGTGGAGGTGGGGAGGCAATATATGATTACAAATACTTAAGTGTGGAGCTGAGAGGGCTGACGAGTAAGGCTAAGTATTGTAGAAGATGGTAGGTAGTCACTGTGCCGTAGGTTTCCAGGATAGGTGATCCTGTGGTCACTTCCCAGAGTGAACTGAACTCTCATCGAACTGGAGCTGACGAGGAAGACTTTGAGGAGGTGAGGCAACAACCAGGATATGGAGAAGGGAAACCCGGGAGTGTTAACTAAGAGTAGTCATACTCGGGTTTCGTCCCTAGATGGCGTTGCTCGTGGCGCTGGGTAGGTAGATCAGGAAATAGATGGCGTGGTTCGTAGTGCTGGGTAGGTAGATGATGACAATTGGTGGCGTGGTTCGTAACACTATATTAAAAATTATAATGTTGAATCAGACGAAAAAAAGTGTCAGGAAAGTACTGCTGAAAATAATAAACTCCAAGATACTCTTGATGATGGATTTCGTAATTTATTCAATATACAAAGAAAACACTAGATGACAATAATAATTATTTATCATATTATCGCTGGTACACTTTACAAAATCACAACCAACCTCAACCACCAGAAACCTCGCAACCACAACCATTTATGACTACAGCCCAATCATTGTATCAGTATCCTCCTCCCCCACCACCACCTTACCTTCCTCCTATACCTTACCCTCTCCCTTCTCATAGTTCATCATCTTCATCCAATTTTCAATGTCATCCCTATCTGTATCATAATAATAATATGATGTATCCACAACCACCACCACACCACCACCACCAACAACAACAACAACAGCAACAACAGCAACAACCACAACAACAACAACAACAACAACAACCACAACCGCCACCAACAACACAAGAACAGCAATCACATATAAGTTAATGGAAACTGGTAAATACACAATTTATTTTGTTTTGGTTTTCCAAATGTCCTTAAGAAACAATCCTAACATGCCTCCCTCAGTGATGAGTCATATCCTGTATCAAAATATTTACTCTGCTGCTTTTGTTGTAAGATTACAAATATCAGGGTTAGAATTTTTCAGAGAGATTGAATTCCTACCAATTCTCTTCTTTCTTTTTTAACTAAAGTTTTTTTTGTAAGTTGAGATTCTCTTACCAACATTTTTTGATTAAAGTTGAGTATATATTTGATGCAGGATATGACTCATCACTTTAGAGTGTATATATTAGGCGTGTTTAACAAATAAGCCTGAGTGCAACACCCTCAGAGCTAATGCTCTCTTCTCTCCCTATCACCCACCCACAGACAGACTTGAATAACATGGTATGGTAGGAAACAAACAACCAACAAGAAAAATGCAAGAGAATGTCGAGAAAGCTACTGAGAATCTAAACAGAAAACTAAAAGGAGGAATAGTGTTTGTGGTGGTGTTTTTCCTGCTACTGAACTAAATTTCTCATCTGCTTTTCGTCAGTTGAGAGAAGAAATAGAAATTGAAGACAACGACGAAGAGATGGAGATAGATAATTATGAAGGGAAGGAGATAGATAATGATGAAGAGAAGAAAATAGAAGATAATTATGAAGAGGAGGAGGAGGTAGAAGATAATTGTGATGAGGAGGAGGAGGAAGAAGATAATTATGAAGAGGAGGAGAAGGAGAATAAAAAGAAGAAAGAAAATAAGATGAAAAATTAAAATGAAATAATAAAAGTAAGGTTATGAAATGGTTGGGAAAGAATGGCTTTGCAGCCTAAGTTAGGCTGAAAATAATAATCCACAGAAATAAGGTTATTTGTGAAACTGTCAACGGTTGTACTTTCCTTTATCAGATGGAGTCACATGAGGGACTGAGTATTGCCTCTACTATAGAGGCGGAACAACATTACTATTACTATATTATATTAACAAGGAGAGGATAAGACTGTATATTGTCACAAATAGTATTAAAACACTTCAAATAAGAAATAGACTATTCTTTATCCTTGGTAAGTTAAGCGTGGCAACTGGCATGCCTAAGTTGCCAGTTAACCTCGTATGCAGTGTGCATATAATAGTGTTTAACAACTGACTATATTAAATCGGTTTACTCCAACAAACTAACAACACTTGGAATTTAGCTAAGGCATCAATCCTTCAGAGACAAGCAGGTATCAAGACCAAGTAGTGAGGAGGGAAAAGCTATCTGAGGGACTGTCTATTAGCCTTCTACTCTGGAAGATATTACAAAGAAAACTACTACTATATTGGAATTAATATCCAGTTTTCGTTATGAGAGCTGCCTAAGGGGCTGTCTATCACCTTCTATGCGTCACTACAATGTTACTGCTACCTACAACGTTACTAGAGCTATACGACAACAAACACCATATATCCCCCGACAAAGACAAAAAAGCCAGTTCCTGTAACGTATGTGGCAAGATTTTAAGTTGTGCAAAAACCCTTCGCGAACATGAGTTGCGCCACAGTGATAAAGAGAAAACTTTTAAATGTGAGTTTTGTGACAAGACATTTTATTGGCAGAGTAGCCTGACTCGACACAGAATTAAACACGAGATAAGCAGCAAGTTTCTCTGTAACATGTGTGGCAAGAATTTAAGTAATGCAACATGCCTTCGCGAACATGAGTTGCGCCACAAGGTAGAGAAAACTTTTAAATGTGAGTTTTGTGAGAAGAGATATTACGGGCCGACTGCCCTGAATAACCATAGAAAAACACACATACAGAAACGGGAAGCAAAGTTTCGCTGTAACGTATGTGACAAGATTTTAAGTAGTGCAAGCAACCTTTCGCAATCACCAAATGCGTCATAGCGATAAAAGAGAGAAAACTTTTAAATGCGAGTTCTGTGACGAGAAATTTTATTGGCCGAGTAGCCTGGCTTGCCACAGACATAAACACCAGCAGATATCCCCACCTCTATATTTCTGCAACATATGTGGCAAGAATTTAAGTAGTGCAATATACCATCGCGAACACCTGTTGCTGCTCCATAGCGATGAGAAAAGAGAGAAAACTTTTAAATGGGAGTTCTGTAATAAGAAATATTATAGACTACAAACCCTGAATAACCACAGAAAAATACACACACAGGAGGCAAAGTTTCGCTGTAACTTATGTGGCAAGATTTTAGGTAGTACACGCAGCCTTCGCCATCACCAGTTGCGTCACAGCTCAAAGAAAACTTTTAAATGTGAGTTCTGTAATAAGAAATATTATTGGCCGAGTAGCCTGGTTCAACACAGAAAAACACACATATCCCCACCACCACCAGAGTACGGAGGAGGAGGAAGAAGATGAAATTAAATTACAACCTAAAGAGGAGGAGGAGGAGGAGGAGGAGGAAGAAGAAGAAGAATGCAAGTTTCATTGATCTGTCCTTGTCCGATGTCGATGCTGGGACGAATGCGAGTTCGATCGATGATCTACCCCTGTCCGAGGAAGAAAAAGAGTTCACATTAGAGCAGTCATTATCCTATATATAAATAATACAGTAAATACTCATCTCTCATTCCTCATCTCACACACACACATACAAAGGGTTTTAAAATTTGAGTATTATTTGAGACTATTTTACTATATATTATATTTTTTATTTTTCTTTAATTATCATAGTTTTTTCAGATGGCGATGAATAACGTGTACTCTTTCGGCAGACTGAAAGGAGGAGAGGAGGGTGGAAGTGGATTCTACTTTGTAAGATGCTTCAAACAATATCTAAAAACATAATCCTTGAAAAATAAAACTTTAGGATAAAAAATGGTGAGAAAAAAAATTAATTTTTTTTTATTTAAAATAAAACTTACTACCCTAATATTTTTAGTTTATACTCCGTCCTCAAAAAGGTCTAGGCAGTCCAACTTTTTTTTTTTTTTGGTCGTGGTGGTGCTGGTGCTGGTGCTGGTGTTTCCGTCCTCCTACTTTAGTCTGTACTTCACCCTCGAGGGTATTCGTAGCCTGGACCTGGCTTCTTTGTTGGTTTGTTAACAAAGACAAATTACCCACGGCACCCTCTGGATGGTAAAAAAAAAAAAAAAAAATCTGCCTGCCTTTCTCTTCCCGCAATTTGCTAATATTATGGACGAATTGACGAAGTTTTCTTTGAAACAGAAATTTAGCCTGGCTCGCCACAGATATAAACACAAGCAGATATCCCCACCAACAAGCAATAAGTTTCTCTGTAACATATGTGGCAGGATTTTTAGTAATGTAACCAGCCTTCGCGAACATCGGTTGAGCCACAACGTAGAGAAAACTTTTAAATGTGAGTTTTGTGAGAAGAGATGTTATGGGCCGACTGCCCTGAATAACCATAGAAAAACACACATACAGGAAGCAAAGGTTCGCTGTAACGTATGTGGCAAGATTCTAAGTAGTGTAACATACCTTCGCGATCACCTGTTGCTGCTCCATAGCGATGAGAAAAGAGAGAAAACTTTTACATGTGAGTTTTGTAATAAGAAATATTATTGGCAGAATGGCGTGAATAACCACAGGAAAATACACATGCAGGAGGTAAAGTTTCGCTGTAACGTATGTGGCAAGATTTTAAGTAGTGTAACATACCTTCGTGAACACCTGTTGCTCCATAGCGATAAAAGAGAGAAAACTATTAAATGTGAGTTTTGTGAGAAGAACTATTACGGGCAGACTGCCCTGAATAACCATAGAAAAACACACATACAGGAAGCAAAGTTTCGCTGTAACGTATGTGGCAAGATTTTAAGTAGTGTAACATACCTTCGCAAACACCTGTTGCTCCATAGCGATAAAAGAGAGAAAAATTTTGAATGTGAGTTCTGTAATAAAAAAATTTTCTGGTCGAGTGGCCTGGCTCGCCACAGAAAAACACACATATCCCCACCACCACCAGAGGACGAGGAGGAGGATGCCAACGAGGATGAGGAGGAGGATGCCAACGAGGATGAGGAGGATGACGACGACGACGATGACGAAGACAATAATTGTAAGCTACCTGATGATGGAGTAGAATTGCCTGAGGATAAACCACAGCAGATGATCAAGAAGAAGAAGGAGAAGGAGGAGGAGGAGGAGGAAGAAGAAGAAGAAGAAGAATTACTAGATATTGATCTTGATGAAGAAGAAGAAGAATTACTAGATATTGATCTTGATATAGTGAAGGAGGAGGAAGAGGAGGAGAAAGAGGAGTGGGAAGAATGCGAATTCGATGATCTACCCCTGTCCGAAATAAATCGGCTACAACTTAAGGAGATTAAATTACAACCTAAAGAGGAGGGAAATCTACCCCTGAGGAAGAAAAAGAGTACACATCAGAGCAGCAGTCATTATCCGACATAAGTAAATACTCATCTCTCTCACTCACACACACAACACACACACATACAAAGGGTTTTAAAATTTGAGTATTATTTGAGACTATTTTACTATATACTAAATTTGTTATTTTTCTTTATTTTTCAGTTTTTTTCAGATGGCGATGAATGACGTGTACTCTTTCGACAGACTGAAAGGAGGAGAGGAGGGTGGAAGTGGATTCTACTTTGTAAGAAATGCTTCAAAAATAAACTTAGAAACTCGATTAAAAATGTGATATTTAATTTTTTTTATTTAAAATAAAACTTACTACCCTAATATTCTTAGTTTGTACTCCATAAAACTTACTTACTATTTTTAGTTTGTACTCCATTACTGCCCTAATATTTTTAGTTTATACTCCGTCCTCAAAAAGGCTAGGCAGTCCTACTTTTTTTTTGTCGTGGTGGTGCTAGTGCTTCCGTCCTCTTTAGTCTGTACTTCGCCCTCGAGGGTATCGGTAGCCTGGGCCTGGATTCTTTTGTTGGTTTAACAATCACGGTACCCTCTGGCTGGTGTACAATAAAAAAAAAACTGCCTGCCTTTCTCTTCCCGCTGTCTGTTATCAATTTGCTAATATTATGGACGAATTGACGAGATCGAGGTTACTGCAGAAGATTTATCCCGACAACGACAAAAAAAGCCAGTTTCTCTTAAGCAGCAAGTTTCTCTGTAACATATGTGGAAAGAATTTAAGTAGTGCACGAACCCTTGGCGATCACCTGTTGCTCCATAGCGATGAGAAAAGAGAGAAAACTTTTAAATGTGAGTTTTGTAATAAGAAATATTATAGACTACAAGCCCTGAATAACCACAGAAAAAACACAACTTACAGGAGGCAAAATTTCGCTGTAACGTATATGGCAGGATTTTAAGTAATGTAACCAGCCTTCGCGAACATCGGTTGAGCCACAACGTAGAGAAAACTTTTAAATGTGAATTTTGTGAGAAGAACTATTACGGGCAGAGTGCCCTGAATAACCATAGAAAAACACACATACAGGAAGCAAAATTTCGCTGTAAAGTTTGTGGCAAGATTTTAAGTAGTACAAGCAACCTTCGCCATCACCAGTTGCGTCACAGCTCAAAGAAAACTTTTGAATGTGAGTTCTGTGACGAGAAATTTTATTGGCCGAATAGCCTGGTTCACCACAGAAAAAAACACATATCCCCACAGGAGGCAAAGTTTCGCTGTAACGTATGTGACAAGAATTTAAGTAGTACAAGCAACCTTCGCCATCACCAGTTGCGTCACAGCTCAAAGAAAACTTTAAAATGTGAGTTCTGTAATAAGAAATATTATTGGCCGAGTAACCTGATTCGTCACAAAAAAAAAACACATATCCCCACCACCAAAGGACGAGGAGGATGGCAATGAGGAGGATGAAGACGACGAAGATGATAATTGTAAGCTACCTGATGGAGTAAAATTGCCTGAGGATAAACCACAACTGAAAAAGAAGAAGAAGGAGGAGGAGGAGGAGAAGGAAGAAGAGGAGAAGGAGGAGGAAGAGGAAGAAGAATTACTAGATCTTGATCTTGATATAGTGAAGGAGGAGGAAGAGGAGTGGGAGGAATGCGAGTTCGATGATCTACCCCTGTCCGAAGTAAATCGGCTAGAACCTAAAGAGATTAAATTACAACCTAAAGAGGAGGAGGAGGAGGAGGAGGAGGAAGAGGATGTCGATGTAGATTTTCCTGATGTAGTGAAGGAAGAAGAAGAATGGGACGAATGCGAGTTCGATGATCTACTCCTGTCCGAAGTAAATCGCCTAGAACCCAAGGAGGAAGAAAAAGAGTACACATCAGAGCAGAGCAGTCATTATCCGACAATAATGAATAATAAAGTAAATACTCGTCTCTCCTTCCTCATCTCACTCACATACTCACGCACACTGATATTTTATATTTTTAATTTTTTATTTTTTTTCAGTTGGCGATGAATGACGTGTGAAAAATTGAAAGGAGCGAAGTAGATTTTACTTTGTAAGAAATGCTTCATAATCCTTGAAATGACAATAGAAATCAAACTTATGTAAAATTAAAATATCTTACTGGATAAAAATTGTGTTGTGTAAGAAAAAAATTGTATTTGGAATAAAACTTTACTACTCTAATATTTTTAGTTTGTACTCCATAAAACTTTCGTACTCCGTCCTTTGGCAGTCCTACTTTTTTTTTGGTCGTGGTGGTGCTGGTGCTTCCGTCCTCCTCTTTAGTCTGTACTTCACCCTCGAGGATATCGGCAGCCTGGCTTCTTTGTTGGTTTGTGTTTTACCTACGGTATCCTCTGGCTGGTGCCAAAAAAAAATGCTTTTCTTTTCCCGTTGTTGTCAATTTGCTAATATTATGGACGTCAATTGACGGACAAGCGAGGTTACTGCAGAATAATTATTCTTGGGAATAACTGTGAACAGAAGTTTATTAACGATGAAGACAGCCTGCAGCTCCACATCATTACAACACACCACAAGCAGCCGAAGTCCTACGAGAACAAATACCGACAAAAAAAGCCAGTTTCACTGTAACGTATGTGGCCAGAATTTAAGTAGTACATGCAGTCTTCGCCATCACCAGTCGCGTCATAGCGATAAAAGAGAGAGAAATATTAAATGTGAGTTTTGTGATAAGAAATTTTATTGGCCGAGTAGTCTGACTAGCCACAAAAATAAACACACATCAATATCTCCACCATCAAGCAGAAAGTTTCTCTGTAACATATGTGGCAAGAATTAAAGTAGTGAAGCATATCTTCGTGAACACCTGTTGCTGCTCCATAGCGATGAGAAAAGAGAGAAAACTTTTAAATGTGAGTTTTGTAATAAGAAATATTATTGGTCGACTGGCCTGAATAACCACAGGAAAACACACACACAAGAAGCAAAGTTTCGCTGTAACGTATGTGGCAAGATTCTAAGTAGTACAAGTAACCTTCGCCATCACCAGTTGCGTCATAGCTCAAAGAAAACTTTAAAATGTGAGTTTTGTGACGAGAAATTTTATTGGTCGAGTAGCCTGGTTTTCCACAGAAAAAAACACATATCCCCACCACATAAGGACGACTATGAGCTACAAACCCTGAATAGACATAGAAAAACACACCGCTGTAACATATGTGGCAAGAATTTAAGTTGTATACGCAACCTTCGCCATCACCAGTTGCGTCACAGTTCAAAAAGAGAGAAAATTTTTAAATGTGAGTTCTGTGACGAGAAATTTTATTGGCCGAGTAGCCTGGCTCGCCACAGAAAAACACACATATCCCCACCACCACCAGAGGACGAGGAGGAGGATGCCAACGAGGATGAGGAGGATGACGACGACGACGACGACGACGAAGACGATAATTGTAAGCTACCTTATGATGGAGTAGAATTGCCTGAGGATAAACCACAACCGAATAAGGAGGAGAGGAAGGAAGAGGATGAGGAGGAGGAGGAAGATGAGGAAGATGAAATTAAACTACAACCTAAAGAGGAAGAAGAAGAAAAAGAAGAAGTAGAATTACTAGATGTAGTGAAGGAGGAGGAGGAAGAGTGGAAGGAATGCGAGTACAATAATCTAAATCTGCCCCAGTCCGAAGTAAATCTGCTACAACCCAAGGAGGAAGAGGCAGAGACAGACTCCATATTCGGCAGGTCATTATCCTGAATAAAGTATATACTCCTCCTCCCACCCACCAAAAGGGTTTTAAAATTTGACTATTTTTGAGACTATTTTACTAATTTTTTATTTTTATTTTTTTTTTTTTCAGATGGTGATGAATGACGTGTACTTTTTCGGCAGACTGAAAGGAGGAGAGGAGGGTGGAAGTGGATTCTACTTTGTAACATGCTTCAAACAATATCTTAAAACATAATCAAATGGTGAGATAAAAAATAAATTTTTTTTTATTTAAAATAAATCTTACTACCCTAATATTTTTAGTTTATACTCCGTCCTCAAAAAGGTCTAGGCAGTCCTACTTTTTTTTTTTTTTGGTCGTGGTGGTGCTGGTGCTGGTGCTGGTGCTGGTGCTTCCGTCCTCCTACTTTAGTCTGTACTTCACCCTCGAGGGTATCGGTAGCCTGGGCCTGGCTTCTTTGTTGGTTTGTTAACAAACACAAATTACCCACGGTACCCTCTGGCTGGTAAAAAAAAAACAAAAAACAAAAACTGCCTGCCTTTCTCTTCCCGCTGTCTGTTATCAATTTGCTAATATTATGGACGAATTGACGAGATCGAGGTTACTGCAAAAGATTCATCTCGACAACGACAAAAAAAGCCAGTTTCTCTACATGACTCAACACAAAAATAAACAAGAGATAAGCAGCAAGTTTCTCTGTAACATATGTGGAAAGAATTTAAGTAGTGCACGAACCCTTGGCGATCATCTATTGCTCCATAGCGATAAAAGAGAGAAAACTTGTAAATGTGAGTTTTGTAATAAGAAATATTATGGACTACAAGCCCTGAATAACCACAGAAAAAAACACATACAGGAGTCAAAATTTCGCTGTAATGTATGTGGCAAGAATTTAAGTTGTATAAGCATCCTTCGCCATCACCAGTTGCGTCACAGCTTAAAAAAACTTTAAAATGTGAATTCTGTGACGAGAAATTTTATTGGCCGAGTAGCCTGGCTCGCCACAGACATAAACACCAGCAGATATCCCCATTTCTCTGTAATATATGTGGAAAGAATTTAAGTCGTGCAACATACCTTCGCGAACACCTGTTGCTTCATAGCGATAAAGGAGAGAAAACTTTTAAATGTGAGTTTTGTGAGAAGAGACATTACGGGCCATAACGATAAAAGAGAGAAAACTTTTAAATGTGAGTTCTGTGACGAGAAATATTATTGGTCGAGTAGCCTGACTCGCCACACAAAAAAACACATATCCCCACCAGAGGACGAGGAGGATAATGACGACGACGACGACGATAACTGCAAGCATCCTGATGGAGTAGAATTGCCTGAGGATAAACCACAACCGAAGGAGGAAGAGGAGGAGGAAGAGGAGGAGGAAGATGAAATTAAATTACAACCAAAAGAGGAGGAGGAGGAGGAGGAAGAGGAGGAAGAATTACTAGATTTTGATATAGTGAAGGAGAAGGAGGAGTGGGAGGAATGCAAGTTCGATGATCTACCCCTGTCCGAAGTAAATCGGCTACAACCTAAAGAGATTAAATTAGAACCTAAAGAGGAGGAGAAGGAGGAGAGGAGGAAGAGGAGGAGGAAGAGGAAGAGGAAGAGGAGGAGGAGGAAGAGGATAAACTATTTGTCGATGTAGATTTTCCTGTGAAGGAAGGAATGGGACGAATGCGAGTTCGATGATCTACCACTGTCCGAAGAAAATCGCCTAGAACAAGACAGAAACACCACCATATTCGGCAGCATTCATTATCCGACAATATTTTGTATAAAGTAAATACTCCTCCTCTTCCTCCTCCTCTTCCTCCTCCTCTTACACACACATACACACACATACTCACACCTACTCACACACACCTGGGGGTTTCAGTGGACTGAAAGAAGAGGAGGAGGGTGGAAGTGGATTTTACTTGTAAGAAAGAGAAAGGCTTCAATCTTAAAAACATAATATACTTGAAAATGATAGTGAAGAAATGGTAAAATTAAAAAATCTTAGCAAGATGAAAATTGGTGAGTATTTCAAAAAAATTTTTATTTATAATAATAAAACTACTACCCTAATATTTTTAGTCTTCTCACGTTACAAAAACAAAAAAGAGAAAACTTATAGAGGGTTTTAAAATTTGAGTATCTTATATTTTTTATTTTTTATTTTTCATTTTTTTCAGGGCGATGAATGGCGATGATGACATTACTCTTTCGGCAGACTACATGAATGTGAGTTCTGTGACGAGAAATTTTATTGGCCGAATAGCCTGGTTCACCACAGAAAAAAACACATATCCCCACCACATAGAAAAGCACACATACTGGAGGCAAAGTTTCGCTGTAACGTATGTGGCAAGAATTTAAGTAGTACACGCAACCTTCGCCATCACCAATTGCGTCACAGCTCAAAGAAAACTTTTGAATGTGAATTCTGTGACGAGAAATTTTATTGGCCGAGTAGCCTGGTTCGACACAGAAAAACACACATATCCCCACCACCAGAGGCTCTGGACGAGGACGAGGAGAAGAATGCCAACGAGGATGAGGAGGATGACGACGACGACGACGAAGACGATAATTGTAAGCTACCTGATGATGGCGTAGAATTGCCTGAGGATAAACCACAACCGACGAAGAAGAAGGAGAAGGAGGAGAAGGAAGAAGAGGAGGAAGAGGAAAGTAAATTACAACCTAAAGAGGAGGAGGAAGAGGATGAATTACTAGATATAGTGAAAGAGGAGGAATGGGGGGAGGAATGCGAGTTTGATTATCTACCCTTGTCCGAAGTAAATCGCCTAGAACCCAATTAGGAAGTAGAAAGAGACACATCAGACACCATGTTCGGCAGAAGTCATTATCCGGAATAAAGTAAATACTTCCTCACCTAGTAGAATAAATTAATTAAATTAAAAATCTTCATCCGACAAATATGAATAAAGTAAATACTTCTTTCCTCCTCCTCCACACACTTTCATTTAGTGGTTTGGTTTATATAATGTTAATGTTCAATAGCTTCAGCCAATGTATGGTTTTTACTACCTATAACAAGAAGTAAATTTACTTCTAACCCCACAACATGGAGAGTTTTAAGGGGAGGGGAGGATATGAGAATTTATATATATTACTTCAAGGAAAGAAAAATCTTAAAGTTGTTGATAAAATCAAAGATATACCTAGATAACTAACGTAATTTATACTATCCAGAGTTGTCAATTTGTAAATGGTGTAATTCGACTGCCTGCTAGCCATCATTTCACGGATTTTTTATTGATAGACTCTTCCTATGAGCTACAAAGAATGAAGGAATGAATAGACTCAGCATTTTGGATACTTATGAGGATGGCGGCATGTGTGGAGCTCTTTCCCAGGGGGCCCTGTAAATTTTATGTGAACAAAGTGTTACAGAATTTATATATATTACTGCAGAGAAAGAAAAATCTTAAGTATCCAAAATGTGGGTCTATCCTTAATAAAACAGGGAGTACTAATACATTTCTTAAGAGTGCGATGGTAGTTTAGTTTAAGTTACTGCTTACTGCCATGCAGGACAGGTTCCTACACCAAGCACCTAGAATAAGAATTCAAGCTAGCAGGCAGTCGAATGCGTTATCGTTAAAAAGTTACCAGATACCATTAAACAAAAAAACATGACAACTCTGAATAGTATAAATTACGTCAGTTATCTAGGTATATAGGTCTTTTATATGAGGATGGCGGCATGTGTGGAGCTCTCTCATCACGGGTGTAAATATTATCCGAACGACCTGCTAGAGAACCTATAAACACTCTGGCAGTCACAACGGTTCTGTGATGAAGAAATATCAGCTGGTGGATCAGTTGTGAAGGTAAGAAACATTATTTACTGATACAATGCACTGTTGTATGTTTAAAGTGTTTGCAGACATTAGTATTTATTGTCTGAAATGAAGATTTTTATATACTGTAAACTGTAAACATTTTATTCCAGGCTCACCGTGTAATACTCTCAGCGGGAAGTGAATATTTTAAGGCCATGTTTACGAGTGGATTAGCTGAGGAAACACAGGCTTCAATAGAAATGAAGTCCATGAAACCCAATATATCAACTCAGATCATCAGATTTATATATACTGGTAAGGATAAAGAAAAAACATTGACTTTCATATTGCTAATTATATGTTATAACTAACCTTATGTAAAACGGTATTTTTATTTTGTTATTATTGATGAAAATTTTATTATAAATCTTTAGGAAACATTGAGGTAACAGTGGAAAACGCCCAAGAGTTAATGGTTGCTGCAGACATGCTGGAAATGCACAATGTTTTATGTGTTTGCACAGACTTTCTCGAGAGTGAACTTCATCCATCCAAAGCTTTAGGAATTTACAGGTACAGTATAATAATTCTAATTTTGTAATCTTTATGTTTTTGATTCTGGAGGCAGGGTATGTTTTTTATCTATGTACAGTAATTCATTGTATAAATTCCATATTTTTAAACAGGTTTGCTGAGGCCCATCATTTAGTACCACTGCTGTATGCTTCACGGAACTTCATCTTCTCCAATTTCTCAGAAGTGACAATGGAAAGAGTTTCTTGAGACTCCTAAAGAAATTATACTGTATCCTCTTGAGGCAGAGTATCTTCATATTGACTCTGAGTTTCAGGTAAAATTGAATAACATTTTTATTTAATACTTAAAGTTACCGACTTACTTTTATTTACCAAATTCAAAATTACTATTTACAATCTTCAAAAAAACGTTTAACCAACCTTATCAAATTTATCTTTCTTTTTATTGCAGGTATTCTCTGCTGCCATCAGATGGATTACACAAGATATAACTAATAGACGCCGTTGGATTTTTGACATTTTAAAACGAGTGAAATTGTCTTTAATTCCAAGTAACTTACTAGAAAAATCAATTAATAAGTGCTTTGATATCAATCTGAGGGTTATCCTTAGAAGCATACAGACAGACTTTTTGGACAAAAGGGGAGCCTTGTATGTCCAGCCAAGAATTTGTACTCGAAAGAAAATTTATGTCATAGGTGGATCAAAGAGAGAACTCATTAGATTATGGACAAGATCAGAGGAGTATATATTTAAAAGTGTCGAATGTTTTGATACCTTTAGGAAGGAATGGCAGAAAGTTTGCCCCATGAAAATTGGGAGAATTTTGCCAGGAATAGCAGTCTTAAAAGGGAAAATTTTCGTCGTTGGGGGGGAGCAAGACTCTCAGATTTTGGCAAATGGTGAAGTTTATGATCCACAGGAAGATGATTGGACTAGGATATCTTCTATGGTGACCCCACGGTGTGAATTTGGATTATGTGCTCATGGAGGTTATCTCTATGCCTTTGGTGGTTGGACGGGAAAGGTCATAGAAAGAAATATTGAAAGATATGACCCTATTGCAGATGAGTGGAGATTGGAGTCAAATATGCCAGAAGCTAGATCCAAGTAAGTACAATTGTAATCAACCATTTTCAAATTTGATTTACTGATAGTGTGACTACTGATAATGAGAAAATGTAGCAGTGGCCTATACTGTTTTTTTTTCTTTTACAGCATGGGTATAGTAGAACATCAAGGTCTTATTTATATTGTTGGTGGATATACGTACAGTTACCACCACCTGCGTGATCTTCTCTCATACAATCCTGTGACTGGGGAGTGGAAGAATCTAGCACCAATGCTAGGTCCACCACGCCACACGATGGGTTTTGGATAACTTTTTGTATGTAGTAGGTGGTATTCAGGACAATTATGAGGAAAAATCAATGGAAAGATATTCTTTTGAACAGGTAAGATTATTTACTAGTGCAGTGCTTGTGAATTATATAGCCAATAGTCTTATTATTATAATACAAGGTACTAGCTTTGTACAAGGTACTGGCTTTGAATTACAATGTAGCCAGGATGTGAAGAATTTTTGTAATCTGTAGTGAAAAGGAGTAAATTGTATAACCTCCCTCCTTTTTACTTTCCAACAGAACAAATGGCTCAAGTGTTCATCAATGTATTTTGGTCGAAATAGCCCAGCAGTTGTTGCCACAAATTCTCTGTTATATGTCATAGCGGTGGCTGTAAAAGTGTCGTTGGACAGGTAAGGAAGAATGAAATGAATTATTAATGAAAACTTATAATATTCCAACATATCTTACAATCCAAAGTTTTGACACCTTAAACTATTTTTTTTAGGTATCTATCGCTAATGTGGAGTATTTCGACCTTAAGAATAACGGGTGGATAAACTGTACATCACTCCCTGAGGGTCGGTCTGATGCTAGAGCAGTCTTAATTTGAGTACCTTCTTGAGCTATCACAAGCTCCAGAATATCCAACTGAGAAAGAACCAACTGTCCTGTATTGCAGTGAAGAGTGACATTACCCCACATAATCTATATACTGTCCTCCTCCTCCTCCTCCTCAACACACTTTTTAGTAAGTTACACATTAAAATAAAAAAGCTTCAACCAATGTATGGTTTTTACTATCTATCCCACAACATGGAGAGTTTTAAGGGGCGGGGAGGATATGAAATTGATCATAATCAAGCTTTAAGGATAAGAATTTATATTACTTCAGAGAAAAAAATCTTAAATTGTTGATAAAAAATCAAAAGTATCCAAAATTATTCTTGTAGGCTAATAAAACAGGGAGTAGATAATACATTTTTTTAAGAGTCGATGGTAGTTTAGTTTAAGTTACTGTTTACTGCCATGCAGGGAACAGGTTCCTACACCAAGCACCTAGAATAAGAATTCTAGGTAGCAGGCAGTCGAATGCGTTATCGTTAAAAAGTTACCAGATATCACACCTTTTAACAAAAAAAAACATGACAACTCTGAATAGTATAAATTACGTTAGTTATCTAGGTATATAGGTCTTTTATATGAGTATAGCGGCATGTGTGGAGCTCTCTCACAGGTGTAAATATTATCCGAACGACCTGCTACAGATCTTATATACTTTCTGACAGTCACAACAGTTCTGTGATGTAGAAATATCAGCTGGTGGATCAGTTGTGAAGGTGAGAAACATTATTTACTGATACAATGCACTGTTGTATGTTTAAAGTGTTTTCAGACATTAGTATTTATTGTCTGAAATGAAGATTTTTATATACTGTAAACTGTAAACATTTTATTCCAGGCTCACCGTGTAATACTTTCAGCGGGAAGCGAATATTTTAAGGCCATGTTTACGAGTGGATTAGCTGAGGAAACACAGGCTTCAAGAGAAATGAAGTCCATAAAACCCAATATATTAACGCAGATCATCAGATTCATGTATACTGGTAAGGATAAAGAAAAAACATTGTCTCTCATATTACTAATTATATGGTATAACTAACCTTATGTAAAACGGTATTTTTATTTTGTTATTATTGATGAAAATTTTATTATAAATCTTTAGGAAACATTGAGGTAACAGTGAAAAACGCCCAAGAATTAATTGTTGCTGCAGACATGCTGGAAGTGCACTGTTTTATATGTTTGCGCAGACTTTCTCAAGAATGATCTTCATCCATCCAATGCTTTAGGATTTTACAGGTACAGTATGTGTAATGTATAAATAATAATAATACATTTATTAAAAAATAATTCTAATTTTGTATACTTTATGTCTGTGTTTGATTCCGAAGGCAGGGTATGTTTTTTATCTGTACGTACAGTAATCCAACTGTATAAATCCCATATTTTTAAACAGGTTTGCTAAGGCCCATAATTTAGGACCACTGCTGTATACTTCGCGGGACTTCATCTACTTCAATTTCTCAAAAGTGACAATGGAGAAAGAGTTTCTTGGGACTCCTAGAGAAATTATACAAGATCTTCTTGAGGAAAGGAAAAATCTTCGTTACCCTCTATTGGAGCAGTTCCAGAATATTCAATAGTTGGAGAACCACTGTCCTGTATGGCAGTGAATGAGTGACTGACCTATAATATTATACTATCAATGAATATTGTTATGCATCTGTGTACGAACCTGTCCTGTATTGCAGTTACATTACCCACATTATTTTGACCTCTACATAGCTATAAAACCTGTCCTGTGTGGCAGTCATTATCCGATAAATATGAATAAAGTAAATACTTCTCTCTTTCTCCTCCCTCAACACACACACACACTTTCATTTAGTGGTTTGGTTTATATAATGTTAACTACCTTACTGTGTTTAAACATAAATGTACTCATTAAAATAAAAAATAACTAAGCTTGTATGGTTTTTACTACCTATAACAATTGCTAATAGGAAGTACACAACATGGAGAGTTTTAAGGAGACTTATACATTACTTCAGAGAAAGAAAAATCTTAACTCAGTCCTTCATTCTTTGTAGCTAATAAAACAGGGACTAGGGGACTATAAGAAATATCAATTATCAATAAAAATCCGTGAAATATGATGGGACAGGTTCCTACACCAAGCACCTAGAATAAGAATTCAAGCTAGCAGGCAGTCGAATGCATTATCGTTAAAAAGTTACCAGATATCACACCATTTAACAAAAAAAAAATTGACAACTCTGAATAGTATAAATTACGTTTGTTATCTAGGTATATAGGTCTTTTATATATGAGGATGGCGGAATGTATGGAGCTCTGTAAATCTTATCCGAACGAACTGCTAGAGAACCTATATACACTCTGGCATTCACAACGGTTCTGTGATGTAGAAATATCAGCTGGTGGATCAGTTGTGAAGGTGAGAAACATTATTTACTGATACAATGCACTAGCTAGCAATACTGTTGTATGTTTAAAGTGTTTGCAGAGTATTTATTGTCTGAAGATTTTTTTTTATATACTGTAAAAATTTCATTCCAGGCTCACCGGGTAATACTCTCAGCGGGAAGCCCATATTTTAAGGCCATGTTTACGAGTGGATTAGAGGAAGCACAGGCTTCAATAGAAATGAAGTCCATAAAACCCAATATATTAACTCAGAGCATCAGATTTATATATACTGGTAAGGATAAAGAAAATACATTGTTTTCATATTGCTAATTATATGGTATAACTAACCTTATGTAAAACGGTATTTTTATTTTGTTATTATTGATGAAAATTTTATTTTAAATCTTTAGGAAACATTGAGGTAACAGTGGAAAACGCCCAAGAGTTAAATGTTGCTGCAGACATGCTGGAAATTCACCATGTTTTATATGTTTGTACCAAATTTCTCGAGAGTGAACTTCATCTATCCAATGCTTTAGGAATTTACAGGTACAGTATGTGTAATGTTATTACATTTTTATATAGTATATAATAATACATTTATTAAAAAATAATTCTAATTTTGTAAATGATTCTGGAGGCAGGGTATGTTGCTTTTTTATCTGTACGTACAGTAATCCAACTGTATTTTAAAACAGGTTTGCTGAGGCCCATCATTTAGTATATCTGCGGTCTATTTCGCTGTACGTCATCTTCCCCAATTTCTTAAAACTGACAATGGAGAAAGAGTTTCTTGAGACTCCTAAAGAAATTATACTAGATCTTCTTGAGGAAATGATAAATCGATACCCTCCAAGTGAAACATTGGAGCAGCTCCAGACAACAGTGAAAAAGAAACTCTGTCCTGTATGGCAGTGAAGAGTGACATTACCCACATAACCTATAATATTATACTGTCAATGAATATTATTATGCATCTCTGTGTACGAACCTGTCCTGCATTACAGTTACATTACCCCACATTATTTTGACCTCTACAATAGCTATATATTTGTGTATGAACCTGTCCTGTGTGGCAGTGACCAGACCAATAAGAACCGAATAAATTGTTAAACTATAATCATTCATTTCACGGAATTTTTTCTGCAGCAGTCATTATCCGACAAATATGAATAAAGTAAATACTTCTCCCCTCCTCCTCCCTCAACACACACACACACACACACACACACACTTTCATTTAGTGGTTTGGTTTATATAATGTTAACTACCCTACTGTTTTTAAACATAATAATTACTCATTAAAATAAAAAATAACTAAGCTTGTATGGTTTTTACTACCTGTAACAATTGCTAATAGGAAGTAAATTTACTTCTAACCCCGCAACATGGAGAGTTTTAAGGGGAGGGGAGGATATGAAATTGATCAACCATGAGGATTTATATATAACTTCAGAGAAAGAAAAATCTTATCCTTCATTCTTTGTAGCTAATAAAACGGGGAGTGGGACTATAAGAATATCAATTATCAATAAAAATCCGTGAAATGATGGATGTAAGTTTAAGTTTCACTGTTTACTGCCATGCAGGATAGTTTCCTACACCAAGCACCTAGAATAAGAATTCAAGCTAGCAGGCAGTCGAATGCGTTATCGTTAAAAAGTTACCAGATATCACACCAATTAAACTGGTGAGAAAATTTATAGCATCATGTGACAGCGAACGCATTTTGGTTTTTTCTTTGTTGGCAGTCAGAGATTTGCGTTTGTTCCTGAATGGAGTACCGACTATTTATACTGTCAAGGTGCTTTAAAACATTTTTTTTTTTTACTTTTGTACTGTGTACGAACCTGTCCTGCATTGCAGTTACATTACCCACATTATTTTGACCTCTATATATTTGTGTATGTCCTGTGTGGCAGTGAGAAATGATACCACCCTCAATAATTTAACCAATAAATTTGTTAAAATAAAATATCATTATTATTATATTACATTTATTTTCTCATTCCTATAAAAGAAACTCACAACATTTGGAATGGCATTCCTCATTCTGTATGTTGTATGCCATTCATAATAAACTATATACATTACAGTACATTAAATTCTATTTCATTCCCTATTCATACTTCAGAAGCAATCAGGTTGTCCAAAATTGTTGTCGGTCGATGGGTTATTCTGTAAAAAAATAAAAATATACATAATAAATTTTAAATAGTTATTGGTGGATGATTTAAAGAATACACCCATAATATATGCCTCTTTGTCCTATGTGGCAGTGAGAAGTGATACCACCCTCAATAATTTAACCCAATAAATTTATTAAAATAAATCATTATACATTTATTTTCTCATTTCTATAAAAGAAACTCACAGCATTTGGGGTCCTCATTCTGATGTTGTATGGCATTCATAATAAACTATATACATTACAGTACATTTAATTCTATTTCATTCCCTATTTATTCTGGTACTTCAGAAGCAATCAGGTTGTCCAAAATTGTTGTCGGTCGATGGGTTATTCTGTATAAAAATAAAAATACATACATCTAAATTTTAAATAGTTATTGGTGGATGATGTAAGTGAATTTACCATATTGACATGAATAGTATATGCATCTCTTTGTGTACAAACATGTCCCTTGAACTCTCACTCTTCCTCCTCAAGAAGGAGTACTAGGTTAAATGGGTGGACGTAAAAAAGCTTACCAGAAACACCCACATTATAGCTGATAACCACAGACAAGTTCCTTCTCCTTTGATTGTAGCTTATCCTCCTCCTTAAGGGGTTTTTGGTAAATCTATATCGGGTAACTCATAATCGTCATCATGATCATCATCATCATCCTCCTTCTTCATGTCGTGATAGTTAATGTGAGGTAGCATTAACACATTTATTATACTTGTTTGGGAGATAGAGTAGGACTTTGGATTATATGAGGGAAGGGTGCACTTTGTCTGGTGTCTACTTAAGCTTCCCGGCCAACTAAATCCCCTATTACATATATTACACTTGAATTTTTTTTCACAATTCGTGCTATGAGTGTTAATGTGATATTTTAAGTTCTTTTTGTTGATCATCTTGTCGCATATATTACAGCGAACCTGATTAAGTTTTGCTTTGTCGGTGTCGTGTTTGGCCATGTGGGAAATCAAACTTGTTTCCCAACAAAATCCCTTATTGCATCTTTCACAATTAAAGGGTTTCTCCTTGACATGAGAGAACATATGTCTGTAGAGCGAAACATGTTTCTTGAAGTTCTTGCTGCATACAGTGCAGCTATAGTTTGTGAAGTGCTGGACCCGGTGTTTGGCAAGGCTTTTCTTTAGTATAGAATCGCTTGTCACAAAACTCGCATTTAAATTTTTTTTCTGAGCTGTGGGTTAACTGATGGTCGCGAAGGTTGACTGAATTACTTAATTTCCTGCCACATATATTACAGATAAAAGACGACTTCTTCGGCTGCTTATGGTGCCGCTTACTACCATAGTAGGGTGTGTCATAGGAGGGAAGATCAGCTAAAACTAATGGCCCATCACTTTTTTGGTAGATTTTAGTATATATAAACAGAAAATAATTTCAGTTTCAATATTTTGCAACCTTTTGCTAGGTAAATTTTAGCGTGAAATTTATCGAAAATCTAACGTACAGCTGCATTAGTGCATTACAATTAAATAGTGAACATTGCTTTCTGACTTCATTCTTTAACAACCCAACTAACAATATTTTTTTCTGTTTCAGATTCTGATGCATTTATAAGTTGATAATATTTACGATGGCTGCTTGTGTCAGGACGAGGAACCAAAAATCCAGGCAGCTCAGTCACTATCTTGGGTCTGGGAGAGAGCTCCTGAAGTCGGAGTTGCCTACATTGAGAGATGCTTTGAGATACGGTGTTTTAATCAGGCAAATCAGTGAAAAGAACCAAAGAACTTACACAAACAAAGACATTACCAGTGATATGACCAAAGCTGTCTTGGCACAGTACACTCTGGCTAACGCTCAGTTCAAGCCTCCAGTCATAACAAGTCAGAAGAAGATTAGTGAGAGACTGCTAGCCAGTTGGGAAAAGGCAAGAGATATCTCTCTTGGGAGAGGAAAACTTGCAGTTAAGGACAGCTTTGCCAAGCAACTGGACCAGTTATTTGACATAATTACTTGCAAGTGCCCAATTGTTCTCTGTCCTGAGTTTGGATGCGATCGTGACTGTAAATCCGAGGCCCACATCTCCTGTATTTGCAAGCGTGAACTGAAGATTCCTGTGATCGAACTGGCATTTGTCAAAGCACAGAGAGAGAAGACTGGCAGTATAGGGGCTCTCATGATTTCTAGCCAAGATATTCCGGAGTCCAAGAGACAGGAGGCTGCCACAGAGAGACAGAAGAGGAGAAGAGTTGCCGAGGAAAAGAGACTTGAGAAGGCCCAGGGTGAGGTAAAAAGGGCCGATGATTGGAGTCAAGCTGATTCAGAGTTTAATGACTTCCCCATGGCTGATCCGAGTGCTGACCAGGAGAATGGTGACTTTGTCCCTAACCCAGAAAATAATGATCCCAAACCTTCCAGGCATAAGATTCGAAATAGGAAAGATATCCCGAGCATAGCTCTGGCCAGCATGCGACACCACACTGGTCTCAGAGAAACTGCAGAGATAGCAACAGCTGCCTGGGTTGACGGTGGTTTGATAACACCTGATGATGTTCACCTGGTGATAGATCATAACAAAGTAAGGAGAGCTCAGGAGAAACTTGTCAGTAACCTAGAAGAGGAGTTTGATAAGGGGATAAGAGAAAATGGAATCAATTGTTTGTTCTTTGATGGGAGAAGGGATGACACTAAAGTTTTCATGAAAGTTGGAGATTCTGACAAGTTGTTCCCTGCCATGGTGAAGGAGGAACACTACTCCTGCTGCAGTGAACCAGGAGGGAAGTATTTGTGGCATTTCACTCCAGAGAAAGATGACATCAGGAAACCAGCTGAGATAGTGGCAGATAACATTGTGAACTGGCTCAGAGAGAGAGGAACGTAGACCAGACCCTGCAGGCCATTGGAGGGGACAGCACCAACACGAACACAGGGTGGCAAGGGGGGGTCATACAGTGGATAGAGCGGAAGATTGGGAGAAAGCTGGTCTGGATTGTTTGTGACCTCCACACCAACGAGTTGCCACTCAGACATCTGATCCAGGAGCTGGATGGCAAGACTCTTTCAAACAACAGATGGTCTGGTCCTCTTGGCAAGATGCTAGACTCTGCCACTGAGTTAGAAATAAATCCGAGCTTTGAAAAAATCACAGTTGGCCCTCCACTTGTTGAGCTTGCACATACTGTCATTGACGACCTGAGTACTGACCAGTACTATGGTTACATGATTTGCAGTGCCATCAAAACTGGGGTCATGCGTGATAGACTTGCTTACCTGCAGATAGGTCCAGTCTCACATTCTAGGTGGCTCACAACGGCTCTCAGGTTCTGCAGAATTTGTGTCGCTCATCATAAACTGAAAGGGAACCAGCTTCACAACCTGAGACTTATTGTCCAATTCATCGTGAGTGTCTACTTGCCAAATTGGTTCAACACCAAGGTCAAGTCATCGTTCTCCGAAGGTCCGAGGCATGTTCTCTTCCAGCTTGAGCTCCTGAAGAGTCAGCCAAGGAAGGTTGTTCAGATTGTGGAGCAGACTGTGAGGAGATCTTCCTGGTATGCTTATCCCGAGGCAGTTCTGCAGACAATGCTCTGCAGTAAGGATGAGGAGGAGAGAAAAGTGGCAGTCAAAAAGATCTTGGATATGAGACTTATGAGAGGATCTGGGCATGACGAATCAGTTGGTGACGATTCCTTCAGGATAAGGAAGACTCCTGAAGTCAATCTAGGTGCCAAGACCCTCACTGATCTCATAGATCTGGATAACATCCAGGCTGGCAGTGAGCCCCCTCTTACCTGCAGCCTCACCAATGTTCAAGTCAGAGCTTTCCTGGACAACCCCATGCATGTCCCTGCCTGGCCCTCGCACACCCAGAGTATAGAGCGTTGTGTACAGCAAGTGAGCGAGGCCAGCAGTCACGTGAACAGCCAGGAGAGGAGGGAAGGCTACATCCGAGCTCAGGTGGTCAGCAGGGAGGTGATGAGTAGAAACAGAAGCAAGAAAGACATGTTCTCTATGGTGTTCAGCAACACCGGGTCGTAGTAGTAAAACCGGTTTTTGTATTTGATGATTTTGTTTTCTAAAGGAATATTAAATTTAATAAATGTGTCAAGATCATTCGTTTCACTATTCTGGATCATTTTCATCCTAATAAATTAACCTGATACATTTACTTTACTTTAAATTAGCTATTTTAGTGGTGTTGGTAAGAAGGTGGGAATACTGAATTTTCATAAGATTTCAAGTTAAAATTTACCTAGCAAAAAATGAAAACTTTTCAAATCTGAAGATATCACATGATTCTGCACATAGAACTACATCATTAATACCATGGGCCGATTTTTCAAACTCAAAAAAAAAAAATTCGCCTCCGTATGACACACCCTACTACCATAGTCTTCCTGCTTCAATTGCTGATCCATAATCTTCTGTTGCAGTATAAGTCAAGGTAGAGTAACTACTCGACATTGAGGGTAGATGAATCTGGATCGGGCGAGCTGAGTCACTAACAAACTTTATGGTGTGGGCTTGGTTTTATAGGTTAAGGAGGTGCAGGAGTACGAGGTGGATGACTATTGGCTGCCGAGACCCTTGAGGGCGGAGCACTGATAAGAGGGCAGAGCACAATAAGAGGACCCCGAGTCCCAGCTTATGAATAAATAGTAGTTTTTAAAATGTACTGTATACTACATTTTATAGCCATTTTTTACATTCATATTTTTCACTTTTCTTGCTGAGTATAAACTAATCTGCTGCCTTAGCTCCTCCTTCTGGCACATATGTTATCTTACAGGGAAAAAATTTCTAAGTTGTGCGTTTTAAGATGAGTTGCAAGCTTGTCCATCGTTTTTAACTCTGTTGGTAATGTTATATCCTCCAATTCAATGCAAGATGGTATGTGGTTATGGGATATTGATTGTTGTTTTTTTAATATTTCTAGTTTACTGTTGCAGAAGCTGCATTTCCAGCTTGTTGATGTAGAAAAAAATCTATTGTATACATAGCCCCATGTGTGTATACCATTTTTGCCATTCATATAAATTTTTTCTCCACTTTTAATACTGATTATAAAATCTAGCATGTACTTAATATCATCTTTGGACTTGGATATATTTTGGTGGTCTGAATTTTGAGGAGGACAGTAGTAGTAAATATTCTTCTCTTCTTTCTCTTTGGACTCGAGCAAATTTATAGCATCAGGTAGCTTATTAGCAAAGGTACATTTGTGGTTCTTTAAACAGTGGGGCCAGCTATATTCCTTGTTACATTTCTTACACTTATAGGGCTTTTCTGTTAAATGAATATTTAAATGGTATTTGAAGTTTTCTTTTCTTCTGATGACGTAGTTACATATGTGACAGCGAACGCGGTTTTTTTTTTTTGTTGGCAGTCAGGGATTTGAGTTTGTTCTTGTTGTTTGCCATGTTACCAGAATAGCACAGATAACTGGTTGCAAGTCCGGAGTAGCACAGATAACTGATTGCCAAGATCGGAGTAGCACGCACAGATAACTGGTTGCCAAGACGAGAGCACAGCACAGAATAACAATCTAAGAACGTAGTACCGACTATTTATACTGTCTAAGTGCTTTAAAACGTTATTTTTTTTTTACTTTTGTTATAAACTCTCAGGGAATGACAACAAATTTAAGAAACACTAACCTTTCAGACTAACATTTATTGTTTAGACTTAGTGTTAAAAAACATTTTTACAAACTTAATAAAAAATACCCCAACATCCAAGAACTAAAATAAGTAATCATAAATTTCCTCACCAGTTTTACTTACAGTAAATCCCATACGGAGGACACGCCTAGTTTTACTTATATGCTGGAGCTGCTCTAATGTGAACACACGTTCACACCGAGGGTAACGATTTTGCATTTCCTCAAGAAGCTCTTGTATAATTTCTTTAGGAGTCTCAAGAAACTCTTTCTCCATTGCCAGTTTTAAGAAATTGGGGAAGATGAAGGCCATCGAAGCATACCGCAGATTTTCTGAATGATGGGTTTTAGCAAACCTGTTTTAAAATACAGTTGGATTACTGTACGTACAGATAAAAAAACAACATTAACCCTGCCTCCAGAATCATTTACAAAATTAGAATTATTTTTTAATAAATGTATTTATTTTTTATTTATTTATTCACATACCCCATAGTTCATTCATCCAATTATTTAAATCATCTCTATGTGCATTTGTAATCTAAGTTATACAAAACACATAATTTTAAGTTGAAAGAAATATAAAAGCTTCCAAGTATGTATACAATCAAAGTTGGTTGTCAAAAAAGTAATAATAATAGCTAAAACTAAAAAATAATAAATGATCATTTGGCTCTCTCTCACATATTTTACTCAAACTCGTTCGGTATAATTCCTATCATCCACACAATTCAGTGACAGGTTCTCTCGTCTCCCAGCTGCCGCAACACGGCCTGTCAGGGGTGGGTGGTTGGTAGTGGTGGCGGATGGTGATGTTGGTAGTCATCGGCTGTGTGGGTGGTTGGGAAAGGTGGTGGATGGTTGTAGACGTGTTCGGTTGTGGTGTACATGTAGGTGGTGGTGATGGCTCGCTGGTGATCGTGGGCTGTGGGAAAGGCATGTTTGAACGAACTACGTTACTGGCGGCAGGTGTACTGGAGTCAGCCAAGGGTGTGTGTGTGTGTGTGATAATAATTGTCTTGCCAACTTTGAACATTAGCACTCATCTACGTAGTAAAGAGCACGTGAAGTTCAAGAACATTATTAGTGTATTATGTTACTTTGTTCTCGATGAAGTGAACTACGCGCTACCCAGCATCCCTACCACCAAACTGAGGTCTTTAAACAAATTCAAGATACCCTTCAGATATACATCAGTAAGGTCATAAGGATATAGTGAGCACAAGGTTAGGTCACCCATATATTCCTGCCAATAAATGGTCAAATCATCGTTTTGCTTTTTAATATCATGTGACATAAACATTATAAGAGAAGAATGCTTAACATATAAAGTGTGGAAATAATTTAAATCCATCCGAACTAATAATAATCTCTAGAATAAAATCAAATTGAAAAAAAGATACCTGACTTCACAGTTGGGAAAATGGAGGCGGTGAATACCCCTTCTTTAGTACTAAAGACTTAATATACATTGTGTATTTACACAACTGTTCCTAGCCGGTAGCCAGGTTTCTGAAGCCTGACAATTGTGTATATTCCAAGTGGGTAGCTGGGGGTGGGGTCGTGAGCGTAGACGTAACGGAGGAATTGTAGTCACAGTTCTGATCTATCTTTTAGTCAGTCTGATCTATCTCCAGTTCGAAATAGGATGGCGGAGGCGTCTCAGAGCTTGCTAGGGTATCGTAGTTTGGTGGAGAGTCCTGTCGAAGGTGAAGGCGAGAGTTAGCAACCCCGTGGTGGAAGAGGTACGTATTAGTAACCCTGTGGTGAAGGAGTAACCCCTTTGTGAAAGCGTAACTCCGTGGTGGTATACATGAGTTAGTAGTAACCCCTTGGAAATGGCGAAAACATTAAAGTCGAACTTAATATATAATGCTAATATATTCAGATACAACTATAAACATAACAAATTAATTCTTTCTATATAACCCTTTGGCAGAGGGAGGTTACCCTAAGCTGAATATAATGGTCTGGCGGTAGCCAGAATAAAATGGTAAGTGAAGTGAGTGAAACGCGGCGAAAGGGTTAAGCTGGGTTAGATGGCCCTCTGAGGTATCGTATTCACTAGGGTTGCTCATTTTTCCCAATTTTAGAAAATTGTGGGTGGGGGTATTTTTTCCCATTATTTCGTTACTCTTAAATTCATTGGTGCCAGAATTAATGAAATCCAACATGTTCTAGGGGTCGCGAATCCAAATATAAAAAATGAATTTTTGCGAAAAAACGTCAAAACTCAAGCTTTTTCTCTTATAGATCAGCAATCGCGCTGCTTTTCACTACTTAACCCTAATGGCTGGCTAGAGCAGCTATTCAGCTTTCCATTGACACCTAATTCGATTGCATGCACCTCTTAGTTGACCTTCTAGTTCAGGTCAAAGGCTTTACCTGAGTTAAGGGAACCAGATTCCAAAATATTCATAGTTTTGACTTTTCCATTTATTCGAAAACACCTATCAATATTTTGCCGTCACAGTCTTTTCCATGATATATTTCCCTCTTAAAAAAACAAACATCATTGAAATAGGTCAATAACTCTAGGAGGAGATGCAATTTGAAAGTTCAATCCCCCCTCTATTCAACTCTCACAGTTGCATCAGAGCAGACTTGCTGAAGCCACTCATCTGCTTTCTGTGCTTTTCCACAAGTTGAATGACATCCTGCAGCTGCTGCTCATCCTTCGTGACTGAACCAATGAAGTCCTGCATAAGCTTTATTCCCCTTTCGGCCACGTCATTGGTTACCTTCAGGCTTCTGGAGAAATCTTTCAGCTTCATGAACTCTTCGTTTTTCTCCCAGTCTTCCACCGGTGACATCAGCCATGCTGTGCCGCACACATGATGCTCCTTGAAGATCATCCATGACCGTTCATCTATCAGGTCGGAAAGCCGTGTAGTCTGTTGGATGACCAAGTTGTCGTTGGCGTAGTCGTTCGTTTCTTCTAGGCAGCTCAATTTGGTCGCCATCTCCTTTTTCTCTGCCGCACTCAACTTCTCGCTGCACAGCGACAGAACGACGGTCTGTGGCCTTAGATACCACAGGTGGCGGCTCGCGACCGCCAGCGCCGCATCAGCCACCTCACAGTCCACGGCCCTGTAGCGGAGGAGTTCGTGATGCAGTTGCAGGTCATTCACAGGCGCATCCTCGGCTACTGGTGATTTCAGCCACGCCGGTGTGTACAGCAGAGACACAAAGATCGCCATCCTCTGCAGCTTGACGCACAGGTCACTGCTGAGCTCTAGCTGGTGGCTAAACATGTAGATCTTGAGGGAGTATATGATCTTCGCCATCCAGCGAGCGTGGTGACATGCGCCAGGACGCAGAAAGTGCGTGCCGCGCGGAGGATTCACACCGAGGACGAGGAGCGTTAGTTCTGCCGCTTCTCGGTAATCCTCTCTGGCCCATTCTGTGACGGTCAGCAGGTAGCTAACGGTCCTGTGTCGGAGGTGACTGAGCCAGTCAGACTCTGGTAGATTTGCAATGTCCAGCCTGAGATACTGAGAGTGATCTAGTTGACTCCACCTTTTCTTAAGAGTCTGGAAGAGAGGGTCCGTAGGGGCCGATGTTTTGCCGAAGATGTTGCTGGCAGCGGCTCTCACCACCAGTTCCATGACGTGGTGTCTGCACCCAAGCCTCAACAGCTGTTTTTCCAGCAGCGCCTCCAGATGGACAACCGCACCTTGGACTCGCCCTGTGTTGGACGACGTTGTATCAAAGCACAGTGCCTTGACGTTTGAAGCGCAGCCCCAGTCCTCGATAGCATGAGCTGTTGCGCGTGCCTGGGTCAGGCCAGTGCCGTCCTTCACTGGCAAGACAGCAAGCAGCTTCCCTTCCTCATGGCCGCGCCCTGAGATGAAGATGGCCTGTCGGTGTTCTTCTTCTCCCACGACGTTCTGAAATGAGAGAAATATAAAAATTCAGACAGATAATGAAGAATTATCAAGGCTGCCTTTTTCTCCAAGCTTTTTGTTAATGATTTGATACATTTCTAACAATATATTACAATAGTCTAGGCTTTGGTAAAATATTAATGTAGTACCTAAACGTGTTCTCACTTTAGCCAGCTTACCATCCCAGTGCACCACTGCATGTGGTGGAGGCGTGAAGGCTTCCCTTTGTGCGGCAGCTACCTGACGACGGTGTGAAGCTCGCGCCCGTCTCGCAGTCTCTCTCGAGATCCGGAACTCAGACAGATCGCCTGGCGGGTTAGCAGAGCGCAGCACTGCTGCGACCACCGAAACTATCTGCGAGCAAAAGCAGGCAAGGTGTCAGTAGAAAATGTCGACTGTTTAAGTGCTTATCAAATAATTAACAGAAATTTCAAACATTCCAAACACATTTATGCATACACTTACTTCGTTATTGGATATCCGAAGACGGTCAGCGAGTTCCTTTAATGCTGGCTCTTGGAGAATGCGACGTGGAAGCTGAACCGTCACATAAGGGTGCTTTGATGTGTACCTGCCAGGTTGTATCGCTGTGTCCTTTTTCTCCATTTCTACTTCCGTTGGGGTGTCAGCCACCACAGAGGTTTGAGGTCTCGAATCACTGCTGCTTGGTTCACAGGCTGCGAACCTTCCCTGTTTCGATCTTTGCTTCTCGACTTGTTCCTCCTGCTTTCTCTTCTTAGCGGCAAAAATCTTATCGTTACCACTCATGAACGCTTTTCTTTCTCCGCGTTGGTCTTGATAGAAGGCGATGTCTTGTTGTTTGTCGGCCAGTGTAAGCAGCCGGTTCTTCTCGATGTCCTCTACGGCGTCCGGTGCTCCGATGTCCCACAACAGGTCAAGTTGAGACTTGAAGTTTTCAACCTTGTCCTTTGCAGCCCTGTCCCGACTTTTTTGTAGACTTCTCCAGTGCTCCCATAACCTTGTCAGCTTCTCCCGGCACCCCCTCTCTGAGATAGTCTTGATGCGAGCTAAATTCCAGAACGTGAGTACGTTTCTCACTGTTTCTTTAAACGTCTCCTGTCTGTCTCCAGATTCATTCACTGTGTGAAAGAAGAACTTCAGGACTTGACGCATCGTCGGGAGTTTACTGCTTCTAATTGACGATGCTGGCTGGCCTACTATAGATAGATTTCAGTTGGCCTGACAGTCCCCTTAGCATTCTCCCCCGACTGCGACTCACTCTCTTCCATGATTGTATGTATATAAACAGATGAACTCTGTAAGAAAAAAACGTTTTGTAATAAAACAAAATAGGCAAACAAAATAGGGTCACATAAGAGCAATTTAATCACCTGTAGAAAATACAACATAAATAGATAACCATAAATTTACTGCCACACTATATAGCAGATTTGAGTAAATTATATAATAACACCACAGTACCAACAACAACACAACACATGTCAAGACACTGCAAAGAAGCGCAGGGTTTTAAAGCTGCCAATGTGAACCTAGTGAATTTATAACTCCGTTAACGCAGGTAGGCTACAGCCTTTGACCTGACTTAGAAGGTCAAATAAGAGGTGCATGCAATCGAATTAGGTGTCAATGGAAAGCTGAATAGCTGCTCTAGCCAGCCATTAGGGTTAAGTAGTGAAAAGCAGCGCGATTGCTGATCTATAAAAGAAAAAGCTTGAGTTTTGACGTTTTTTCGCAAAAATTCATTTTTTATATTTGGATTCGCGACCCTTAGAACATGTTGGTTTCATTAATTCTGGCACCAATGAATTCAGGAGTAACAAAATAATGGGAAAAAACACCCCCCCACCCACAATTTTAAAAAAGTGTGAAAAAATGAGCAACCCTAGTATTCACTTACCTGTCTGATGCTGTTGATAGAAGTGTGTCTGATGCTGTTGACAGAAGTGAGTCTGATGCTGTTGACAGAAGTGATCTAGCGTCTTTCAATGACGAGAGAAATCACTATTACCGCCAAAGTAATCGCCATTAACGCCAGCACCGCCAAGAAGAACAGGTAACCCGTCAACGAGCCCCCACATCCGTTATGCTGTCATTGTAATTACCAAAACCATATATATTCGTTTTTATACGGGGGATAGCCCAACAGGGCACAGGTCATCGACCCATAACAGAGCCCGGAGGGCGAAAAAAGTAAAAAAAAAAAAAAAAAAGGAGAAAAAGAGAAAATAACAACCGACACAATTCGAAATTGACAGAAGAAAATTGCAATATAAACTGACATCCATATTGTAAAACTACTTTGCGGAACTTGTCAGCCGTGGTGAGGAGTTTGGGGGTGGAGGTAGTGGTGGTGAGTGATGACCTCTGACTGGAGCAGGATGTGTACATGTACATCCCCAACATTCCCAAACTGGTGAAAAAGGTGGCGACCAACCAACATACTCCTCACATCACCAGCTTCATTTTATTTCCCAGTCTCGTCAACCTCATCCTCACTCAGGCCAATCAGACGGTTGCTGTTAACCACAGCTATATTAATTTTAATATGAAATTACGTGATTATTTAAGTAATTATTAATAAAAAGTCACCCTAAGACTATCTTACTGTGAGCTAGGCTTGAATTCCTCAACATTGTATCAATTACGCCATGGCGATACTCAATTAGACCAGCAGTGGGGTGAAATTAGTAGAGAGGAGCGTGGAGGGAGTCACGATCAAATCTGGGATGGTAACACTCATCTGGTGCTTTATGTTCCTTTTGTTTTCGAATTTGAATTGAATTTGAGTTGTAACAGCTTATTTAGCCAGAAAAATACAGATACAGAGTGGATAATAATAACTAACATTGGGATTTATACTGCTAAGCACTTTACTTAAATTTTTTTTTAATCTTTCAGGCATATATTATTATTAACCAAATGACAAATATAATGTATAACACAAAACACATAAACTAAATAAAAAAAGGCAACACACACTAAAACATCTAATAAAAAAACAAAGTTGTTCTTGTGGGAAGAGCATCCACCAGCTCCAATTTTTCTTGTTCTTGGTATTATCAGCAAATTTATCTTCATCCTATAAAGAAAAACAAAAAAATAATATTGCTCCCTCATCCTCGTTGAAATTCTACCAACCAAAAATCAGGATGGCATGGAGCCATTGTTACTTTGCGGGTATTATAAAACAAAACGCGCCTTTCAGACTTACATTTATTTGACGCTGACGACTTTTGAGTGTGTAGAGAACATTTAACTTACACAATGTTTGTAGCCTTGGTATTATTAACAAGTCTGGCTGCATACAGTCTTAATTGTACTAAGACTAACTAACCCAGCATCCAACAAATCTTGGATTATTATAGCAACAATCTTCTTCCTTCATTAAAAGTGGTAACAGTTGTTTGCTTATGCAATTAAATATAATATCAATAAAAAAACTGTATATGCCACTATAATAAATATATCCATATTTTGTGTCCTAGAAAGTTTATCATCATCCTATAAAGAAAACAATATAGATTAAATTCTCTATTTCCAAAGAAATACTGTACTATTTACTATTTCAAAACAATAACTTAATGGTATATATTATACATTAAAACAGATGCTACTATTCCATTTATAAAACCCAAGAAAGTATATCCTAAAATAAGTACCATATCTACAAATTTCTTCTCAGTAAACTTCTCCACAAACTTTTCTGCAAAATCTTGTTTATCAGCAAACTTATCAGTATCTTGTAGCTTATCAGTTGTTCCAGTAAAATTCTTTACACTATTGGTTTCAGCTGCTTCCAAGTCCTTATAAAATTGATCCTATAAAGAAAAAGTTATTTGCTGATTAAAGTTACACAAAATATATATATATACAATAAATTAAACAGAAAATTCTACTACAAGAAAATATCACTTACTCATCCACCACCTGTCTTTATAAATTTAGTTAGAGCAATCTTGGTAAAATCTTCCATATATTTCGTGTCTTTGTGTCACTGGTTGTACACATTATATTACAAAAGGCCAAATAAGTTATAATTCTACTCCAAATTATATCCTTATCAACACTAAGAATCAATTTACCAATAGAGATAAGATCATTATTTGTATAATTGGGTTGTAACATTGAGATTAGTTCAAATATTTTGTAATTTTGAAAGTAAAGAAAGTTATAAACTAATTTCATCACTAAATCCTCTGAAAATGTTAAATCCAGTTTGTTTGTGCTGGTGACAATTTTGAATAAATCCAGAGATTTTTCTTTTTCTTCTTCATCGGTAGTAATCTCCTCTGTATGTTCATCATCGTTGTTAAAAAGCAACCCATGTTTGTCTAAATTGTCTTGCATATTTTTTGCTTTTAACTTTTACTAATTCACTGCTGGTGTTTACTTGCCTAATCTTTTGAGCACACTACTATGCTGAGCGTTTTGGAGCAACTATAAATATAAGTGCGTGCGTACACACACACACACACAAATATACTCTTTTTACATTCTTTTATCTGTAATGAGTAAGTAATGGAAATGATGACATATACCAATTATCATATTGTAACTGGATTAGATTAAGTTTATATCTACTAAATGATAAAAATTGATTGATAAAGCACGATTGTAAACAGGATATTTTTTATCTATTATTTTAACCTGGTCGTCGTTATCAAGAAAATGATGGAATAAGATAAGACAATCTATAATACGTCTTTTTTCTAATGGTGTATAATAAAAATTTCGAGCAATTATATGTAAAAATACATTAGCATGACATGTTATAAAAACACCTCCGATAATATATTGTTTTCTAGAATATTTTCTACTTTGAAATAAAATTAATTCACTATAAAGCGGTGCAAAGATCTCATTTCCTTGTGCTAAAATTTTAGCATGTATGTTCACATGTTCATAATTAAAAATTAGTGTATATACACGTAATTCTAATTGAATAAATTTATCAGAAATAATATTCATTAGACATTGTGTAAATGTGTCATTTCTTTCAATCCATGTTGTGTGAAATTTAAAATAACTTTTTTTTATTTAGATTTTATCGCTCTGCAAAACCTTTCTAAAAAGTATAACAATTGGTCTTTTTTAAAACTTTTGAACTCTAGTGTTATTAAATCTAGACACCAATCATTTTGTAATATATATGTGAGCAAAAGAAATATAAAATCCTTTATAAACATTTTTACTTTATAATTTTTTTAATAAAAAGCTATATAAAGGGAAACTTTCCAATTTTCAAATTATCTTTTTTATCCCTATCCCTATCCTATTACTAACAACAACAATTCTCTCTCCTCTCCATCTCCATATATATTCTGTGTTCAAGTAAAGAAATATTTTTATTTATTAATATGAAAAAATTACGACAATTATTTTTATTATAAAAGTGAAAATGAAATGTGGGTGGAAATGAAATGTGCAAACTTTCTAAATTGGGTAAATTTTATACTGGGTGGGAGCCCAATTTAAATCTTAAAAAAATGGTGGATTTAAAAAGTTAAAAATATATTTACAGGAAAACTTTCTAGGCAATTTAAATGTTTTTTGTCGTGTTGAAAACCATATTGTAGATATGTCTGAATATTAAGTGACTTTTAATAATTTATGGCAAATTAAAGTTATAAGTTACGCGAGGCAATTTTGAAAGAAAACTATGAATATTTGTGGGATAAGGAATAATTCGTTGAATATCAAGGCAAATATTTTTAACTTTCAAAAGTATCTGTGTAAACTATTTTTATGAGCAAAAAGTTTCAGACAAAAGGCAAACATTTTTATCTTTTAACAGTTATATTGGTTTGGGTGAGGTTAATTATCTTTTTCGTATTCGTGATTTTTATTAATTCCTATTAAAGTAAAACTGGATGGGAAAAACTACTATTAAAGGTTGTGGATTAATTTTATTATCTAAAATGTTAAAAATATTTATACACTAAGAACAAATAGAAAACTTTGAATATTAAAATAAACAATATATTAAGGCAAATATTTTTAAATAGGCTACATGTTTTTAATTTTTATTATAAAAGGCAAACATTTTTATCTTTTAAGGCATTATATCTTTCGCATTCGTGATTTTTAGTAATCTTATAGTAAAACTGGATGGGAAAAACTACAATTTTGTTATGTTTACACTTTAACTTTTAAAAAACTTGGAGACTCGTAAAGGAAACATTTTTATCTTTTAGAGCATTATATCTTTCGCATTCGTGATTTTTAGTAATCTCTATAGTAAAACTGGATGGGAAAAACGGTACTATTTTGTTTTCAGATGGATGAGTGGGATAAAAGGTTGTGGATTAATTTTGGTAGAAGGCAAATTTTTTTTTTTATACAAAATTAAAAAGACAAGGCAAACATTTTTATCTTTCAGCTTTAAAAAGGAGCCGCTAATATTATTTGGGTTTGGGTGGGGATGTTGTCTTTTTTCGTGTCGTGATTTATTTAAGTAAAACTGAGACTGTGTGGGAAAAACTTACTATTTTGTTATGTTTTCAGATGGATGAGAAATTATAAAGGTGAATGGGATAAAGGTTGTGGATTAATTTTGGTAAAGGCAAACATTTTTATCTTTCAGCTTTAAAAAGGATACACTAATATTATTTGGGTTTGGGTGGGGATGATATCTTTTTTCGTGTCGTGATTTATTTAAGTAAAACTGAGACTGTGTGGGAAAAACTACTATTTTGTTATGTTTTCAGATGGATGAGAAATTATAAAGGTGGATGGGGGATAAAGATTGTGGATTAATTTTGGTAACTATTAAGGAGGCAAATATTTTTGTAAAACAAAATTTAATAGGACAAAGGCAAACATTTTTATCTTTCAGCTTTAAAAAGGAGCCGCTAATATTATTTGGGTTTGGGTGAGGATGATATCTTTTTTCGTGTCGTGATTTATTTAAGTAAAACTGAGACTGAGTGGGAAAAACTACTATTTTTTTATGTTTTCAGATGGATGAGAAAGTATAAAGGTGGAAGAGTTGTGGATTAATTTTATTATCTATATTTATACACTCACTCAAATTTTTAAAAGTTAGAAAGAGATTTAAAACTTGGAGACCACAAGGATGACAAATCTCGAGTAGTATAATATTTTAATATTGTAAACTATTAAGTTAGGGTCCGGAAAAAGAGGGTGGATTCAGGGATATAAACTTACAGGTCCAAGGTTAAGGGGTTATTTTTTATTTTTTATCCTAAGTCTAACACAAATTCCTTTTCTTTTTTGTTTTTTTTTTAATTTAATTTTGAATTGTGTTTGCAAGAGAAGGGATTCTCACATACAAAACACTTAAAAGTGTTTATCCGTATGGAGAGATAGGTGCATACACCCACTACTAAGTCAATATCAACCTTACTGGTGAACTATTGTGTAACACCCACCCAACATTTATATACTATACATTTTAATACAGTATCCAGAGTCATCATCTCTTATATTGTCTTCAACAATATAAAAGGAGACCGTGAGGAGCGAAACAATTCATTAAGTTACAATTATACACACATACAACACATTCTTGTTTATTACCTTTCCTCGTTGATATCGATGTCGAATTTCTTTTTGAAATTCAAAGGGACTCTATCAAAGACGAGACTCTTAGGTATACAATAAAACAAACATTCATTACACTTAATCCTACGGGTTGATTTGTATTGTCGACAAATGTAGTACACCGGGACTGGTTTATAGTGGATTCATTCACAGTCCTACCTTTTCCTAGGTTTTCGCTGGAGTCTGCTTAAAAGGATAGGGTAAATATCCTGTGCCATACGGGACAACTTTTTATAACAATTACATTTTAAAGGATTGTTATAGAAGGGTTCTCCCCAGAAAACCAAAATTGCATGCAACTCTCTTATCTTCCTCTGGGGAAGATTGGTATTGATTTGTCTTGTCAATTAGATTAATATCCTCCCAAAATTACCAATAAAAAACAATTTGTATTGTTTTTTATTTAGGAATTATTGGGTAGTGGTTTATAATTTTTTGTAAATATAACATACGGACCCTTACTTAGTAGGAAAAACAAATTAAAATTTAGAAGAGAGTACTAGGTAGATTTTTCAGTATTGTTATCGATTATATACAAAAGTAAGGAAATTTTACACATAGTTGATTTTTTAGTTAGGGGATATTATCTTTATTGATTAATCTTTATCTAGGGGCAGAGTTATTATTCTCGATGGATTGGGGAGATCCCTCACCCATGATCAGTAACTCTTTCTAGAAACAAAAGACTGATCCTTTAAGATTATAGAAGAAAAAATTTCCTTTACAGTGTCGTATATCACGAGGTTAAAGAATTATTGCATTTAGTGCTACCTAGGATAAAGGTTTGACATTGTAGTCCTTTAACTGATTCTAGTGATAGTCGAGACTGTTGTGTAATATTTTTAATCCCAAATTTGTAATAACAACATTATCGGTAACAATATTTTATACTCTCTTATAACTCTGTGTTGTAATAGAGAATAGTAAATAGCTGAGGGAAGGGTCTCGCGGTTGGGTTACCAAATAAAACCCTCAATGTAAAGTTGTATACTATATTAATTCCCTCCCAGCCGTGATCGCTATAGAGTTAAAAGACCGTGTTTATATGAGAAATATAATAATAATATTTGTGGATAGAATATATTTTAAACTTTCCGATATAGTAAACCATTCTCCCATATATTTAGGATAACCATTAACTAATTTCGCCAATAAATCTAGAAAGATCAATATATTGTATTTCTTCCTTCATGTAACTACTCCAAAAATCTACATTTTACATTTAAATATACAACAAATAAAGTATAAACAGATTAAACCTTGTCTAAGGGCGGAGCAGTGGACCTTGAGCCCCCAGCTTGTTTTGGAACTCTAGTTTTACAAGTTTAAAAAAAAAAAAAATGGCTGAAGCTTGTGTCTCCTAAAAGGTGACAGCGAACGATTTTGGTATTATCAGCAAGAGAAAAACAAATTAAACAAAAGACAAAAGTTATTGCCTATCTATATAATAAATAATTCAAATATTAAACAGGGATAACAAACCTAGTATTCACTTCATCACTCATAGTGTAAAACAAAACATTATACACTCCCATAGTGGTATACACACCAGTGGTTTTATATTAGGTTTGTTGTCGTCGTCATTAACAGTTAAAACCTCAATTTGGTCGTCGTCGATATTAACATCACCACCATTGTTATCATTATCAATTTGTTCCTGCAACTCAATCACTACTTTTTCTGACATCTCTGAAATTTTTTCTGTGAATTGCTGTGGTCTTGCACTTTAACACAGATTAGCTGTTGAGTGAAGTGAAGTAGTACGTGCTTTATATACAATTCCCTCTTCTATTTAAATTATTGCCAAATACTTACTTATATTTCACTGATGATGGTCTCAACATGGATGGATGAACAAAATAGTATTGGGTTTTCCACACCCATCCATTTTATTTATAAATAATAAAGAAAATTTGTGTTGATAGCCTTATGACGTACTAAGAATATTTTCTTGGGGGGAGGGAGGTGGTGAGGGTCACACAGCAGCAGCACAGATTCTTCCCTCAAACAACAACCTTGTCTAAAACAACTCTTTAAAAACTAGGTAACTATGTAGTTTGCTTCAAACTGAAAAAAGGAGCCAATCATTCTCACCCACCAACCTTTACCTATATACCCCTCCCCAACATGGAGTAGCACACTTTCCATTAGGCTGTCTTACAAAGTGAGCATTGGGTGTTATAACCAAACTAACTTTATTTGACGGACGACAATGTTAGATAGTGACGACGATGAAGATACTGATACCCCAGCAAATACAAGTACAAGTGAAATCAACAGAAAATTATTTGAAGAGAAACTGTTTGCACAAAAATTTTGCAATAAACGGTTATTTTTTACTGATAAAAAATTGAAACAATATATAAAAATAATTGAAGCAGCCAAGAATAAAATTATTACAAAGACTCCTCAGGAGTATGCTCTTATTCGCCGATACGATGTAATTTACAAATATGGTATTAAGAAATTGATAACTAAACATTCGAAAAATGGACAAGAAAACGTTTTTGTTAGTGTTTGTGAAATTTATGATAATATTAAAGATTCACATATTGCTGTTGGACATGGAGGCGAGAAACGAACTTATAAAGAGTTGAAGAAGAAAATTGCCAATATAACCTTAAAACAAATTAAACTCTTTATTTCATTATGTGAAACATGTCAACTAAAACGTCGTCGACGCACAAGGAAGACAGAGGTCAGATTTATTTGATCGATATGCAGAAAGAACGTTTTGAAGATTATAAATTTATTCTACATTATCAAGATCATTTAACAAAATTTTCAATTTTATGGCCATTGAAGACTAAACAAGCTGACGAAGTAGCTTATAACCTGTTACAAATATTTAGTATAATCCGAGCTCCTAAGATTCTCCAGTGTGATAATGGAAGAGAATTTGTAGCATCTATTATTAAGGATTAAACAGAGAACATCTGGCCAGACCTGTACATAATTAACGGAAAACCTCGCCAATGGTGACATTATGCGAATTTTAAACAGCTTTTTAAAAGATAACAACACCCCTAACTGGGTTATTGCACTCCCCTTTGTTCAAATGGCCAAAAATTCTGCTCACAGCGAAGGAATTAATATGTCTCCATATAAAGCTGTTTTTGGTAAAGACCCAATAGTGGGGATGAAGTCAAATTTACCATTAGATATATACACTAAGCTTAAAATGTACGTGAAAACTGAAGAACATTTAGTAAATGTGATGTGTAATAGACAACGACGACGTCGACAACAACAATAACAACAACAACAACAACAACAACAACAACAGCAACAAGAAATTACAGGAAGTATATCCATTTATTATTATAGTTCTAAAGTTCCGTGTTATTTTATCTGAAATCAATTAAGTAAAACATTATATATAATAAAGTTTTTAATGTTTTATTTTTATTATAGATGGGAGATGACGACTATCTATCAAGAAGTAACAAGAGAAAGAAGAATTGTATACAACAACTATTTCTGAATCCATCTACCAGTATAGATGATGAATTATCATCACAGGAAGAGGATGCCAGTAGTAGTGTAAACATAAACATACAATCCATTCATAATAATAGACATTTAGCCCAACAAACTCAGAAAGTAAATGCTAAAAAAATGCTGTTACAAAACAACAAATCATCTTTCACAGTTAATGTTAATGATAAAGTTCTCATACCCATTCCCTCAGTTGATAGGTCTAAAATTGGACCAATTAATTTAATAGGAATTGTATCTGAAATTGACAAACAAAAGGGTTTGTATAAAGTAATAACACCCCATGGTGAACTTAAACCAAGATTAATGAAAAATCAACTAGAACTGTATGGTAATAATGTTAGTACACCAATACCACCACCATTATCACAACCATCATCATCACCACAACCACAACATTCATCATCATCATCATCATCATCATCATCATCATCATCTCTACAATTACCACCACCATCATCATCAGCAGCAGTACCAACACCACCACCACTACAATCATCATCATCATTATTACAACCAAAACTACCAAAACCACTATCACAATTACCGCATGTCAAATTATCTATACGTAAAGGCTGCAAGACTTCAAACTAAGAGTTTAGGGATTCGTAGAGAAAGTACAAGAAATAGTGGTAATTATGTAGCTTGTAAATGTTAATCTATTCCATGTAGAGACATACGATGTACATGTTTTAAAAGAAATAAAGAATGTAACAATATATGTGTTCATGGTAAAAATGGATGTAAAAATAATTAATGTTTTGTTGTGTTGCTATTTTATATATATTTAATATTAAACTATGAATGAAGTTTTTCTTAAATTCAACCTATTTTTAAGTTTTCCCATTTTCCCTTAACTTACAAATATTCGAAACTGGACTACACAAAACTTTTGTGGATTACTACTATATTGTTGGAAGTAAAATTAAGGCTTGAATCTTTGTGTTAAATTTTAATTTAGTATCCAGAAAACCTGGATAAGAAATTTATTCTCTGAAAAATCTAAAAGAGATTTTTCCTCATATATATTATATATTTGATGCAAGATATGACTCATTACTGAGGGAGGCAAATTAAGCTCTGAATCTTTTAACCAATACCAGAAAACCTGGATAAGAAATATTTTTCTCTATATAAAATATATTTGAAGCTGTGTGAAGAAAGTGTGTGGCTGTGCGAAGAAAGTGTGTGAGGCGAGATTTCTCCTACTACATGTAAAATATATTTGATACAGGATATGACTCATCACTGAGGGAGGCAGCTGTGTGGTGAAGAAATGACTTAATGCAGGATATGACTCATCAGACTCATCACTGAGGGATGCAGTGTCTAACACTTGTATCCTGTTGGAGAAGGCGAGGGAGGGGAGGGGATCTACACTCTCCACCACCTCTTCTCTGTTGGTGAGGGAGAGGGGGAAAGAGAGATGGGAATGGGGGAGAGGGGGTTTTGGGGGTGTGGGGGATCTACACTCTACACCACCTCTTCTCTGTTCTGTTGGTGAGGGAGAGGGGGAAACGAAACATGAGTGTTAGAGTGGGTGGGTGTGTAAGGATAATTGGATAATTGCATAATTGCACAATTGTGTACAAATCATAGTGTCTGTAATTTAAAAGTACGAATCTCTGGAGATTTTTCTTATAAACTTCAACAAAACATATATTTGGATGGACGACTTTTATAACTGAGGGAGGCAGTGTGTGGGGGTGTGGGGTGTAAGGGTGTGGGGGATCTACACCCTCCACACCTCTTCTCTGTTCTGTTGGTGAGGGAGAGGGGGGAATGAAACATGAGTGTTGAGTGGGTGGGTGTTTAAGGATAATTGGATAATTGCATAATTGCATAATTGTAGGTATACATCACACTTCCTGGTGTGAGACTCATAATGTCAAGGGAAGTCTGTTTGTAACACTGGGGCTGGGGATTTTTGTTACAAAATATATTTTACATATGACATTTTATAGAGAGAGCTTTTAAATGTCAAGGGTTTTACTAAGTCTTTGTTTATAAGTACTCCACTGGGGCTGGGGATTTTTCTTACAAAATATATTTTACATATGACATTTTATAGAGCTTTTAAATGTCAAGGGTTTTACTATGTCTTTGTTTATAAGAAACTCCACATATGGGGATGTCCTTACTAAAAGCAAGTCTCTGATTGGGTATGAAAATTATAACTCCTCCCTCTCTTCTCAAGGAGGTTTACTACAAATTTCTGATTGGGTATGAAAATTATAACTCCTCCCTCTCTCTGTTCTACCAAATTTACTAAAAATTTCTGATTGGGTATAGAAAATAATAACTCCTCCCTCTTTTTCTTACTACTTAAGGTTAGACAGACAAACATTTTCATATCTCCTCTCATTAAACTCTGGATTTTAAGGTGAGAGGAGTTGGACTGTAAGGCCTCTGATCTTTCAGTGTGAGAAGAGTTGGACTGTAAGGACTCTGATCTTTCAGTGTGGAAAGGAGTTGGACTGTAAGACTCTGATCTAAGGTGAGTGAAGTTTTTTTTTTAGACATTTATGGGTGTTACCTACAATAATTACCAAAGTTTAACATTTCGTTGTGTTATTCTCATTAGTTTCCTCATAATGTATAATTGGGAGTTAACTACGATATCCGAACATAGTTTTAAACCTGTTTTAAACCTTATTATCAAGGCAAGGCAATGAGTGAAGGACTCTGATCTTTCAGTGTGAGAGGAATTGGACTGTATCTCATCTGTCATCCAATCGTTTCGACTTTGGGAGAAATCGATTTAACCTGAGTAGTGTGAAGTAGCTAAACAGAATTAGAGCACCCATAATCACTTACCTGAAGTATTATAAAACTGTTCTGAGAGCGAGCTTTCTTATAGTCTAACTGGATCTATACCATTCATTATTTGTTGTGTTACTTGATAATGAATATTATTATAAATTAATTTAACATCCTCTTAAGTTTCTGGATATGTATGAGGTTTAATATTTGTTAAATAGTGTATTTGACAGGATTTACAAGGTACAATTATTGGTAAAATACTTAAAAAACTATTTTGAATGAATTTCATTTTTTTCCGTCGTGCATTATTTTTCTTGCCTTTAATTCCAATATTATTAGGAACAGAATCGCTAATAGCGTGAAAAATTCGCCAATAAAATGGACCCCATTCACGCGTTCCTCTTCATGAGGGAGGTAAATTTGATAATTTTATTGCGAATTTGGTATATTGTAGAAAATTGGGAAGAAATTTTTCTGTTGCTATAAAAACAAAATCGCGATAAGAAGGGTTTATAACCCCTTTGGCTATTAAAACATTTATTAAATCTGATGTATTATTAACTTTATTTATTTTTAAATTAGAATAATGTAGAGTCTTTCTATAAATTCTAATATATAATTTATGTATCATATACGTTTCTAATGCAAATATATTATGATGGACTTTATAGTTATTAATCATCCCATTATTTGATTTTAAATTTTGACAAATATTATAACTTTCTTTTAACAGTATATTATGAATTTTCAAAGGTTTCATTAATTTAATATATTTTAAAGCTTCATAATTGGCCGTCATTGAAGTTTTATGGTAGATTATCATATTTACTATATTTTCTAATCCACTGAAAAATCCAGAAAATAGAGTCATAGTAGCTCTATGGATATCATTATTCTGGTTATCAATATATAAAAAGTGCACATAAGTATTTATGATAACTATTACAACATACATAAAAAACATTGGGAAACATAATATTGCAGGGAAATGTTCATGGTCATCATTTTCATAAAACTCGGTAAAATTAAATAAATTAGTCAGATCATTGTTTTCAGCCCTCCTTGGATCGCCATTATCTGTTGTGTTTTTCGCAATCATTGTCAATTTGTTAACAAGGGACGAAGAAGGTACATCACCACCATCTAATTTGTTAACAAGGGACGAAGAAGGTACATCTAATTGTTGTTTGTTAAGAGATGAGGATAATCTACATTTCATTTTTTTAAAAGTATAAATGAATAATAAAAATGATATAAATAATCATGATTCTATATTATTATATGTGTACTATTTTTATGATTTTTTTAATTCCTATTTTTTTATGTAATAAGTTTATAGACAGGCAAAAGAAATTATTATTCAATAATACTTATACAAATAGAAAACTGAAATGGTATGATGATATTAAATCATCAAATAAAATTGAGGATATTCTCTTCTTCTTACAGTATCAATAATCAGAAAAAGAAAAAGAAAATGATAAACACTCTCATTGTAACATATTAAATAAAAAAGATATTTTTTGTTTTTCAATAAATAATACTGTTTATGATAAAAATGGGAATATTTTAGTAGAACCATCTAATACTACTACTACTTCCAATCACGCCATATCCCTAGTTTATGAAGATTACAGATTTGAAGACCAAAACGGTTTACCACCTCAACCTCCACCTACTTGTTCTCCAACACTTGGTAAATTAGTTTGGGATGGTTTTCAATTTACTTGTGAGTGTATAACTAAAGGTTTTTTTGGGGGTAGAAATTGCCATACTCCCTCAAATAAATTACTAAAAACAAACTTATGCAAAAAAGTAGGATTTATTCATGACCCATCTAATGTAGATATATCTACTTTCAATCCTATCCAAGATGGAGTGTGTGTTGAATGTTCAACATTGGATGCATTACCAATTGGTAGTGAAAATGAGCCGGCTTGCATTAACGTCTCTTCCAACACCAATACAAAAACGACGACTATAAATAATAATAGTGAATATTATACAGATGAAGTACCCTTTGGTACTAGTCCTCCTTGTATTTATGATGCATTAAACATTAATAATAAGAATGTTTTAAACAAATATGTAGACAAATATGGGTGTTTATGTAATTATTACACGGGTTATGTTGAAGCTTATATTCCTGGATTTACATACTTATTTAAGGATAAAAATATTATTAGTAATGCTTGTCTAAAAGTTGGACAAAGAGACGACAAAACCTATCACAGAGTAGATTTAGCATATTATACTCTACAAAACAAGGGTTTACCTTTGCAAACTCATACTTATTCTCATCTCAAGTCGCCTTTCAATCACTTTCTAGATAATAACAACAAGGAACAACTTTTAATTGATCAACAGCCATAGACGAAGTTCATTCGTGTGATTGGATGAATCGTAATATTCAGCCTAATAATAAACAACCAATATTAAGGGTTAGACCAAATATAAATAATTGGCCTATTGTCAATAAAATCGGTATGGTTAACCATTACAAGAGACGAAATGCCACCTATCCTGTTTCCAGCTATAATTTAGCCGTAGCTCCCGGTTTTGAAGCAAAACATTTTTATGTAATTACTGATAATCGAAGATTATCAAATGCAATTTGGGGTCATCCTGTAATATATCACAATGATTACCTTTTCGGTCCAAATGATAAAACTATATGGGGTGATGGAAAAACAACTCTCAACCCATTAGGAGCAGAAGAAGGTTGGTATTTTGGAGCAACAATGTTAACGGCACCCAATCAACTCCTGCGATTAGATACTAGGGGAAGCTTTAGAAATCATGGGGATAAAAAACCTAATCTAGTTGCAATAACTTATAAAAAAGATTTACTTACTGAAAATATGCCTTATATTTTTTGGTTATACTTAACCTATGAGCATAAAATAAAAACTTTATCAAAGGGTAGGTTAATATTATTTTAAATCTGTAGCATTATAATTAGTTTCGATCTTTTTTAATATTTGAGTAGAAACATTATGAAAATATTCTAGTGTACTAATAATAGTAACTACGTCTCCCAATAAAAAGATTGTACTACCACCAATTACTAGTAAGATGCCTCCTAATAGTAATCCGTTTTTTTTTATTATTTTAATTTCATTACATTCATCTAAGGGAATATTTTCATTACCATTGCTATTATCATTAGTATTACTAATATCGTTATCGTCAGCTATATTTATATCCCGGTCAATATAACTAGTAGTAGTAGGCACTAAAGTAATTACTGCAGCATCGGATTTTTTATCTGTCATTTTTAATATATTATTAAAAAATATGGAATTTGATGATGTAGTAAAGCCCTTTTTAAATTTAGTATTAGAGAGAGTTGTTAATGATCAAAATTTAAATTTTTTAGATTTAAAATTGCAAATAGATAAATTATTTGAACCCTATACAAACGGCAATAATATTTATATAAATAAATTATATAAAATAACATATACCATACTTAATCATATTATATTAATCATATAAATACTCTAATGAAAACTTATGATATTATTACTAGACTAGAAGATTTAAATGGTAATAAGATTAAAAAGTTAGAAAGCAACTATGAACAACTAAAATTTGAGTATGAGCATCAAATTGGATCAAATACACAATTACAAGATCAAAAGAGCCAAGTAGAAACAACCTTAAATGGCCAAATTATACAATTAAAAGAACAAAATAATAAATGACCGAAGAAAAGAACCAAATATTTATCCAAAAGGATACAGAATTACAAATATTAAATAATGAATTGTTAAAAAATGAAACATTAAATAAGGAATTAATTCAATTACAGGATTTATTGCAAGATCAAAAGAGCCAAGAAACAACCTTAAATAGCCAAATTATACAATTAAAAGAACAAAATAATAAATTGACCGAAGAAAAGAACCAAATATTTATTCAAAAGGATACAGAATTACAAATATTAAATAATGAATTGTTAAAAAATGAAGCATTAAATGCGGAATTAATTCAGTTACAGGATTTATTGCGAAATAAATCAACCTCTAGTGAAAATTTAAATATACAGTGTAAAAATGTAATCGCAGAATTGGATGACAAATTAAAATATTGTCAAACTGAAGTATCGCTATTAACTGAATTAGCTAATAAATTTTTATCTGATACTGAAATAACCCACGGGTTGTCATTATCTCAACAAATTCAAACTATTTTTAATTCTCATATAAAACAAATTAAAGAACATAAAAATAATATTAATATTATTAATGATTTATCAAAAGTTTCCAGAGATAAGTTAAATGAAACAAACCTGCAATTGACAGCAATTAATGAAAATGATTCTAAAAATATTAATTATTTAGTTAATTTAAAGTTTGTCGAAAATACAGATTTTATCACCAACGTTAATAATAGTGTGGAGCAAGAGTTAAAAACCTATATTAAATAACAACGAATACTACCCTTTAATAGGTAAGATAGTTAAAATACTTCTAATATATATAAACTATATAACCATAGAACAATTAAAGATTATTAATAAGAAACAAAATGAAAATAAACACTTACAGGAACAAGTCAGTCAATTACAGAATTTCTTAACAGAAAAAACAAACACATTTGAAGAAATTAATCAATATTTTACGTCAACACACACCAAAATTCTCCAATGCTCTTGTTAAATTCATCTTTATCAAGTTTCATCACTGATACATATAACGAATCCATGTTTCAACGTCCACTATCGATATCGACAAATATCAGCCAAGTGAGATTGAAATCCGGTTAGGGTTATTTATGTAAATTTTTTTAAGTGCTTTAAATTTTTGAGGTATTAAAAGTGTTTTAAATTTGTGAGGTGTTAATGATAGGGGTATAGTGTTTTTATTTAATTTGTTTAAAGAAGGATTTTCATTTTCAAAAAAATGATAAATTACGCCATTTCCATCGTAAAATAACATATTTTTTTTTATCAAATTTGAGGTCTACAGTTAAATTGTTATCAGTATTTTTTTTAATAATAATTGATCGATTGTTGTTAAGAAAATCAAATATAAGTATTTCACCATCAATAGGCACTTTTTGATAAAAATGGTGTATATGTGGATGGATTGTTTCTTCATGAATTGAAGATGAATTCATTTATGATATATATTTGCTAATGATTGAAGTATGAAGAATATAATAATTATAGTATATGATATTAAGAAATTCAATCTGTTATATACAACCATGTTAAAGATCGTAATTTCAAGGAATTTTTATTTATTTTTTTATTATATTTGATAATGGAACAAAATGAATCATTTTTATTCTTATGAATAATATAAGATTTTATTGTATAAAGGTTAGGGATAAAAAGTTCAGCTTCTTCTTTTTCACTAAAAAAACTATTATTTAAGAAAATTATTAATGATAATAATGTTGTATCTCCATAATATGGTTTTTTGTTTAATTTATTATTAGTATTTTTATTATAAAATGTATTGCTAAATCCTTTAAAAGACTCTAAATCGGTAATTTGTTGGGGTTCTTTATTAAAAGCACCATAATTATTTACAATATCTCGAATACGGTATGGTTTAATAGATACTATAAAATCAAATTGATTCCTATTACAAAGGGTAATGGTATTACTTAATAATTGATTTTGTTTCTTTATCTCTTCTAATGTATGCGTGTCTCTTACTGCTTGATTAGACAGTATAAAAGATCTCATTCCCTTATAAATAGGAAATTTTTTAATTGAATAAGTATAGGATTTGTTTACATTATATAATGTATTAGATATAACACAATCTGACATCGATAGGATACTTGTAAAATATTGGGATATATTTAACAATTTTAAAATTTTATAAATATGAAAATATTTTAAAGATGTCCATAAAATAAGAACATTGTGTTTATTCACTTTTTTTAAATAAATTAAAAGATCTTGCATAAAAGGTCTAGTATAAACTTTACCTACATTATGGGTGGAATTTATTTGTAAAAAAAAATTATCGTCACACAAACATAATGAATGTAAATCAATTACAATTAACATAGGTGAATATTTTTCTAATTCTAAATACTTTATGGTATTTGGGAATAATATATTTTGAAAATCATATTCATCTAATTTTAAATTAATTGCTTTGTTGTATTCCGGTTTATTGTAAATACTTATAGTATTCATAGAAGTAGGGGAGGAAGATAATGTAATGGTGTTGGTAGTAGGGGTAGTGGTGATAGAAGTAGTAGGGGTAGTGGTGGGGGTAGTGGTGATAGAAGCGGGGTTAATGGTAGTAGAAATTGTTGTATCTGGATTATTATAATCTGAAGGATAAGTCTAAATCATTATTTTATTTTTTTATTATATAATAAAAGATGGATTACATAAATGAAATTATCCCCTTAACAGGGTGGAATGAATTAGATAATTTCAAAATAATTAATAATCATACTATAGTAAAAAAAACATCTTTTCAATAATATTGGAATTATCATTGATAAATTTTTACTATACTGTTGTAAAATTCATGCAGGCTCAATTTCATTTGAAAATTCATTTTGTAGGCTAACAAATATTCCAGGAATAATATTAGTAAATAAAATTAATACTAAATATAGGATGGCAATGATTTCCTTTTTAACTGATATGCCCAATAAATGGGTTATTCCTTATAAAAAAAAGGGAAAGGATTTAATTTCTTACAGGTTAAATCCAATCAATTATGGGATATTCTTTTTTCATCTTTACAAAGATTTATTATAAGTTATCCGAAAATACGCCCATGTTTTAATTCTTTTTCTTGTAAAAATAAAGGTATAACAATACTAAATTTGATAAATTTAGCTATTGGATATATTGATATAGCTGGAATAATTCATCTATTAATAGCACCCATATTTGTTGTACCTTATTGTAGTAGGAAGAATATTTCACTAAAATGGTTGGGTTGGAAAAATTTTTAAAAAAATAATAAATAAACAAATTACTAATGTTGATGATAATTCAATGATATACTCTCTGGGAAAAAAATATGCTATTAAGTATTATTCGAAATCTCATATTAATGAAAAAGTGAGTTCTATATCTATATATATATTAGAAAAAGAATTATATACAAACTTACATCCATTTCCCCATTCAAAATTTTTATGTTCACCCTTATGGGGCATTTTTCTTTTAAATTTAATAAAAAAAAAATTACCCTACCCTACCCCCCCATACTACTGAATATATTCTGCTCTCATTCTTGAAAACGGGATATTTATTATGGAATTCTCAAGGTTCCCCTCAGATATTATACCAACAGATTGATTACAGATTGCCCATGAGGGGGCTAGTTTATTGAGCACCCGAAAGAAAGGGCGGGCATATAGGCCTACTGGGGTCGACTCCCATGCTGGTAAAATTTGCTAGCTTGAGGAGACCTTTGGGACAAAGTACTTTCGGGCTGCAAACTTTTTTAATAAAACTGTTTTAACACACACACCTAATTATCACTCACTCATTGGCTTGGTAATAAGGTTAAAACATATGTTCCGTTAAATTATGAGGAAACTAATGAGAATAACACAAACATAGGTAATTATTGTAGGTGTAACCACAAACACAAAATTTAAAAAGACTTACATCTCAAAGCACAAATTTAAAGGATAATATTTTACAAATAACCCATCGCAACTACCACTAATCGGTTTTTCCCCATTGTTTCTATTCTAAAGAAAAACTCCACAAAAGATCAGAGTCCTTAATGTGTATTACCTTATTCAAGCCCAACAACAACCTTTAAAATGAACTTTTATTTTCTTCTTTCAGTTAGTTACTCTTTCATCCAGCTGATAAATACGAGACACAGTATTTTTTTGGAATTAAGTACGAAAGAAGTGAAGAAGAGGGAGGAAGACTAGGATGAAATGAGAGTATAAACTTAAAAGGTTGGTAATTCGTAAGCCTGCCCTTTTGGTCTTGTAACATTGAGCTACGGGGGTGCTCTAATTCAGTTTGCTACTACACAGAGTCGGGGTTTTCAGTTCCTATAAAGTTGAATAGACAAAAATGAGATGCTGTGTTACCTTTGCATAATTTTTATCAAACATTATTTTCTTCTTTCAATTACTCTTTCATCTAGCTGATAAATACCAAGTGTACGGTACTTTTTGGAATCAAAGTAAGAAGCGAAGAAAAATACAAAAATATCACAAAATAAGGTAATTAGTTATAAATTACTACTATCAATACTAATATCACTATCAATTACTTCTGAAGACATTGTTTCATTTAATATATTAGTTTCTAAAATTTTCTCAATTTGTACTATTGTTTTATTTAAAACATTTGTCTGATTTTGTAGCCATTTTTCATAGTCGGAAATATGTTTAAGCTACTCTCTTTGTTGTGAATCTAACAGTTCTTCATTAACATTATGATGTTGTTGAAGATTGCTTAATTCATTATTATATAAATTAATGTTATTTTTATAATAGTCATGTAATGATGTTAAAACATTTTCAGTGTCTTTTCTGTTTGAAATAATTAAATTTCCATAATCATATTTTAAATTATTTTTTCTAATTCAAATTGTATAGAGAAATTTCTAGATTTGTGTTTGTCGTTGTTTATAGATGTTCATAATTCATGAATAATTTGTAACATACAAATCCATAAATCATTCATATCATATAGATTAGAATTTCTTTTACATGATATTATTTTTTCAATACATTCCACTGCTAATTCATAATTATTAGTCTCTTCATTAATTTCTTTAATTAAATTTAACAATTTATACAACAGAGGATGTAAATGTTCATGATAGTTAAAATTTGTTAAAGACGTTTTTATGAATTTAGTAAATGTATTAAAATCTTTAAGATTATTAATAAATTCATTATTAATATTTTTTTTATTATTATCATCTACACACAATAATAATGAATATAGATTCTTTTGTAGTAATGTATATATTTGTAAATTCTTATTTGAATGTGATAAAACATCATTGGCTTTTAAAATATTAAATACCACTAATTCTAATTGAGCATAATTATTTAAAGCAGCTTAAAAATTTATATTTTTTAAGTTTCCATTGATATTAAATAAAAAGTTTTTCACTTTTATATATAAAATATTGAGTTATAAGTGTTAAGTGAGTATATTTTTATTATTTTATATCATTTAAAGTTTTAATGGGTAAAAAGGTATGACCAAACAGAGAAGGGGGAATATAATTTATTATTTGATTTATAAATTCTTTATTCGATTGGCTCATATGTTCTGTAGGTGATATTCCTTTTTGAATTAATAATTTTAAATGAATCATAGCATGAATTATTATAATACTAAGATTAAGTTGATAGATACCAACTTTATGGTATAAATTAGTAAAATTAGTAGTTATTGTGGTGGTGGTATCTTCTTCAGTATTATATTGTGTGCGATTCGATCCTACTATATTACACCTCTTATCTAATAAATTATTATTTTCATCTATAGTAATACTATAAGTGTCTAATCCACTAATAATAGATTTTTGATTGTCTAATGATGAAAATGTATCAGATATAACAGTATTATTGGGTGTTAATTCTGTTGAAAAGTATAATATGTATATATTATTATTATAAATGAATACATTGATAAATTCTAAATCATTTTCATGTAAACGTTCCCCATTACTTTTCCTATCACCCTCTAAGGCTAACTTTATTAATTTAGAATTTATTTGAGATTTGGATATAGGGTTATCTATGTCGATAAAAATAAACTGTTGTTTCTGATGAATTTCTTTTAAGAAATTATTAAAAATGAATTTATCGATATCCCAAAATAATTGTTGAACTAATATCTCATTGTGTGAAGCTAGATAATTCATATAACTAAAAAAAAATTCATAAACTACATTCATTGTAAATTTTGAACTTTCCTCTGTATAGATCACAGGTGCAATAGGTGTTACAGTAAAAATATTATCCTTTCCCAACATTGTTCAAGTCGTTTCACTCTAAATTCTAAAGACTGCAATATTGTTAATTGATTTAAATCGAAATCTTCGATATAATTTGTATTTAACTCTCTTTCATCAAATGGAGTATCACGATCTAAAGTGTATGTTTCCCTCTCACGAAGGAGACCTCCAGCAGTTTGAATTACATCATTTATATTTGAAGTATTGAAAGATGACGATGACAACAACGACGTATTTCCTTCTCCTTCTGCTTTAAATCTTTTAATTGTTTGTTTATTTGTTTTAAAGTTATTAATAATTGAAGAACTTTTTTCTTTTTCATCATCTTTTTCTTCATCGTGAAATGAAACCTTTTTTTTATTTCGTAGTGTTGTCATTTTTATAGTAGTATTTTTTTAATATTAAACATAAACCACCCACTAAAATACAATAAACACATTCTATTATATGATTTTCAATATACACATATATTCTATTATGTATTCTCAATATACACATATATTCTATTATGTATTCTCAATATACACATATATTCTATTATGTATTCTCAATATACACATATATTCTATTGTATGATTCTCAAATACACATATATTCTATTGTATGATTCTCAATATACACATATAATCTACTGTATGATTCTCAATACATATATATTCTACTGTATGATTCTCAATTTATACATATATTCTACACATAGTAGAATATATTTATGTTAAGGAATCATACAGTAGATTATATGTATATATTGAGAATCGGTATAGTAGATTATATCTGTTTTATTGAGAACCATACAGCTATAAAATTCGTGTATGTATATAATATGTCTTGTCCTTTATTATTTTAAATCCCGTTTTTTTATTTATAGATCAGTGGAGTAATCAACAAACATGGAAACAATGGAATCATCTTTGAATTTCATCAATTTAGTTTCATTATTGACCTATGCTTCAATATATAATTGCAAACAGTCATTCCTTTTAATTACTAGTTTATATAATTGTTCCTGTGAAGGCTATATAGACAAATTGTCTGAACAGGGGTTCTACTTCGACTGGATGTGCAAAGGAACTAACAATGGTAGATTTAATATTGTTTGTTATCACTGTAATAAAAGATGGAAATGTACCCACAATATAAATAAAACAGAACTATGGTCTAGGAGTGAGTTTCAGCAAATTGACGAGCACCAATGTGACAAAAAAATATTAATAGATGATGAAAATACAAAACTAATTATTGTAATAATCATGTATTTTTGCAAAAGTAATACAAAATACTTGAAAAAATTTCATGGAGAACTAACAAAAATGACCATACAACAAAATCGCATGGATTCCTTTATAAGTCATTCCTGTTTTATAAAGAAAGATAAGTATTCTAGAAATAACCCCACCTTTTATTTGTATAATACTCTTGAGGATTCCCCCCCCTACATTTAGATGTACATGCTGTTACTTTAATGTACCATTACCATATTTAATGTTAAACGGCAATAATATTAAAAACCTTCATAATCGATATTTAGAAGTACAAGATAATGAAATGGAACTCCCGGCAGATTTTTCATTAGAAATTGATATTAATAAAATAATTCAAAATAATTTCATACAACAACATAACACAAACACTAATAATTGGAAATTTATGATGAACAAAATCTACTATACTGGTAATATATATTTAACTAAAGAGGAATTTTTAAATGATATTGTAATGTACAGTATCATTGAAAATGAGATAGAAAATCAGGAGGAGGAGGAGGAGGATGAGGAAGAGGAGGAGGGGGAGGAGTAGGAGGAGGAAAATGAAACTGAAACGGAAAGAGCAGTAAATTTCCTTGTTGAAAATTTGAACCCATCACAAACTGTATTACCCACACTGAATATTCAGCGGAAAATTTAAAAAAAAATTCGGATGAACACAGAATCATATGAAGAAGAGTCCAATTCCCCAGTAGAGAAAACAACTCCTCCTCCTCCTCCTCTTCATCCCCCCTCTTCCTCCTTCTTCTTCTTCTTCTGCTTCTTTTTCTTCTTCTTCTTCTTCTTCTTCTTCTTCTTCTTCTTCTTCTTCTTCTTCTTCTTCTTCTTCTCCCTCTTCCCCAAACCTTTCTCAACAAGTTCTTACTGATACTACTACTTTGGATATTGATACTGATAATCTTATTAATGGTATTGCTAATAATATTACTGGTATTGCTACTGATAATAATATTAGTAGTACTGCTAATGTTATTATTGATACACCTACTATTGATAATTACAAATATTCTCAACCTGTATCTTCATATCTTTCTGCTCCTAATCTCTCTTCACCCTTTCCTTCCACCTCTGCTCCTAATCTCTCTTCACCCTTTCCTTCTACCTCTACCACTAACCTCTCTTCAGCCTGTCCGTCTACCTCTACCACAATATCTCCTAAATCTCCTAAAAGAAAAATTATAAAACAAGTAACACAAAATGATGAAAGGAAAAAAAAATAATTATGACCAAGAAATGTTAGAGGAATTTTCTAAAAAATTAAAAGAAGAAATAAAAGAAGAAGTAAAAGAAATTTTAAGACTATCAATTCAACAACAACTTTCATCAACAATCCAAAAACCTACACCAATTCACAGCCCACCAATTCAACAACCATTATCGTCATCAATGTCAATCCCTTCACCAATTACACCAATTCAACTATCATCACCAATTACACAACCATCATCATTAATGTCTATTCATCATTCACCTATTACACAAATTCAACAACCATCATCATCATCATCATTGGCAATCCAACAATCTACACCAATTCAACACATGTCAATTCAATTTCCTTTGCCATCAGCCTCGGCGACAGTTGTTGAACAACCATCGACAGTTGTTGAACGGTCGTCGACAGTTGTTGGGCAATCATCGCCATTTGTTGGACAACCGTCGCCAGTTATCGGACAACCGTCGCCAGTTGTTGGACAATCGTCGACGGTTGTTCAACAACAGTCGACGGTTGTCGGGCAACCTTCGACTGTTTCTGAACGGCAGTCGACGGTTGTTGGGCAATTATCGGCAGTTGTTGGACAACCGGCGACGGCTATTGGACAATCGGCGACGGTTGTTCAACAGCCGTCGACGGTTGTTCAACAGCCGTCGACAGTTGTTGGGCAATTATCGACAGTTGTTGGACAACCGACGACGGTTGTTGGGCAACCATCGACAGTTAATGAACAACCATCTATGGTTGTTGAACAATCGTCGACTGTTATTGAACAACCATCTATGGTTGTTGAACAATCGTCGACCGTTGTTGAACAACCGTCGACGGTTGTTAAACGGCCATCGGCAGTTGTTCAACAACCATCGACTTCAGCATTTACACCAATTCAACAAATGCCACAATTCCTTCCCTATCGGCCTCAGTTCAACCACCATTGGCCTCAAAAGTTGTTCTTCAACAACCACCACAATTGAACTCTTTGCCAATGTTTATTCCACAATCAATGTCATTTCAACAACAAAAACATTATTTACAACAACTATATTATCAACAACAGTTTATACAACAACAATTACAATTATACAACACCATTCAATGGGGTGAAGAGTTATTCATCTCATTAGTGGGAAATAATGATGGTGGTGGTGGTAGAGCAGTGGGAAATGGTGGTGGTGGTGGTGGAGCAGTGGGAAATGGTGGTGGTGGTGGTGGAGGAGCAGTGGGAAATGGTGGTGGTGGTGGTGGTGGTGGTGGAGCAGTGGGAAGTGGAGGAGGAGGAGGAGGAGGAGGAGGAGGAGGAGGAGAAGGAGTTATTTATTCTCCTATAACTCCAATATGTATGGAAATCTAAATGTGATATGTATATTTTTATGTTTTAAATGATGATTATATTATTTTACAGATATATAATATAATCATCATTTAAAACACAGTGTATCATGTATTTATATATATTTGATGATAATATTTCTGGAAAATTTTCCCTAAATAATATTCTTAAAATATCATTAATGCATATATTAGTATTGGGGTATCTATCTATAAAGTTGGCTATACTGATAGCTTCATTATTATTTTCCTCATTATTTTTAATCTCATTTGTCTCATGTGGTACAAAGTATGTAGCTGGTTTTGTACATTGAAGATATGTTGATGACATTTTTATATTATTTTTGTATTTTATTAATAAAAATAAAAGTTTAGACTTTCAATTAAATTTCCTGTAATTTTTTCTTTATAATTATAAAAAATATAAGTTCAAATATGTGGAAGGAATACAAAACTCTACTATTAATCCCCTCAATCCCCTTAGCAGTGGGAGTGGTGGGAGTGGTGGTGGTGGTGGTGGGGGTGGTAGTGGTGGTAGTGGTGGTGGGGGTTCTGCAAGTATAGCAAATTCTACTTCTTCTACTACTCTTAATAAGAGTAGTATTAAACCACCTATTTCCACTACAACTCCAGTTATACCCCAACCTCAACAACTACAACCAATAGATACAACGAAACAAAATTTGTTAAATACACTTATGAGTGAGATTTCAAATGCAAGCATTAAAGACCCTAGTCAGGCTTCATTAATAAATAAATGGTTAGCGGCATATATAAATAAAATTACTCAAAATCCATGTTCGTTTATTCATCCAACATTTAACACTATTGAATTGGAGAATCCACACTTAAAATGTTTATATCAAATCCAGAAAAGTGTGTATGAAAATAATAAAAATGACAGCTCATTCTCTGCAATATGTGGCAGCTGTAGATATATATAATTGGGTCTGTTACTTGCCTCTCTTAAACGAAAAATTAAAAACTATACATGTATGCCAACTAATAATAATGAAGAAAATGACAATGAAATTGAATATGATTTAGGTTTATTCTTTAATGCTGTTAATAGTTACGACTTAAATACACAAACTATTCCAAATATGATAAATGCAACTCCTGTTGCCTGTCAGGCAGGTTGTGTTATATTTCCAGATCCTAAAATATTTTTACAAATTATAGGCATGCCCCCAGAAAGTATTATTGGTGGTGTTAAGGTGATACAGCTAATGACTCCAGAGGAAATAATTAATGACGATTATGAAACTACATTACAACTATATAATAGTGTAATGAAAAATCTTCCTGATATGCTTAATGTTGGTTATTATACCCATGATGAAAAAACTACTCCAGATAAGAAAGAACTAGTAGCCACCCCATGTAAATATAAATTGATAGAACCACCAAATAAAAATAAAACATCCTCTAATGATGTATATATGAAAATTTTCGATATTAATCCAAATATATTCCTCTATTACCATCAGCTTGCTATATCGGAATTGGATGTTAATATAAATTATAATATTTATAAAGTTAAGAGCAATAATAACGACGAAGACGTTGGTAGTTTAATTGGGAAAAGTGGTGGAGGGGGTTATTTGAAACAGAAAACGAGTAAATCATCTACTAATTTTTCAGCACATAAAATTCATGACGTTTTAGCACTTAGTTTTCATTTTTGTAATGATATTAATGATTTAAAACAAGTTGCTCCATTAAACGGACAATGTATCGTTGCACCACACAATATCTTATTTATAAATGAAAAAGGTAATGCGATCTTTAGATTTAACGAATATAAAGGAGTTTAAGATAAAATACCTCCTTGTGATACTCTTAAACGTTCCCTAGAACAAACTAATATAAAGAAACGCCGTGGTGTAGCCACAACCACAATTATAACGGATAATTTGCAATGCACACCACCAGACCCCATTAAACCAGATCATACAGATGATCTTATTAAATTGTCATCAGGGAGGTCTTTACCATATATTACTGAAGAACAATATATAGACCTTATTAAGAAGCATACGGATTCCTCTCGACAATACAGGGAACACTTAATTACAGACAAAAAAGAAATGCACAATTATTTTGAAACTTTTCAAGATGATGCTGGTAATGTAATAAATTATAAAGATCATAGTATAGGCTTTTACGAATTTGCCTCACATCTTTATCCTGAAATGGTCAAAACTTCAGTCAAAGGATTTTAGCGCAAAAATATCGATATTTTTACCAACACTATAAATAGTTCTGATGTTTATATAGTGGACAATCAAACTCCTAATGTAATGTATGCGAATAATATAGGATTTGTTACATTACGGTCAATATGTCGTGATGAAATGCTTGTTCTTAAAAACACAGAGGTTTTGTTTATAAATATGAGAAATAGATCTACTCCCCGTTATAAATTTATTTCTATAAAAGACTTATCGAGTGGAGGTAATATAACTCACCATTCTCAAATGCACGATATTATTCTTAATACTAATGAAAATATATGAAAAAAATTATTGGAAATAAAAACGACGATAAGGTTAACTTAGCAGTTATATCTACGGGTCTAGAAACTATTCCCAATCCTAGCCAAGTTACCTGTAATATTACAGATTTTAAAAATTATACCAAACACGTTACAGAAGATTGTACAAAGCTTTGGTAAAAAAAATAATTTAAATAATATATATTAAAAGTAGTACATAATAAGTATAGTGGAAGAAAGAGTATGTCTGTATTTTCGTTTAATGCCCATTGTAGAGGAGAATTCATTATTCCCTTTTTGTGTTTTAGCAAAAAAATGCTTATATACCCACCAGCTCTTAATAGGAGAATTCTAGTGTATATACATCAAAATGAAACCGAACATATTTTAACTACACACCAAATAGGGAATTTTGAAAAAAAGGAGGATATGATTGATTTTACTAAAAGCTTCTGGAGAAATTTAAAAGAAAATATACTGTAAGCTATGAGGCAGAAACAATTTTAGACAAAACAAATACTATAGATATTTTAAATACCTCCTTATCAATATATCTCGTTTATATTAAAAAAACATATTCATTTTTCAGATATCCCTCATATCAAGCCAGTATCGAAGAGAGAGTAAATTGTATTAATTATAATACAAAAAAATTTATAATACTGTTGAAACGTGGTTGAACAAAACTCTGATTTTATAAATGCTTTTTACAATACCATTCCTTCTTATTATGATTTATATCATATTTATTTTCAAGGCATTTATTCAGATAATATAATTGTGTAAAAGATAAGTTATCAGTTTTAAGTATCATGAAGGAAGGTAAATTAAGTTGTAAACCTTTTTTCTAATAAAATAGCAGAGCATTGTGAATAATATTTTCCTGCGAATCTTTTGGACGGTAGTTTAAATATATTGCTTCTTGAAAAGATTGTATTTCACTCATATAAATAGGGATATATTGATGATTAATATTATTGTTACTTACAAGGCATAAAAATGATATTTTTACATTAATGATTTCAGAATCTGATTCCAATTTAATAAAATCACCTTCATCTCCAAAAACTTCATAAAGTTGTTGTTTTTCATTAATGAATTAATTTCATTCACAATTTTATTAATTTTAGATTCGGGTGCATCTTTTGCAGCGCCTATATCGGTTATATTATCCATTTTTTGTATTAAAAAATATTTTGTATAAGAATAAATTTAATAAAAGTAGAGACAGACCAAGTTTCATCAAAAATAATAAATGATTTCCCTCCAGTGCTGCCTGCTGTGCTGTATAACCCCTACCGATAAACTTCCAGAGGGGTAATTTTCTTATCCATGTCCATTTCTTCAGTCTTCTAATCTAGAAATAAAAACAAAATAACCTAATCACAATGGAATTATATTTTCTAGTATAAATGCATTAGCGGTATACAATTATAGGATATGTAAGTTAAAATATGATAATACAGCTTGATCTTATTAATTGTCACCTTGGTGGGTGGTTTCAAATATCCAGTTGCATCATCCAACTAATAAATGTCTCCAAAGATGTGCTGCAAATTTTCTTATCCTTTTTCAGCTTACTTAATCTTCCAATCTAGAAATAAAAACAAATTTTAGTTTAAAGGGATAAACCAGCGCAGCTTGATCGATAACCATTTCAGCCACTAATAAATTTACAAAAATTAAAAATATGTTGTTTACCTGGTTTGAATCCTTCCAACCGAGACTATATTTTAACAGTACACTAGTGTAAATGAATATAAATACATTGCTGTATGGGAGGGTGTAATCTAGGGAGGGATGGTTATGTATATATATTAAAATTATGAGTAAGCAATTTATATATTAATACAATTATTATTATAACTTTAATAAATGCAATAGCTAAAAATATTCCCCATATAATTAATCTACTCCTATCTACTTCTATTTCTGGTAATAGATTAATTTCAGAGTGTGGGAGATTATGTTCATAAATAGTTTTTCTACTAATAACACTGGTCAACAAAGTTTTTGTTGCATTGCTATAAACACTTGATTCTACCTAATTTGGGTGTGCTGATCTCATATCTGAAGTTAGTTTCTTTCTGTAAGCTCTAGGTTTTTTGCAATCAAGGTATTTTGAAATTTCAAAATTTCGTCTTCGTCTTATTGACCTCGTCGTCTATCTTGAAAAATATGTCATTAAACTGTCATTAAATTAGCTGGGTAATAAACAATAAAATATTACATATTCTAAATTTATTCAACAACACAATTTGAAACATGTTCCATCTAAAACAAAGGTTGAAATTTGTATAAAACTCATTGTTAGGTAAGAAATTTGTTACTATGAGGAGACAAAGCCCAATCACATTTTAGCCAGGTAGGAATTTGCGCTTGAAGCTCTTGCGTTTGTGAAATGTCTCAGGGCACTCTCATTTAATGCTCCAGCAGTAGTCTGCCATCATATGTTTGTCCCATCTCCCTTGGTAGCGGTCTTCCATGGTCTTGAGATCCTGATGAAACCGCTCGCCTTGCTCGTCACTTACTGCCCCTAGGTTCTCAGGGAATCTATCAAGATGACTATATAGGAAATGGAGTTTGACACTCATATTGCATCCAAGGTCATGAAAGGCTGACAACATGGTTGCTACAAGGGTTTCATAGTTGTCAGCCTTTTTATTACCAAGAAAGTTTTCCATTACCGCCACAAATGAAAGCCATGCACCCCTTTCCTTGTCGTCCATCTTTCTGACAAAGTCTTGATCACGTACAAGTGCACGAATTTGTGGTCCATCAAACACACCTGCCTTTATCTTCTCAAATGACAAAGCAGGGTGAGCAGAGACTATGTGTTGGAAGCATTCACCACCAGTATTTAATGCTCTGACAAACTGTTTCATCAGGCCCAGCTTGATATGGAGAGGAGGAAATATGATCTTTTCTCGACTGACGATTGGATCATTGACAATGTTTGGCATACCAGCTTCCAGAGTCTCACGTAAGGGCCACTCCTTCAGGTTCCAATGCCTGTCTCTAGCTCGGCTGTCCCACATGCAAAGAAAGCAGGGATACTTTGTAAATCCTCTTTGTTGGCCAAGAAGGAAGTTCACCATTTTGAGGTCAACACAAATTGTCCAGTTGTGCTCATGGTATTTTAGCAGGTGAATCACAGTTTTAATGTCATTATACTCCTCTCGTAAGCACACAGAATGACCCACTGGAACAGCTGCATAGACATTACCATTATGTAATAGCACACACTTCAGGCTACGCTTACAACTATCTAGAAATAATCGCCAGTCATTTGGACTATACAATGGAATCCCTAATTCCTGGAGAAGACCCGGGATATTATGACAGTAAACAAACTTATTCTCCTCTGTAAAGAATGGCACAAAATCCTGTTCCCGCTTTCTGAAGTCTGAAACTTTTGTGGTCTGGTTCAGTAGAGCCTTTCCTTGCAACCTAGAAGCTAGAACTTCTGCTGCATTTTTGGAGAGACCCAAATCACGCACAAGGTCATTCAGCTCTGGCTGACTAAACTTCTGAGGGGTTGATGACTCTGGTGTACCATCAGAAGAATCGTCGGAATCTGCAAGTATTTCTTGAGTTTCATGTTCACTCTCTTGGTCTTTGTCGCTTCCCTCCTCTTCAGCTGGAGACAACCCATTAAAAACTGGAACTGGTAGCTCATCAGAGTGCAAAGTAGGTCGAATTGCTGAAGGGATACTAGGATACGATATTTTATGTCTGTTTTTCTTGCCAACACCCTTCGTATTGATCAGACAAAAATAGCAGTCAGTTGTGTGGTCCTTCGGTTCTCGCCAGGTCATGGGAATTCCGAACGGTAAGCCCTTACGTTTTCCTTTTGTCCAGTCACGCAGCATTTCTTCGCAGTTATGACACACAGCATGTGGAGCCCATTTTTTGTCTTGGTCGCCAAGAGTAAGTCCGAAGTACGCTTTATAGCCGCGCCTCACAAACGATGTTATATTGCGCCTCTGACGAATAAGCGTGAAGTATCCACAAATATAACAGAAGGCATCAGGTTTGTTCACACATTGATTTCTCTTTGTAGCCATGACCAAATCTGAAAGAAAAAACAGACAAAATTATATCTCCCTATTGATACCATAATCGTGTAATTAATTAATTTGACCGCAAACGGCTAGAATGTAAAACCTCAAATTACATGAAAACTGGAGCATGCAGAACAAAACTGGTTTCAAATATGAAATCAGCAGATCAAAAATGGTAAGAAACAGTAAAGAAATCTCATGCAACTGGGAATTATAAAAAATTTGTTGTCCTGTGTAATCTCTGTATACTTGGAAATTGTACTACAACCTTTAATAGGCCAAAAGCGAAGCTCAATATTGCTAGGTGACATTATATTACCAATATTCGAAATATTTAAGTAGCTCAATTTATTAATCTTATGTAATTCGTATATAAACCAAATAGTCCTAGAAAGATTAGTTTTGATAATACTAGTAATATTCATTATTACTTTATCGATCTCTTTTAGACTATATTTATCAGTCTTTATAAAATGTCTTAAAATCAAAAGTCCATTACAATTATTATACATTATAATACATTAATGATAAATTATGTTTTTATTATAATATTCATAAAAACTAAAAGAAAAATAATCTTGTTGTGTTTGATCCAATAATCTAACTAATATTTGATAATCATTAAGTTCTATAGTTTCATTCGAAATTGTATTATTTTTTGGATTGGATGTAATAAAGTAATATTTGTGGCTATTCCTGTATAGTTAATTTCCCTTGTATTATCAACAGTAGTCATTGTCTTTAGATGTATAAAATTAAACGGCGACAACAATTCATTAACAGTATATCGTTTTATAGTAGTTTAAGATATACTGATAGTGTTAACAAGGTAAAGAGATTTCTTTCTCTTATTTAAAGGTTTTACATTATTATCTTTAGTATTATTAGTTAGGCTAGTAATATTGAAATCAATTAAACCAGGAGGAAGTAGAACCATATCCCAGTTAAAAACATTTATAATAGATCGAATATACGTTATATTTATCCTAAATAATGGAACTTCCATATAACTCCAAGAAAAAATATTACTTGCATTGAATTTCAAGTTATTTTTTGTAGTAGTATTTCATTACCCATATCATATTGATAATATGTAATGTTATCATCATCATTACGTGTATATAGATGTATTATATGTTTTATGTTTGTATTAAATTCTCCAAAAATAATTTTACATAAAAAAAAGTTAAGTTTAGAATTTTAAAATACAATTTATAAGTTTCACTAATATTTAAGCACTTTTTTACATTTTCATAGTCAAATTCACTAGTTGTACTATTGACACTGGGGCTGTTATAATGATCGTATGTAGTAGTTGTTGTTGGAATTGCTACTGAAGAACTTGCTGCTGTCACAATTAAGATTAATATAACGGTTGCCCACATTTTGGAATATTAACTAAATATGAAGAGGTGGTTCGAACATTATATATGTATGCTGTCTGTAATGGGGGGGTGTTAAAAAAATATATATGCCCATGCGCACACCTATCTACTGTAGGTTATCCACCAACTGCAATTACTTAAACAGTCAGTCAATGTCCATCATCATAGGAGCTACAATACCAAAAACTACGTACAATGGATGCTCAAATATCCTCCTCCTCATTAATAACTAATCCAAAAAGAATTAAAAGAATGTTAGGTAAAGGAAATACTATATTGATTGATTGTTTTGAAAAATTTCTTTTAGATTCTGAAAATCTCATATTAAATGAAATAAATAATTTAAGCAATATAACTATTATAAATAATCTAGATACAGTCATTCCAATTAAAAATGACAATATACATTCTACATTGAAAGAATGGGATACTGAAGGAATGCGGAATACTTTTTATAGTATTCCAGAAGAAATGGAAGATGAAGAGGAAAATAATAAAATAGGTCTAGCATTAAAATTAGAACACTTTAAAATAATCCAAAATATAATAACAAGAACCAATGGCGATTCAATATTACTAAATAATAGTAAATCCCAATCTTACGAAGTCAGTCTTAAAAGTCATATATCTAAGTTATCATCTCGCAAAATTTATACCTTAATTAATTTTATTTAAAAGATGAATTTAATACTATAAAATTAATCTTACAATGGATTTATAAAATAGTAAAAAATATTAAAATTAAAATATTATGAATATAAAACTATTTTTATTTATTTTTATATATTATACCTTATGTAATATAATATTGATGAAAATGTTTTCAAATATAGAGAAACAAGAAGTAATATCTAAGGATATTAAACTAGAACTATTAACAATTCCCTCCACAATATCTTTAAATAAATTTGATAAAAGTACAGTTGATTGTTTAACTAATAAGGTACTATGTAATACTAATGTTGATTGTGAAATATGTGAGAATAATAAATCTTCCGTGTCTTGCATCGATGGTTTATGTCAATTTTTTAATGAACAAAAAGATATAAAATGGTGTTTCAATGGAGGAATAGAAAATAAATATTTTCAAGTTGATGTATTGAAAACGGTATGTTCTTGTCCCGGTGATTATGTGGGTAATAGGTGTGAATATTTTAATTATATGAAACCAACTACAAAAAAAAGCTTTAATCTCCAGTAGTGTATATATTAAGTAAAGATAATTTAAATTATGTATTTATAATTGAGGTCGTACTCAAAATGGAACAATACACATTGCCTCTTATTCAACATTATTGCTGTACAGATAGGTTTGTTATAATCGATGATGGAAATGAATGTAGCAAATGAAGTACTTTTTTGCAAGTTTCCCGTATCTTAAAGAATGGTGATGATTCTCCTACAAGTATACTACTTTGTGGGTTTGGACCTATGTCAACGATGTGTGGAAAATTAGATATTTCTCCAAAACAATTAAAAGGAGGACAAATCCATAAAATGTATAAAGATTTATTTAAAGCCGGTATAAATGGATCACATATGGTTCGTCTTTCAAATTTAGAATATCATCATTTTGTTTTAGATGTTGATGTAAAATTGAATGATATATATATGGACCATGCCTTTCTTCTGTCGAATATAAAGAATATTTAATTGTACAACAACAACAACAACCACAACCACAAAATTCAAACATTGATGGCTTTGAAAATGTAAATAGTATAATATATAAATTAATATATCATTTATCAATATCTTTGGGACTGGAAAATGTACCTATTTATATTCTTGGAAAAGGAGGAACCCTAAACCGTGGATTTCTTTAGTAATGAGTTACTATGATATTGCTGTACTTGTAAGCTCTTGTAGCAAAATAAGTAATTATGTTGATCCTACAAATAATTAAAGTATATTTGGATCTCAAAAATATACTAATACCACTGGTACTTTTATGGAATTTAATAGTACATACCTCCCATATGTTGTATTTTATGCAAATGAAATTTATGATATATCTAACGCACCTCAATATATGTTATTTGAAAATTTAAAAAGTGTTTTTGATGCCTTTAATATTTGTAAGCTTATTATCGAATCTCAAATTAGAGGATTTGAAACTTACGATATAAATCGAAAATAAGATGTGTTTGAAAAAAAATTAAAGGATATTTACAACAAATTGATAAAGGGAAAGGAATCTACAAAGACGATACCCAGTGTTTAAAGGAAACTAATCAATTTGATTATTATTATAATGATAATCGAATTAATGATACAGAGAATGAAGGTGAAAGTGAAAGTGAATCTGAAAATGAATCTGAATTAGAGGATGGGGATAATGTATATGATGTATATGTGGGTACATTTTATAGAGCTACTAATAAAATACGTAAAAAATTACCCATTTATAAATGTTTATATTTAAAAGTCGTCCCTCAAGAAAAAAAAATAAAGAAAACTAAAGAAAAAATTGATTTAATTGAAATATTACGAAAGTATCCAAAGAGTTATATCAATATAGTAAATATTCCACCTTATGTTTCATATTCAACTATGGGAACTAAAAAACTCGAAGAAATTTTTACCTATCCCCCAATCTCTCAACTGCTGTTATCACCATCATCTACACGAAAAAAAATTATTATGGGAATTGATGGTGATTTGCATTTAACAACTGTTGATTCAAACTCCTCTAATTATACTCATATTAAATTAAAACCATTCTGAATACAGCATTTAACACGGTTGTGTTGTATTGATAGCATACACTTAAATACTGTTTTTTATCTATTAAGGTTAATTTACATTGTTCAAATACGAAATAATCCCACTAAGAAACCTGTTACTGACTTTAGCCAGTTTCTCTCTCTACTCTGGTTTGAGTTGAAAAAAAACGAAAACTGATCTTAAAGTATTTTTTGAAATATTTTATATTTTAAGAGAAAGTCGTGTCGCTTCATCTATCAACGTCAATAATAATACAGCTGATGGATATTATAACATTGAAGATTGGGCCTTTTTGTGTCTTTTAAACTTACTAATTGTATGTGATGTGGTAACTCTTAAAGAGGCTTTTCTTATGGTACGCAAAGAATCAACTGGCATTTTAAGACTTATTGATGAGGATGAAGACTTGGATTTAGATATTTTAGATAGTAATGATTATAGATACGTACCTTTAATTAATAACTATACTCGTCCATAAAAAATTCCACGTATATTAATAGCATATTCATTTTTAGAGAACTGGGGATCTAGTTATTATGGTAATTTGGTTGCTGCATATAAACCCATTCTATGTGATAAAAATATGAACCATATGAACATCTGGGATAATATAGCACATCAATGGATATCTTGCAATACAACTACAAATGTTTCCGTTATAGCATCCTATAAATCATTTTTTGCTCGTCAAATAAATGTAATAGATAATATATACCAGAAATTATATGATGATAATAATAATAATAATAATAAAAAAATATTAATAATAAAAATAATAATAAGAAAAAACGGCGTAAATTAGACCTAAACAGTGTCGAACAAAATAACGGTAATAAAAAATATATCATTCAAACTTCAATATTAAATAATATAAAGAGTATTATTCAACTACCAAGATTCTCGATATCCCTGATAATCTTATCGTAACATCAAAGTGTTATATTATTTGTGGTAGTTGTAATAAGAAAAATAATACCTTATATAATATCTTACCATTACCAATGTATAATATATCGGCCAATAATAGTGTTAAATCTTATGATTAGTCAAACGTTGAAAAAATAGTTAATCGTATACCCCAATGTACTTTTTTTAATAATCAATTTAATCCATTAGCTAATCATATTATCCAACAAGAATATGAAGAAATGCAACGTGACTTTTACTATGAGAGAGATGAAACAAAATCATCAAATTATTAGGATGGATTAGATGATGAAATGCAAAAAATATTGAATAAAAATACTGAACAACGCGAAATTCTAACTTTAAACCGTGATCAATATCACATTAAAATAACAGATCGCATGTGGAATGAGTCCGTACATAAATTGGCGGGATTAGTTAAATATCACGTCCTTAATCAAATGGTTGAATCTCAAACTGAAATGACGAGGGTTATTGAAAGAGTTCTTACATTTGATATAGAAAAGGGACGAAGACTTAAAGATATTCTTAAAAAAAGGGGGGGAAATTGTGTAAGTAATAGTAAGAAAAAGAAAATAGAGGTTTTAGATTCGTCACTACGCGAAATTTTACATATATATGGGAGAGATGATAAAGTAGGTGACCCATTAAAACCTGAATGTAATTGTCCTTTAGTTGATTTTTTGTTAATTTTAAGTCAGATTTTTAGTTATGACGCAGCAACTATGTGGGTTTTTTTTCTCGTATCGTAAGAGCTTGTCAACGTATTAGTGATAAAAATATAACCTTCTGTCTTGGGAATTCAAACTCAGGAAAAACATTATTGTTAAATTTACTTATTTTTACTTTAGGAGAATCTGCTGGTATTTTATCTGGTTTTACTGCTCATAAAGGTCTACATGGATGAAACTAGTTCAACTAAACCACTCAATTCTGTCGTATTTAAACAAATAAGTGGTTGGGCAGCCATGTGGATTCGTAAGAACTATTCAGATGGAGAGATGATCCATCTTGCCTCTCCAATTTTTTTATTTGGAAATCATACTCCTAGTTTTGATGAGAATGATTCGGCTATAATCAATAGAATACGTATTATACTATTTAGGTCTCTTTTTGATTCAGATATCCCATGTTGTTTCCAATACTGTATTTTTCCTCAATTTCCTATAATGACGGATGAAGATAGAAAACAAAAATTGGTAGAGGGTATGATGGCATTATTTATACATTCAAATTGTCATGATAATATAAGTTCACCTTGGTTTTTTAATAGTCTCGACAGTTATGATACTGATTCCTTATATCAAAGAGAATGGTTTATTACAGTATTACATGTAATATTAAAGAGGCTTCTCTCATGTATTCTCCTGAAATTCCAATTGTTAATCAGATCTTTGAACGTTGTAGGTTAGTTGAAAATGCGAAGGGTAATTCTTTTATAACATATAAGAGACTAGTTGAACTCATCCTTAATTTACCCAATGTTCTTAAGAATATAAATATACCAGTTAACGATGTTCATAAATATATTGAAAGATTTTATCCAATAACACAAGTGAGGTCGGATCATAGTATGTTTGAGAACACCCCCCATTCTTTATTAGATGTCACTAAGAAAACGCGAGTTGTTTTTGGTTTAAGGGAACATAGTATTGATTTAAATAATAAAATTATTGGAAGATTAACTGTTAATGCCAATGATGAAGAAATTGATTGTTATGAATAAAATTATATTCTTTTTATTTGGTAATTATCTCCTCCTTCAAAACGCAAAAGAAATTATATATAAAAAATATAAAAACTTTTACTATGTTTTTGCCTCACACATATATATATATATATATATATATATATATATATATATATATATATATATATATATATATATATATATATATATATATATATATATATATATATATATATATATATATATATATTATATATATATATATATATATATATATATATATATATATATATATATATATATATATATAATCTCAATTGTTTCGAGTTGGATAAATAACAATTTAATTTTCGAAATAAAAAATAACCCACCAAATGAAGAAGTTAAAAATACAAATATTTGTACTAGACTAAAATATAAATACTTTATATTTATTCAGCATAAACATTGGATTTGTTTAACAAAATTTATAAATGATGAGACATTAATTTTAACCTCTAATCCCGACGATGACGACGATAATGAAGGTAAAGGTATAACTGAATATAATATGGTATAAATTCAGAAAATAATTTTTCATCAAACACCACCATATTTTATCCAAATTTAATTTTTCAAAAAAATGTGGATTGTAACCTAATATGTTATAATGAAGTAATGCTAACGAACACAACCACAAAACGGAAAATTATTAATGATTTTCATGATTTTTTGCAAATAATAATTAGTTTAATAAGTTTATTAAATGACTCCAATTTACTATTAAATACCCTTACTAATACTACATTGGTTAATTCTAAAATATTAACAGTAATGTCAATTGATATTATAATAATAATTATAACAAGTATAATTATTTATATTTTACTTTTTATAATTATATTAAAACTTTTGTTTTAATGAATGTTGACGTTGTTTTTTTTAGACCCTATATAAAAAATATATGAAACATTTAATACTATAATTCAAAATATGTTTGAATATTACCTTAATATTATATATTTTATAGCTAAAATGATATTAGATGGTAATTGGAACAATTGTAATAGTGTTATAATTTAAAATATAATACGGACTGAATATATTCGTTATATTTACTACCTTGAGAAACGATTAGATATTCTGAAAGTCTATATACTTCTTTTTGAAAATACCCTCTTTTGTCATGGATGGTTACTTTGTGATTTAATACTTAAAATGAAACTTCCACAAATTACCACAAACTTTTTAAATACTAAAAATAAAAAGAAATATCTATGTTCATATAAGGATCTTGAAATGTTACTTACAGATATCATAGATAAAAAAGAAAAAAAATCCATCATTAATATATCACCTACAAATAAATATATTGATGACATGCGACTTCAAGTTATTCATGGATCACTTCGATCTATTCTTGAAAGAATTGCGAATGTTGATTGGCTAGAATATCTCCTTTTTTTTTAAGAATTGCAATATAGATAGCTTAAGAAATCAACTTCGAGCGACTCAACTCAATATATATAAAAAAGGAAATGTGTATATGTACATTAAAGATAGAAATGAAAATATAGAGGAAGAAGAAGAAGAGGAAGACAATGGTTTTTAATCCGCCTCCTAATGTAAAAATGTCATCGCTGATAAACCAATACGTTTGAATATATTCTTGGAATATCAAGAAGCAAGAACTTTACGTATTGCCCATCCCGATGGATCGTTTGGATATAAGCGAAGATGTTACTACAGGTAGATTGATACGTCAAAATGAAGATGGTGGTTACATGCCTCCCGTTCAACCTATTAGTGTTAGCTTTGATTGTCACTCACATAATCATATTACTGTAGTGACACGAGATGTTGTTAGGTTTAAAGTGGGTATGAATTTTCTTATTGAAAAGGGATTATTATACAATTACTCTTTTCTATAGGATAACGTGGGTGAAGCATCTGCTCATTTAATAATGGGTGAGGCTTCAATAGATGATTTAATTAATGAAAAATATAAAGGATATGGTGCTCGCCTTTTTTGCAAGAACGATAGTCAGTGTTTAAAATTGGTTGAATTTTTAAAATTTAATTATTATCATTTTTACATAGAGGCGATAGGAAAATATTACAATAGTTATCAGTGTTATTTTAATTATGAGCGTCATAAAAATGAAAATTTTCAGTCAAGGGGTTTGTTTCAAATTTGTAGTAAGTATAGTTCTGGTAATAAGAAACTCTATTTATCATTCATTAGCGGCGATATGGATCGTTATTTTCCCCCTTACAGAATACTATCTTTTGATATGGAAGCCACGCGGCATAATTTATCAGGATCCATCCCTAACGGAGATAGCTTAAGTGATCGTTTAATTGTGTCGTCATTCCAGGAGGCGACGGTAACATTCCCTAATTTCCCATCTCAATTGCGGGAAGTTCATACTCGAATCATAGTATATTACCCATTTCCACCTAATGAGTTAAAACAAAAAGAAATAGAAATACAAAATAAATTAGCTGAATTACTTTATTCAAAATCATCTGTAAAGGTGGATTTTTTTCATCAGAAAGGGAAGTAAAAATGATGACTTTACAGGAATTATCTAAACCTAGATGTATTTTTGTACAAGTTACAGTACTGAGAGTTTCGATTATCCCTTTTTATTTAATCCTACTATTTTTTATGGATTATTACCGGATTACATTATGATTGATTATTTTACATTTCAATCTTATTGTAACTCCTCTCCGGCACCCCATTTAACACCTCCGTGGGTATTAAGTATTGATACTATGCTGTGTAGAAAGCGATTTTTTCCAATCGGTAAATTTATAGAGCCAGCATCAGATAGTCTTAATGCATGGGCTGAAGCTATTTTAGGACGTGGCAAAGTTAATTTTGATATTTTAATAATTAATAAAATGTATAAGGCGTTTGAAGAAATAATAAGATTAACATTAATGAGGAGGATTTTGATACTCTAATGTATTACAGTTCTATAGATGTAGACCTAGTAACTCAGCTAAATGGACCCTTGGATCTAGTGAGAATTACTTGTAACTTATCTCAAAAAGCAGATACAGATCCCCATCAATGTCTACATATAAACACAACATATATAATGCGTCGGTACGTTATAAATAGTTGTAATTCAATTTTAACTGCCCCCATTGATTTTAATAATATATCTGCTTTTAAGAAAAGACAACACAATGGATTATGGGGAGAAATTGGTCTTGACATGACTCCCAAATATGCAAGACATACATTTACTCAATAACAACACATGAATACCGGTAAAAAAAATACATACAAAGGTGAGGTTGTTTTGGATCCAATTGTGGGTGTTCATAAAAGTACTACAACTACAAGTATTCACGTGTTAGATTTTGCCTCATTATATCCTAATCTTATTATAATTTATAATTTATGTCGGGGTTTTGTGACTCGTATTTCCCACGAAGAATTTATGTGGCGTGTATCTTCGAATGAGCGAGATCTTTTTAATGTACTTGAGATGGCCGAAGATCCCCATTTTATTTACTTAAGCGTGAAGGTACGCACTGACCAACCATATACCGAGTCTCCCTTTCGCCGTATATGCGAAAGTTTAATTAAAACACGTAAACTATTGAAATCCAAATCTTTAACTACTCAGGCTAATGCATGTAAGGTTATGGTTAATTCTCTTTATGGTGCCATGGCTTCCCAAGGAATATCTGAAGATGCAATAGTTCCATTGATGGTAACAGGCTATGGGCGCTTTCATTTAAATAAGGGGCGTTGTTTCTTTGAGAGAGAGGGAGCTAAAATTTTATACGGTGATACCGACTCTCTGTTTCTATCATTACCTCGAACCGTTGGTGATGGTACATTTATAGCTTCACTCTATAATGATAATTTGAGAAAGGATAATATTCGTTATTTACAGTTGGCGTATGATGATTCATACGGAGTTCTCGTCATGATAAGCAAGAAACGCTATATAGCTATTCAAGAAAAAGACAAACAGGATAAATGTAAAATTAGTGGATTTAAGAAAAAGATGAATGTGAGGAACCACACAGATAAAATGCAATTAATACAGAATATATTAATTCTTTTACGCGATCACGTTAATAAAAATATTAATGTGCCAGAAAAATATTAAAAGTTACTGAGAAATGGTTTACTAATATAATAATGAAAAATAAAAGTGATACTGAAGAGGAGTTAGAGAAATTTGTATGCAGTATAAAGCTACGTCCTGTAGTGGACGTCTCCCCTACAAACTGCGGCAGCCACCACTTGCTATCACATTCTAACTTGCCGTTGCCTAGCAACCAAGCGAGAGCTGTCACCAGATGTTACAGTATCTTAGCAACGAAACTATTCACCGGCGACTTCTCGGGTTTTCCCAACATGACTCATAGCGGCTGCTGCTGGGTATATAAGCTATGTCTCTCCATTGAGATTCATTCTGACCATTCTTCTTGAACTAGCAACACCTCCTCCTCCGCCGCTGCCTGGCTGCCTTAGCTCCTCCTCGCCTGCCTGGCGGTCCTCGCTCCCGCCAGCGAGCATGGCGACCCACCAGCTGTCCTCTGAGCTTCCTCACCAACCAACTCTCATTCTGCCCATTTTCCTGAACAAGCAACATCTCCTCCAGCAAGCTCCATGCTGTTAACATTTCATTCAACCAAGAGGCCAGCAACAGGCAACATCTTCCCTAACGAAGCTCCTGCACATCTACCTCCTTCAACACGCTACTCACCAAGCGTCTTCTACTGAGCAGCTCCCCACCACACGGCATCTCCAGCACCAGACTGTCTATCATATAACTTATATATTATACAAGAAAACCACATTAGAGTTTCCTTCCATCCTGAGTGCTAGACAACATTAATATATCGACACCCCTACAGTCCCCTCCACACTTATAAATCAACAACAAGTGTTCATTATTGTTTTGGTATTTTAATAGAAACAATTCAGCCGGGTATATTGACAGCTGAAGCAGGCACCCACGTGTCCTACTACAATTTGATACCTCTTATTCCATTTAAAAAACTTCCCAGAAAGAGTGTTCGAATGTGTCCACTAATAATTTTCAATCCTCAGCTTCATTCAATAGACAGATCAGAGGGTATTGTATCTGATATAGGTCAGATAATTAATTGTTTAATACAGACGATATTAATCGAATACAATATTCAAAGACAAAATAAACAGGTAAAAAGGAAAGGTGATGGTCTATATAATAGAAGGATTAATAGAAAAATATTTAGAAGATGAGCGTATTAGTTTATATGAAAAATATAGGTCGATGGGTTATTATGTATATAATTTTAGCGCATGTAAAACTTCCCTCATACCTGAAATAGATATATCTGATATCTGGCCTAGCTTTTTAGAAACTGTTTCTTCGTTAAATATTCCTAAAAATCAATGCTGGTGGAGGTCTACAGGGAGACAATGTATTTTATTAAAAGTAATTTTTCATATTGAAGAAGAAAGGACTAAGATAACTTTAACGAGTGATCCCCAGAAGCGAGGATATTCTAGTCTTCGACAACTAGAATCACTCCTAACAATTAGACCTAAAATTCTTCAAAAATATATTTGTATTACCTCTCCTTCTCCATGTCATTCTATTAATCCTATATCAATGAAGGAGGTTGTATCATTTTTATCGTTTGTTTATAGCCTAGACGATTGTTTAAAACGTATAACACTATATCCATCTTCAAACTCCTCTCTGCTTTTATCCAATCCCGTAAAGTGGTTAATAATACTACCATTTATTACTTTAAGGTGTTCTGGTAATAAATTAAAATATGTGTAGTAGTAATTAAAAATAAATTTTATATACAAATATATATACTAAATTAAATCATTTGTATTACTTCCTTCTTCCCTTTATAAAATGGGTGTACATCATTTTTCGAGGTTTATTGAAAAAACTAAAATTGAATTATCTGTAGACAAAAAAGAACATTTAATAACAAATTTAGGAAATATCTTTACGTCCATTAATAATTTACAAGTGATAGGTATTGATGGGTCAATGTTTTTTTATGCCTATGCTATATCTAATGATGATGATGATAAATTATTACCACAAACAGTTGATATTGAGAAAACGAGTCATAAGGTCTGTAATATTATACTTAATTATATAAAAGTCATTATACATATTTTAAATAGTGGTGATGATTATAATAATAGTAATAAAACAATTATTTTATATTTTGTTATGGATGGTCATTCGAATGTAGAAAAAATAGGAAATTGTGTAGTGAGAAGAATAGAGATATTTTTTTCAAAAATGACAATATCCCAAAAATTGGAATTGGAAAATTATACAACTGATTCATTAAAAAATATATATTTAAATAAAATAAGTACATTGTCTTACAACTTTAAATTGTATTCAACAGCTGGAATATCTTATTATGAAAGACTTGAAGGAAAAATTGCTCTCTATCGGTTTATTAATAAAACGTTTTTTGAAAATGAAATTTACAATATTTTTTCTGTAATTATAAGTGGTGATTCTGATGTTACTGCTATGACTATTTTACGCAATGAATATAGACTCTTACTCATCCACCCTTCCTTCAGTACTAATAGAAAATCAATTGGATTAGGAAATTATAAAACAATGATGAAATATATGGGGTTTAATAGTGATCAATGTCTCCTATATTTAATTTTACATTTCATATTTTTTGGTAGTGACTATAATGTTGGTTTAGTTTCCTGTTGGACACCATCTAAAGGAGAAATTATTCTAAAATCTATAATGGAAAATCAAAATAATATCTTGAATATATATAAAAAATTTCGGAGGAATCGATCTTTAAGTGACGAGTCTGTGATAAATCAAGTATTTGGATGCACTGATGTAATTAAAGAACATCATTTTAATGTTCTTTTAAAATTAGTTATAATCGAAGCCATTGATAGTATAAAATATTATAAATATTTGGGAAGATACAAAAAAACAACATTATTATTATATAAATCACCTCTAATTAAAAGCTTACTAAAATATATGAGAATAAAATATTTTTATTTTTTTGATGGATTGATAACAAAATAGATAGAAAAACTTATAAGCAAAACATCGTTCCCTCTTTTTGCTAGGATAATTAAATTTTTCAACTTCTTTGTGTGTGACAAATTTAGCACTGACTTGATAATGAATAAGGATTATCGAAACAGGAATAAAATGCCTTGGGAGCATTACATGGAATACACCATGGAATGAAATGGTTGTCACACCAGGTGGTAGACGGCGTATCATCTCTAGTCTTTTTCCAGTCATATGTATCTGGTTTAACAATATACTTAACAGGCTTTGAATTCCCAAACTGTATACCATACCATATATCCTCATCTTCACCCCATGTCGTATTCTCCAAGATTTAATAGTAGATTCTTTATCTAGTTTATTTACATCTATATATTCCAGTAATTGGTCTAAGATACTCCCTTCTAATTTAGGTCGTATAAAATCAGACAGCCAATATTCCATTTTTTTTCTCCCTCCAATATTAATAATAAATAGTAGGCTTACTGTTTACATATATCCAGCACGTTAAAAAATTTTCAATTTTTTTCCACAGTTACAGTGAATTTGGCTGATGTTTCAAGGTTTTTCTATTTGGATGCACTGATGTAATTAAAGAACATCATTTTAATGTTCTTTTAAAATTAGTTATAATCGAAGCCATTGATAATTAATTGATAGTATAAAATATTATAAATATTTGGGAAGAATACAAAAAACAACATTATTATTATATAAATCAGCTCTAATTAAAAGCTTACTAAAATATATGAGAATATAATATTTTTAATTTTTTGATGGATTGATAACAAAATAGATAGAAAAACTTATAAGCAAAACATCGTTCCCTCTTTTTGCTAGGATAATTAAATTTTTCTTTGTGTGTTACAATTTAAATATTGACTACACTGACTTGATAATGAATAAGGATTATCGAAACAGGAACAAATTGCCTTGGGAGCATTACATGGAATACACCATGGAATGAAATGGTTACCACACCAGGTGGTAGACAGCGTATCATCTCTAGTCTTTTTCCAGTCATATGTATCTGGTTTAACAATATACTTAACAGGCTTTGAATTCCCAAACTGTATACCATACCATATATCCTCATCTTCACCCAATCCATGTCGTATTCTCCAAGATTTAATAGTAGATTCTTTATCTAGTTTATTTAGAGCTATATATTCGAGTACTCCCTTCTAATTTAGGTCGTATATAATATTTATTCAGCCAATCAATGTCAAAATTTCCGAAGATTAAACGGTCTAAGATACGCAGTCTTAATTCAGGTTTTTCTTCTTCTCTAAAATCAGACAGCCAATCCATTTCTCCAATATTGAATAGAATAGTAGGCTTACTGTTCTATATCCGGCACGTTAAAAATTTTTCTTTTTTTTTCCACTGTTACAGTGAATTTGACTGATGTTTCAGGGTTTTTCTCGTTGTCAATACCCTTGGCCCACATATTGCAATTAATTTCAACTGTGGCGTTAACTTTATCTTTAAGCACCAGCTGCATTGAAGCTATAGGTGTCCGATAGCCTGGTAGGTTTGTATTGGAGAAGAAGGATTTGGGGAAACCAGCACCGTAGTAGGAGTAAATTCCAAAGAATGTGCAAGACACCCATATAACCTCTTGCATGATATTATCATTGTCGTCCATGATGGTTTTAATGATGTCTTTAAGTTGATTGGGCATTGGCTGGGTAATTTCTTAATGTCATCGTAAGGATCAAATTTAGTTGTTGTTTTCCCATTATAAGACAATATGATGCAAGGAGATGTTGTGTTGTAGTTCCAAACCATTTCTGGATTACATTCATATCCCAGTACATCCTATGGCAAAATACAGACTTGTGTAGCATTTGGTTTAACTCCCGGATGACATGCAATCACCTGTGTATCAGCTTTGGTAGCATTATAGTCTTTTGTGAACTGATTGAGAGAAGATATTTCCTCTTCATACATGCTCTTCTGATTAGGATTAAACTTTATATTTTCTGAAGGTATGACAAACAAACCCTCTTTCTCTGTCCCAGCAGAGTTATGCCGAAGCAGAAGACATGTTACAAAAGCCACTACTAGACATACAACTATGAAACAACCACTTACAATTGTTGCTTTTTTGTTTGAAAACATTTTCTCTTTAAGGTATGCTAGATAAATTTTCCTTGGAGTTTCACTTGGTACTGTTATCACATTTCTAGACATGTTACCGTACCGAAACTTCAGTCCAGATTGATATAGATAGGATTCCTAAGTTTAATTAGGTCCATCCGTCTTTATATATAATGGTGGTTGGATGGACAAACACCTGACTCGGCCTCGAAAATAAATAAATCTTTAAAAATTAAAATTATACCTGTCGTTTTTTTGTCAGTCGTCGTCTGTCCCCTATCGAGCGAGGGAGAATTTTATAAAATTTAATTTTTTAGAAAGCCGCCGCTACAAAATGGATGGAAATATGATATTATGTTGTATTATAACATTTGCACTAGCTATTATTATAATAATAATGATAACTCAGAAGGAAAAACCTTTTTCTTTTCCACAATTACTCGAAGAAAAAAGTGAGGATTTAATAAGATATCTTACATATATTAAGAATTTGATATCAGATATATCGGATAAAATTACAGAAGGATCAGATTATGATACAATGATTACTGGTCTATGTAATATAAGTGAAAATATTAATAAATTTTTAAATATAACAGACTCGAACATAATAGAAAATGCTAAATCATATTTAAGTTTATCTGATAAGATCAGTGATTTACAAAAAAGATTATTAATGAGCGTATTTAAAATACAAACACTTGGAATATTGTACGAATTGAATGGAAAAGCCCAATTAACTGAAGCCAAAAAAAATTCAGTCTAGCTTATTGTATATAAATGATTTTAATATTATAATACCAGATTTAAATATAGGTGAAGTATTGTTAAGATGGGGTGAACGTTTTAGTATAATGCAAATACTCAAAAAAGTATATAGGGTAGATCATAGGTAATAGCAAGAGGTATGATTGTGAAGAATAATGATACTTTACAAACATTAATTCATACATTCTGTCGTAATTTACCTGCTTATAGGTTATACAATGAATTTTATAATAAATTGAGAAAATACAATGGATTAAATGCAATTACATTGGAACAACAAACAAAAGGTGATATGTCTGATTCACAAAGATGTATTGAATTGGTAGATACTACATTGTCTATTGTAAAGAGTGTTGAATTGTTGAATGATGAAAATAAGATTACACTATTTAATGAGGATGAGCAAATTTTAGTAAATAGATGTAAGGAAGAAATATTCAAATTTCTTTTAGACTTAGATAAAGAGAAACTGAGAGAGTGGTTGTCTTCAAATTCTCAAGAGGAAATAAAAAAGTGGCATAATTCTAAAGAGAATATAGAAAAGTGGTATAATGAATATTAAGCAGCCAAAGGGACTCCCTCCACGTTAATTCTATTGTGGACTCCATTTTAAAAAGTTATTTAAATTTTTCTCCATATCTATATTTTGAGTAACGCACTGTGTTTTTCTTATTATTTTACTAAAATTATTTATGTGACTTTGAATCCACTCTTTAGCTTCTTGGGTTTTGAAATCAATCGGCTTATTTTTGTACACTATGGTAACATCAATTCCATTATCAAATTTCCAAATAATGTTTTCTGGTAAAGCAAAACTCAATAGCAATGCCTGTGCTTTCAATTGTGTTATATTTTTAGCAGTAGGTATAATATTATGTTCTTCTCTGTTTGTAACGTGATTAGTTTTTATTAAATTTGTATATATTTTATCGAATTCAACTGAAAAGCTCCTTGTTAAACTGAGAGTTAAACAATTAATTTTACTATTTAGACGTGTACAGGAAATTTTTTTTGGGTAAATACGATTATTGGTGTTGGTGTTAATCTGCCCATGATCAGAACATAACAGGTCTGTCACATTTGGTCTTATCTCCTTTGAATAAAAATTTATAACATTTAATTTTTTATCAAATCCAATAATAAAGTTTTTTGAAATTAACTGACATACATTATTGAAACTTCTACAGAAACTGCTGTTACTCTTTTTTAATTGTGAATTAATGTTAAACTTATAGAAAGAAGGAGACATTTCCAAAGTATCAAAATAATCCACATCTAAATTAATATCCTCCCCAAAACCTAAAATGGAAGTATTTTTTATATTGCAAACTATAAGCGATCGCAAACTGGACAGTTGACGTAGTATTTTATTGTCACCCTACACCCAAGCACAAATAATATCATATTTATAAGCTAATTTTTCAATACCAGAATCGAACTCCCTGATACTATTTTCATATTCACCACTAGAAGCCGCCTCCGGTATAGAATAGTGCAACTCATCATCATCGTCGTTAACAATGTTAAAATATTCTCTATCAACAATTGTAACAGATGCCTCTGTTAATATATGATCCACAGACAAAATGTCATTGTCTCGATTAATTTTTTTAGTATAATTTATAGAAATTACCATGTAATAATTATCTGTACTAGAATTAGAATTAGTTGTTGTTGACATGTTGTTTTAACTTTCATAAACAAGAACCTCATCAAATGAACTCATTGTGCTATTTTGTGAATAAGATTTTTATAAACTTATTTTTATATACTGTAAATAATAAAAAAATAAAAAAATGAATTATAAGCCGTCGCCGTCAAATTATTCAATAGTTAATGACATAAATAGAATATTTGAGTTAAATAAAATAAAAAAACTTAATGAAACACTTCTTCAACTTTATTCTAATAATAATAGTAATAATAATAACTATAATACGTACAATTTTAAAGTAGTCATGTCAGTGTATACTACCAACACAGATAATGATGTAATTATTAATCAATTTATACCTCCAACAACATTTTCCCCACAGTTAAGACAAAAAATATTATCTCCCCAAAACATACTTTGTAATTTTCTAATAGGAAAAAAAGATACGTACAATTTATTTTATAAGTTTCAACAAAAAATTGGTGAACATAAAGATGGGATAACAGTTATTACGAATTTAGTTACTCCAAATTTCAATACTGGCTTATTGATTGATAAAGCTAACTTAAAATTCATTGGTGAATTAATAGCTAATTTTTCCTTAAATATTACGCATATGAGAAATGTAATAAATAAAATGTTTATCTACAATAAAGTTATTAATAATCCTACAGATTTTTTACAAATTGTAAAAAGTGAACCTCAATTATTTGATTTCTGTTCATACATCATTCAAGACAATATATTTTCTCCATATAATGTATATATTACTAAAACATTACAGTTGTGTGATAATAATTTTTTATAATTTAAAAAATGAAAGCTATTACAAAATTTGAACTGGTTCTAAAACCTTTAGTTTTTCAGAGCGAAATTAAACCCCTCGTTACTAGTATTCTTAAAAAGAGTATGACGACAGGACTCCGACAACTTAAAGAGGGTATACATTTACGGCCCTTACAAACAAAAGAAGGGAAATTGTTTAAAACAGAAGTTTTAAATAAACTTGAAAACTCTACAAATTTTCAAAGAACTCTCAAAGAGATACTTATGGGAGATATTACAAATACTGCTGCCAGAGAGCACATTATATTAAATTATCCTCACAACACATATTCAAAGTATATTCAAAATTGTAACAAAATGGCTCAAGATTTGGGCTTTAAAAATGAAATTGAATTTAGGGATTTTATAGACAATTTCAATAAATCATCACCTCTAGAAAAAAATAAATTGAATAAAATTTTTAAGACATTTAAAGAGTGGGCAGCTAAAAATCCAGGGAGTATTTTAAAATCTCTTTTAGTTGTTGCAGTTGGCAGCACCTTTATAGATTTTCTACGACATTATAATGCTCTTAATACAGGTTGTTTTCGATACGAATTAAATACAAAACAAAAGGCTATTCTCAAATATGTATATATGGATAGATATTGTGATAATAGTGGAGGAAATTGGAATGAATACACAAAAGGCATATACATTCTTCCTCCAGATAGTCATCCTCTGTCGAAAACTAATGCTTGGGATTGCTCAGTTCAACCTAGTATATTTTTACGAACAAAAGATACAGAAGGTATTCTTAATATGGGACGTAAAGGAATTTGTGATCCCTATAATTATAATTCATTATCTTCATGGATTCCTGGTTACGATCAATGGGGACCTTGGTCATCATCTTCTTCTTCTTCTCCAAATTTCATATACCCCTGTGAAAAGGGTGCAATTTTACGTTCATTGGGTGAAATGACAGGAGATACTCTAAGCCAAATAGGTCACGGTCTTCTTCAATCATCTTTATGGACTGATATTATTCCAAAAAAAAATTTTTGTTTTGTGGATTTATTATCCTTATAATTATATTTTTTTATGTACTATATTTACTAAAATGTTTGTTTGTTAAAAATTAATGGGTCTATTATATAATCGTTTTTTATAAGGTACACATTTAAAGTGTACCTTACCATCATTTTCATTATCCTCATTTAACTCATCATCATCCTTTATCTCATCATCATTTATCTCATCACCATCATCATCATTTATCTCATCATCATCATTTATATCATCACTATCAACATATGATGAAGTAAATTTCTGTTTACTCCCGTGTATGCCAGAAGAAAAATTACGCCGGTTACCTATTTTCGGGATGATTTTACCGTTATTATTTAAAATGCCTTTCTTGTACTGGTTTGTATAGGCATACAAAAAATCTTCACCATATATTTTAATACAATTATTAATTTCTTGTTTTGTTAAAACAGGTTTTATAAATGCAAAATATGTTTGTGGCGTAGGAATAGTATTATTAGAGAGATTTGAAATCCATACATCAATAAACTCTGATAAAACTTTTATATGTAAATCTTCTACATCTTTCTTATTAAAATTTTTTATTTTATCATTAGAAATCTTTGTATTTTTTAATTGGGATAACATTTGCTTCATTATTTTTGTATTAAATGATGGCGGTTTAGTATTTGGGATCCAATAATAATATTGTAAAAATACACTTTTATCAAAATTTTTATTAAGAAACGATCGTAGGTAGTACACTTCATTTCGCATAGTTGTTGTAATTTTATCTTCAATATATGGATTCGTATTATAGTTTAAATCCATACTGTTATCAGTATTATTTACAATACTTAAGAAGTGACAAATTAATGTTAAAACCCAAGTATAAATTTCTAAATTTATACCTTCATCTTCATCTTTTAATAAATTCAAATTTTTGGATATTTTCTTTATAACATCATTTTTATCAATAGTTTTAACAACATCCTCCAATATTTTATGCCTTATATTAAAACAGTTAAATCCTATTACATCATATATTTTTCTTATTTGTAATGAATCTCCTTTTAAATTTTTCGGAAATTTAAGAGGAAATTTGATAAATTTCTTTTTTAAATACTTGGGTACATTATCTAACTCGTAAATAAGTTTATGCGAGAGAGAAATTAATCTATGAATATAAATGAAAACTGGAAGTTTTTCTCCTGGGAAACAAATTCGTACGATATCTTTTATTTGGTTTACTGTCTAATTCATCATTTTGAATTTTTATATAAAAATTGAATTTATATTATAATGAACCTTATAAATGTCTTTCATTTTTATAATAATTATTTATTAGTTTTATTTATTAGATTTTATTATAAAATAGGAAAAATAATGACGCAACAAATAAACCGAACAGCTCGAGTATATTTTAATAATTTTGAATTTTTAATACACTTTCCACGTATACCACCTGAAAGTATTCGAAAAAAAAAATAATGTTTCTGAAGAACCCTTTTTCCCGGGAAAAGATCTACCCCCATTTTTTAATATTCACAGATTAGTTTTACTCTCAAATTTAGTTGTGGAAAATAACAGACTTTTACAAAAATATATTTTTTTACAAGAGAGGGTGGTTAGGTTCCCTCTAACATTCCCTTCATATTTAGAAGGACAAAAATTAAGGATGCAAAAATTATATACCTTAGTGGGATTTAATGGTTTTTATATTAAACATAAAATTTTTGCTAATATAGTTAAACGTATATCTAATGATACAACAATGATATGAATGACATTCCAAAAATGTTAAAACTACCATCAAACAAAGATGTTTTTTTAATTTATAATTGGGTTTTAACTCTAATGCTTCATTTCCTTTGTATAATAACTAATAACGACCCTCGAGATGACAACTACAAAAATAATTTGGGAATTGAGGAGATTATTAATAAAATTATGCTAAAGCAAGCAGACCCCCTGCGAGCATTAACACAACAATATGAAGCCATTGTTGGGACTTATTTTTGGATTCCTAATTATAAACCACCGGGTTTTAACTCCACAATGATGATTCAAACAATGCATAAATTAAATAATTCAGTTATTATGCAAGATGATAAAAAAAGAATTACACAGGCAATGGCAGAAAAATTACATATAAAAATATTAAATGTATTTATGGAAGTATGGCTCAATAATTATCGTATTAGTACAGGAAGGAGGAATATTCCTTATTTACCAAAACCGGCACCACGTTATTTTGTACTTATGACACCGTCCCTAGAAGATGATATTTATAATATTCTATATGAAAGATATGGTAGCAATTTTGTACGTGCATATGAAGAGCGATATATTAATACTTTTGTTGCACCTAATGGTCAAATCTTATCCAAATCAGAATTTCCCCAATTAATGGAAGAAAGTGAATTTTATGAGGGTTTAGTGTAATAATAATTCTCTCCTCTCGCCATCTCTTCTGTTCTTTAGTATTAAAACAAACCCAATACAAATTATACACCAAATTATATATAAACCCCCTACTATATAAATGTTATAGTCTAAGACTCCAGATGCTGTTGGCGTTGTTGTTGTTGGTGTTGGTGTTGTAGACAATTCTTTTTCATTCATAATCCTATAGTATGCATAAGCTTGTATTAATTCATCGTAGAGTCTTCTGCAATACTTGTTGTTTCTGGTGCATATTTTGCAGTCTTCTAATTCTAAATTCTGGCGCCATGGGGAAAATGGTAATGATAAATTTTGTTCATTAGTAATCACAAGACCCAAGCTATTACAGTATGCATAAACTTGTTTTAATTCATCATATTTGCAACAGAGTTCTCCGAGTTGTCTTCTACAGAATGTACCATTGATTCTGCAATCTTCTAAATTTGAGCCCTGTTGTTTTAAACAGTAGTTATAACGAATATAATATTTCACACAGCAGAGTAATTGGATTTTTCTACAGGTACTGCTGTGCATTCGGCAGTATTCTAATGTTTCGCACTCTCTGCTGGATACATGGCAGTCTTCTAATTTTTGGTCCAGTATAATTCTTTTTTTCCTTAATTGTTCATCAGCTACTTCTGTATCTTCTCTAGTTCTTTTAGTTTTTTTTCTTTCATCACCAGTGTCTGTTGTTGTCATTGATGTTGATGTTTTTGCATAATCAGTATCTACATTTATTGATCTGCTCATTTCCCTCCTCAATGGAAGTGTTTTTTCCCAATAATAGGCGTTTTCCCAATAATAGGTGGGCAAACTACACCAACCACTAATGTTTTCTCCAGCAGAAGAAGATTTTTGTTTTGTAACTTCCGAGGATAAGAGTTCATTATTATTTATCCAACGATACAAGCTATTACAGTATACATAAGCTTGTCATAATTCATTATATTTGCAACAGAGTTCTTGAAGTCTTCTGCAGAACTTGCTCTTAGTGCGTATTTTGCAACCTTCTAAAGTTTTGATCTGTTTTACATCAGAGGATGATAATTGTTGTTCATTAGTTATTATCCCACAGTATGCATAAGCTTGACTTAATTCATTGTATTTGCAACAGATTTCTTGAAGTCTTCTACAGTACTTGTTCTTTGTGCGTACTCTGCATTCTTCTAAAGTTGGGCCCGAATAAGCTTTACAGTAATTAAACTGATTATAGTATTTCCAACAACACAGTTCTTGGATTTTTCTGCAAATACTACTGTGTATTCTGCAATATTCTAATGTTTCGCACTCACTGCTATAAATAAAGCATTTGGGGACCAGTATTATTGTGGTATCTTCTGTTGTAGTCGTTTCCCTTGAATCACCAGTGATTATATCTATTGTAGTCGGTTCCCTTGTATCACCGGTAATATCTTCTAATGTAGTCGTCATTTCCCTTGCATAACCGGTAGTAGTCGTTTCCCTTACATCACTGGTTGTATCTTCTGTAAATATTGTAATAGTCGTCGTTTCCTTTGCATCACCGGTGGTATCTTCTATTTTATCAGTCTTGGTATCTCCTCCAGCTTGTTTACCACCAGGCAGAAAGTATGCCTGAGGAGCGATGTCACCAGAGGGAACTGACATTATTCTTGGACTTCGCCAAAAAGTATATGTTGCATAACCGGGTTCATAACTATTCTTTTGTTGTTTATTTTTTGCTCTGTCTCTACTTCCTTCAGCTGATTCTTTTTTAATTGCAATCAATAATAGATAAATTACTATTAATCCAGTAATTATATTCATTGCCAAAAATAGTAGTTAATGCTTTACAATAATATTCGACACACTTTCAGGGACTACAACTCCACAATAGTCACTGTCGGAACTATTCTTCTACAACAATATTGTTCAGGCGCACATTATTAAAGTCTTCTAACTCCATCATTCTGTTTCTTTTATTAAAATAAAATGTTGTATATATAAATACTGTAAGCATTCCAATTATAATTATAATAACCCCTGCAAATTGTCCAGGGTTAAATAATACTGTTGTTGTTGTTGGTTCAGAAATTATTGTTGTTGTTTCAAAGCTAGACACTGGTTCAGAGCTGCTAGACACTTGTTCAATACTCGTTTCAAAACTTGCTGTTGTTGTTATTGGTAGTTGTTCAGAACTACTTATTGTTATTGCAGAGCTGCTATACACTGGTTTAATACTCGATTCATAACTTGTTATTGTTGTTGTTGTTGTTATTATTGGTAGATGTTCAGAACTACTTATTGTTGTTATTGCAGAGCTGCTATACATTGGTTCAATACTCGATTCAGAACTTGTTATTGTTGTTGTTGTTGTTGTTGTTAGTTGTTCAAAACTACTTGTTGTTTCAGAACTTGATGCTGTTTTTGTTATTGTTTGTTCAGAGCTGATAGACACTGGTTCAAAGCTCAATTCAGGGGTAGCTTGTTCAAAACTACTTGTTGTTGTTGTTTCAGAGCTATTCGAAACTGGTGCAGCTTGTATTTGTTCAATTAGTAATAATAAAAGACTACACCTTTGCATTCCAGAAAACATAATGATAGTAATCTGATAGTCTGGGAAGATTTAGGAAATAGTTTCAAGTGTTTACTTTTATATGTATAAAAGGGCGTCCGATGCCAGATACCATATTAAAATTTATATTGTATTTTCATTTTTACAACTCGAGATTATCAACTTTAGATTTTAGCCACTCTTTTAATGGTTGTATTTTATCTTTTATTGTTAATAATAACTGATGACATGAATCAATGTTTTTTATCCTCTCGTCCTTAGTAAATAATATAATATTATTTTCTTGGCATATATTTAACATTTTAATCTGCTCTAAAATATTCAATGAAATGTCTACCAAATTTTTCTGGATTTCAGTAACATTAATATCACCTAAAATGTCATATACACTCCACGTAGTACCTTCACTATAATTATTATGCATGTTATTAGATTTTTGTAATTTTTCAACTTTCGGAATTATTTCATTATATGCATCAAGTTCATAAAAGATTGTAATTAGTGATTGTAAGTCACCTACTCTGTTAGTTTCTTTTAAAAAGAATGATATTCTATTTAATTTATATATTTTTCTTAATAAATACATTATATTAAAACGTTCAAGCCGTTCAATGACTTCACTTATATATAAATCTGGTAATATAATATTAAAATTATTTATATACACTACGTTAGACTGAATTGTTTTCTGGGCTTTAGTTAAGTGTTTTTCGTTTAATTCGTACAATGCGCCAAGTGCTTGTATTTTAATTCTGCTGATAATTAAATTTTTACGTAAATCATTGAGAAAAGTCGAAAAATATGATTTTTTGTTACTTTTTATTGTGTTTGAGTAGGGTATAGTTGTGGTGGTTGCAGTTATAAATATATTAATATTGTCATATATTTTGCCTAAACAAATAATTTGATCCTCAAAATGTTCGAAATATTCTTCATTGGCCTGTATACACTCTAGTATATTCTTTATATTATAAAGATGTATTATTAAATCCTTACCTTTTTCTTCTAATTGCGGAAAAGGTTTTCTATAGCCCATTAATATCAATACTATAATAGCTAATACCGCAATAAGTGTTATAATACTATATATTATCAATATTGTAGTATTATTACCATTTTTTGTATGTTGTTAATAATCTAAAATATTACAAAAAAAATAATCCCGTTTCATTAACCCCAAATTTAATTTTAGTTTTATTCTTGGGCTTACAGAGTAAAAAATGAAAAATAACCTGTCAGGAGATTCCTACTAGTTTTATTAGACTCTTTTCCCATTGGCTGGCGAAGGATGTTTATGGGTGGAGCTCCAGTTTTCAGGTTTGTCTATGATGTGATAATTGAAGCTTAAGTCAATCTGCTATCAGTTTGCCTATCTGTGTGGATTGAGAACATTGTTAAGATATTTCGTCCAAGTGGCTGTTTAATTAAAATTACAAGTAAGTAATATATATACTAGTATAGCTTTCAATAACAAAACTATACATTTATATTATAACCTGCTAAGAAGGTTGTAATTCTTGACTTAATCATTTTTTATTCTTTTTCTACAGAATAGTTATCGGTGATGGTTGCTTCATATAAAACTGGGTATGCTGCTCGTTCATTTGTTCGTGTTCCAGGAAGTGGAACTGACAAGATAGCGAAGAAGTCAAAGTCTTTATGCTAGGATCTTGCATGTTCCTCAACAGTTGCTGCAGCTATCACAGTTGAACCAATGTTACCACCAGCGATATCAATAACAACATTAATAGAATCAACAAAATTAATCCAGAAAGATGGACAAACTGGAGAAAAAAACGAAACTCGCAAAAGGTCGTACAGGGATCAAAATGCTGCTAGTAGCAATGACCTAGAAAAGTTTGTGTGTATTTGTGAATTTTCTAAGTTAAAACAAGAGCTTGATAATGTAAGACAACAAAATCAAGATCTTCAAAAGCGATTAAAACTATTTCATGATCTGTTCAATAACAAAAAGCGATTGGTTGTCATGGTCAAGAATTGGGTATCAGAAAATTAATAATATACAAAAAGTTTCTTAGTAATTTTTATTTCCTTCCCTCAGAAAACTTTAAACGTCTTACTATATAATTAATATTTTTCCATCTTCATTTTCTGTTATATTAGCTGTACTAGTAGGAGTAGTGGTGGGTGTGGTGGGCATATCAATAGTAGTGGATTGTTGCATAAATAGTGGTGGGTGTGATTTTAGTAATACATTTTTATCAGGTATTATTAATTGATTGGAATCATCACTTAATTTATTTAACACATTAATATTTAAATGCCTATACCGGCGATTCGCTGCTAAATTAGCATTAACTCCCCAAACTAATTCCTTATCTTTCAAAAAACTTTTTGTATAATACTGGTAGTACATATCGTATTCTCTCTTATATCTTCCTCTCCTGATTTAGCATCCCCACCTTCATTACCCTCTCCTTCATCTTCTTCTTCATCTTCACATTCTCTATTTATAATTTTATCTGTCTCATATAAATAACTCCATGTATTTCCTTGATTTACATAATGAGAAATAAACTCTTTATAACAAGAATGACCTAATATTTCACCCATAATTTTTAATGGCATAATTGTATCCTTTGACATTTGACGTGATAACATATTATAAATTCTAGTTGCATAATCAGCTCTAATGGAATGTAAACCAGCACCTTTGAGTTGTTCTTTTTCAGTTTCGTAATTTGATTGTTGTTTAAATTTTCTATTCTCTGCAATTAGATTTAAGGATTTTCTAAAAAAATTTTGTGTACTCTGATAACTTACATTAAATATCCTATCATTCAAAAAGGGCAAAAATGACTTGCTTCCTTGTGTTTTTGCATTTAATTTAAATTCTAAATATGGTATTAGATACTGTGTAAAAAAAATAAAGGGTTCACCATGAAATATAGGAATATTTCAGTCTTTTCCTTGTTTTCCGTAATAAACAGGTAAAACAATTGGCTCTGATTGAGGATTATAACTGTCTATAATATTTTGATAGGTTAATTTTTCAGTTTCCTTAGCTCTTAATCCTGTATGATATATAAGAATTAGTTTATAAATGTGGTCTCTATTAATACGGCTGTTATTCCAAGTGTGAATAAGAGTCTGAGAAATTAGAAGACTGTCGAGAATTGGTTTATTATTTCTCCTAAGACTACCACATAACTTTGGTAGAGTTAATTCTACACCTAGAATAGGACCAATTAAATATTTATTTAGTGTTCATGTATTTGTTTATCTTGTCTGAAATTTAATCTTACCCTCTTGATTGAGGTATGTGCTGTAGTCTTCAACTATTACTGTAGTTAATAAGGCCTTCCTTCCTATTTTATCAACTTTGAATCGTCCAAATTTTCTTATAATACTTTCATAGTTTCTTAGACTAACCTGTTTAAGCATACGAGTTCTACTATGACCAACAATTGTTCTTTTGGTACGAGGATTTATATATGGTTTATTATATTCATTTTGAAGGCGATCTATATCATTTTCATTATAATAATTTTTTAATTCATGAATAAATGTATTTTCCATTTATACATATATATTTTTATTTTTATTATATAAAATTATTTATTTGTGAATAATATTAAAGTTTTATATTTTCATTTTCATTCTATATTAAAAATATAGAATAACAAAATGTATATTAAATATAATAAAAAGGATTATGAAGATGAAGTAAGTGAAGATGATGATGGTGATCAAGATGGTGATAATAAAGATGATAGTAGTGATGATGGAGGAGACGATATAGAAAAAATAGATTCTATTAAAGAAGGTATGGAAAATGTAGATTCTAGTAGTAAAGAAGCTGGTGAAGAAATAGATTCTAGTATTAACGAAGATGATAAAGAAGTAATAGATTCTAGTAATAAAGGAGATATAGTTTCTAGCAGAGAAAAAGATGGTAAAGAAGTTATAGATTCTAGTAATAAAGGAGATATAGATTCTAGTAGAGAAGAAGAAAAAATAATCGATTCTAGTAGTGAAGATGATATAGAAGATGTAGATTTAGAAGATTCTAGTAATAAAGAAGATAGTAGTAATATAAAAACAGAAGATTCTAGTAGTAGAGATGATGTCGGTGTCAATAATATAAGAAGAATAAGTAGAAAAAGGAGATTTGTAGGAGGAGGAGGAGGAGGAAGAAGTAATAATGAAAATGGTAGCAATAATGATAATGGAGAAGATATTGGAAATAATAATGAAGAAATAAGTAGAACTGGATCAGTTTTTGAGGGAAAAGCAGTAAAAGAAGAGGAAGTAGTTTCTGGTAGTGGAGAAGATGGCATCAATAATGATAGTGAAAGAATACTAAGCAGGAACAAAAGAATTGTACCAGTAGAGGGAGAAGGAGGAGGAGGAAGTGGTGGTGGTGATGAAAGTGGTGATGAAAGTGGTAATGAAAGTGATGATGATATTTCTAGCGATTTAAATGAATTAAAAATGTCTCAATTAACAAATTCAATTAATTCTGAAATATCCCGTATATTAGTAATAACAATACTCGTACTAATTATATTAGCAATGATGAATTTAAATTGGTCTTTCCTTTATATTATAATATAAATAATATTTATAATGAAACCAGTTATTAGTAAAAATATAGCAATATTATTACATGATTATTGGAACACTAAAATATCGATACTTTTAAAGAGTTTATTACACATTTTAATTATAAATAATACTTAAAGTAACAATCATTATTGTGATTTTGATAGTATTACCAGTAGAGTTCCCAGAAGAATGTTAAATCCAATTTCTCATGGAAGAATCAATTTTGAAAAAGTTACTTTCTTGGAACGGTCAACACTACTTTTAATGTAAAAATGTACAAGCTAATTTGGCCATATTGTCTACATAATCATGTTCTTTTAATCCAATGTGTGCTGGTATCCACAAAAAATTTATTTTAAATTTTTGGTATATGTTACTATAATTATCTAAAATGGATTGTAATCCACTACGGGAGTCACAAATAATCAATCCATTACATCCTTTATTAAAAACTAAATAATTTATAGCATCCTTAATTCCTTCCAATTCACAGCTATTACAATCAATCCAATTATCCAGACGACGCATTTGCGTTGCAGTACATTTATTATATTTGTAAACAATATAGGCACAACCAGCTGTTCCATCCTGTTGTACAGATCCGTCAGTATATATAGTAACTAACTCAGTTGTACTGCTGGTACTGCAAAGTTGCTTGGTAAGTTGACAAATTTGTTTAATAGTCTTTTTCTTCTGTATATGTTTGGGATTATATTTATTCGTCCGAGTATAATATACATTTTCAGTTGATTTCATCATCATCCTTCTTTTCTGCAAAAAAAATGAATTAGAAAGAAATTTATTTCAATAAAATTTATATTTTTGGGTGTTTTCTCTTCAGCAAATAAATAAAGCTAGACAGCCTCAACTCCTCTTAGGAAAATAGCTTACTTTATTCACCACCTTCTTCATAATGGTCTCTCATCTCTCGGGTCCTAATGAACTCTTCAACATTGGCTGCAACAGGCCTGGGTAAATGGTAAGGGTAACGCTTCAACGTGTCCTTGTAGTCGTAAACTGTCATGTGACATAAGAACTTAAGCATGCGCACATTTTTCCATTCTTTCATTTGAAGTAGATTATATGACGAAGGTTCCTCTACCTGTAACCCGTCTTTAGCCAAAGCAATCCAAATGTCATGAGGTTTGTACTCATTGGTAATGATCGACTTCAAGAAGATTTGGGCGTCAAAGGTGATATAGATCTCTCCGCCTCCTTGACATTAAAAACCAGTATAATTACAACTGGCGGACATTTTTATGTAAATAAGGCGGTCGTTGTACACCATCCTTCCGGCAAATTCAAAGTCTTGGCCAGATACATCATCATCGTAGTGGGAGATGTAATAAAGACGATCGACTGCCTCTAAGCTAATCTCGAATTTTTCCAGTTCTCTGTCCCTCCACTCACACATCTCCCAGGGTGAGGTCCGCTTGTCTAACATGTATTGATATTCTAAGGCCGTTCCAATAAACTCATAAATATCATCAGCACTTGTGACCTCGGATTGGACACTTTTAAAGTTAAAATGAGTTTTAACCACATTATACATTGGTTCGTTGTAAAAAAAAAAAAACAGTGTCTTTACTCTTGCAGCCAAAGTTAAACTGACCAGCAACCCAAGCGTTACCACAAATAAACTTCGAAGCAACCAACAAATTTTTTATAAAAGACCTTATTTTAAACAAAATTTTTGAATTTTATATTTTTTTATTATTTTCATTTTTTATAATTTTTATAATATATTTCTATTATTATTATCTTGATGGAAATCTGAAATATCTGAATCTAAAATTTCTTGTTTGTTAATATTTAGTAAATCATTCCATTTTTGTGGCAAAGCATTTTTCCTTTTACGTCTTGATGTTGAGGACAACGACTTTTGCGCTTGAGTAGTTTGTGTGGTGGGAGGTAATAATTGCTTAGAATACTTTTTCTTTTTTTTAGTCCAATATATGCATTAATAAATAGTTGAATTTTCTTAGTATTGGGAGGTACTTTTGTAGTAGTTGTTGTGGTTGTAACAGTGGATATAATACAATTATCTCCTTTTCTTCTTTTAATACACACTTTATTTTTTGTTTTTTATACTCTCCCTGTTCTTCTTCTTCCTCCTCTTCTTCTTCATCTTCTTCATCTTCTTCCTCTTCTTCCTCATAATCTCTTATATCATCTATCTCTATCTCTGTCTCTGTATCTTTATCTTCTAATACGTCTTTTTTTTTATCCTCATCTTGTATTTTTGAGGATTTATTCTTTTTAGGTGGTTGAGTTTTGAGCATTGTAGTTTTATGTTATAATAGCTACTACAATTAATGTTTGTTTATATATACTAGGGTTACTAAAAAAAAATAAAAAAATAAAAATATAAACAAATATTTTCATTTTTGTTGTTGTAAATAAGAAACAATCTTTATAATATCTAATGGGTTAGGAGAAAATTTATCTGGTCGAGCCCTACAAATTTGTTTAATATTTTGGGGATTTTCAGTACATAATAAAACCTCATAAATCATTTCGTCTTCTAAATGTGAATAATCATATTCGAGGAGAGAAATTGATCGAGGAACTCTATTATTATGCAATCTTTTTTTACCTTCAATAAAAATATAATATGGAGCTAATTCATTTTTCATTTTATCAGAAAGTAAACACAAAATATCCATTCGTTCAGATGCTTTAAATTCAGAGGATACTATATCTACAATTGCTAAAGGATTATATTTATGTTGATTTGTTTTATATAAATTAGTTTCAACTACAAAAAGAAAATCAATTAAAATATGTACAAGGTACTCATTCAATAAATGAGTATAAGATGTACTTGATATTTTTGCAGTAATACAAAAATGTTGCTGTGAAAATTGTAAAATACCACATTGTACATCGAATTTTGGAATTCTATATCTAAGAATTTTTTTATCATAAAATGTTTGAGTTTTTAGTAGATTTGTACTATTACAATTTTCTCTCAATATTTTTATCCCAGACCTCTTCATTTTCCTCCCTTATGTGAATAGGTGTACTACCTTTATGAAACTGTTTCATCTCTAGTGGAATGGGACTAAGAAAAGCATTTAGTCTCCATGAAGCATGCCAATATAAAGTTCCTGGGCGTTTTGTTTCTAAGGGGACTCCCTCTGAATTTAAAAGGAGGGGTGGTCCCGTTTTACTTTCACTCAAATTTTCATTTTCCAAGATCATGGGAAAAATTCTAGTGTGGTCATTAGGTTTATAACGATGGTAAAGGATAGTTTTTGTTTCATAATCATGCAGATATGTGGTTTTTACACTTAAACTGGTCCCTTCTAAAAATGTAGCTAATCCAATTAATTTAGGACCAACGTTGTCACCATCACCATTAGCAGCAGTTTCAAAAAGTTGTACAAAAGAACTATTTTTAAAGACTTTTCCCTCTAAATTAGTATATACAATTTCCAAAGTTTGTGTATCTCTTCGAAATATAAGTGATTTATCTTTATTTTTTTTATATTGTATAAAAAAACTATTTTTATTAGGATCCATTATTAAACGATAATCATTTTCGACCATTTCTAAAACACGAGAAATGTAATTAGACCTTGGTGTTGATTCGCCTGGTGTACCATTTAATCGCACTTGAACTAAAGGGTGGGTTATACCAACAAAACGCCGACATTCTGTTTCTGTATACATACTCTCTATTGTGTCCTTATAAATAATACTACTCAGATTGTTAATTTCTTCCATAATTGCTGTAAAACGTATCTGAATCTTGTGGTGGGATAAATTCCTATCTGACATAACTGTCACACTTTCAATGCTAATTGCTACATATAATTTGTTAATCTCATTCTTATGCATTAAGTATTTTTGTGATGCCTAACCTTTCAATATTTCATCTCGGAGCTGTATCCGTTGAGAAACAAATACAGTACAAATTAATACCTCATCTAATATTACTGAAAATCGAACTTTTCGTCGATTCATTTCATTGCGAAATATTAGAGGAAATCCAATCAAATAAATATGTATTATTACTTTCCAAATACTTTAATTTTGTTTTAGCAGCAGTGTTATTTCTTGAAAAATATTCTAAAATAAAATAATTATCCACATATTCCGGCGATAAACTGTTTATATTCTCTTGTAACTTATAACTATGAAAACTTTTTAAAACAGAATCCAACGCATTTATTAAATGTTTCCAGATTTTTTTATAAATTGTTTTAAACAGGACAATAATTGGATCATCTTTTTTAATACTTTTAATGTATTAAGATTTCAATAAACTTTCGTTTTTGGGTATTATCTAAAATTACTTTTTTCCCAAAAATTTATAATATAGGTATTTGTCCTTTTAATCCACTAGTATGGTTCTTATTACCCATTTCTAATAAATATTCAGATATAGAATCTAAAACTTGAAATAAGAATAAATTGGAAGAAGTTATATTTTTCACTTCATTAATTATTGAATTATCTATAATATTAAATTGATCGATAATATAATTTTATTACTAAATTTTTGGTTAATGTTCATTTTTCTAGTTTATATTTTTTTATTTTTTGAATAAATTCCCAAAAAATATGTATTTCTTCTATAACGGCTCCTTTTAAAAAGTTTTTGTTAATTTTATTTATAGTTTTTGTAAACGCACCAATTATAGATGTTGATGCATATCCAATAAGATGTATACAACCGTAGTTATGAATTAATCGCGTTATTTCTACAGAGTGTTTTCTATATAAGACTTGAGTTTGACGTAATCCATATGGATTCATACAGGAAGGATGGCTTAAATTATCTGTAATGTCATTTTTTTTTTTCATATATAGTTTTCTGGTTGTTTACTATCCCCATTTGATCATTAATATTTTCTCCATTATTATTACAATCAAGATTCGTTTTATTTTGTCGATAATAATCTAAAGAAAGACGGGGGGGGGGGGGGGGTTACAATGTACTTAATATTTTTTTCATTTTTAGGAATAGGACATTTATTTCTTTTTTTAGTTGTTGTTGGCGGCATCAAAAGAATATTTCCATTAAGTGTAGCATAATTACACACCAATAAATGTCTTTGGTGTATAAGAGATCCCCCACCATTTAAGATCCATGCCACTGTTACAAATAAAGAATGAAATATATCTAAAATCATTTTCGTATTTTCCTGCAATAAGCGTACATCCAAAAGATGTTTACTGTGGTCATTATTACAGAATGAAAGACCCTCAGTTTCTGCTTAAAACTTTGTCTTTGTTATATCTAATGATAAAGGATGTGAAAATATAAGATCTGATATTTTGTTTGATTCATAATGGGGTGATAAAATAAAATGAATCAAATATAAAGATATTAATTTTAATTCTAATAAATTATTATTTTTATCATTAATAGCTAGTACACGGTTAGGGTGAATTAAATAAGGTAAATACATAGTCTCTTGAAATACATTTTTAATCCTTTCAATTAAGTTTTCAAGAGCTTGTAAATAATTTATTTTTTCTGAAAAATTACATATTCCCAACAAAGTTGCATGATTATTATTTTCAAAGCTAAAAAGCTCAACTGATTTCCCATTTAGAGCTTTAAAACATAAAGATGGTTTACAAATAAGAGATTCTACTTTAAGTAAGAGAGGAGGTGACTCTAATATAATATTTGCAGTTATTTTGCCAGACACCTCATCTGTAAAAATGTGATGGTCAGATATATAAATTATTTTTTTTTGTACATCAGTTATATTAGGATGTATAATTGTTTTATTTTCACTATCGGATATAGACGTCTTTTTAGTATCTCTATTTATATAAAGGGGGTCTCGGCTATTCCCACGCATATTAAGAGATTTTATTTCATTTTGAATTTGATTCAAATGAAGAATTTTTTCTTTACTATAATATGTAAAAGGAAAAAAATTCCCCAAAAACGAAATTAAAGAAGGATTTAATTTGAGTGCTAAGTTTAAAAGATAATTATCTTCATTCATTTTTTAAAGGGTAACGGCGGACGACGAAATATGTTTATTGATATTAGAGGTTATTTCAATGAACGAAATAGAGAGTGGTCTTTTCCTGGTCAACTTAAATCATGCCCTATGTGTTTGAAAAATAATAAGAGTGATGCACAATTAGAATTATTACTCAGGCAATGTATTATTTATAAACTTCAAATGGAAAATGATTCTTTTGAAAGTATATTTGATGAATATCCCGGAATTTCATTTAATTTATCTGCAACTTTTGAAAAAAGAGATGACGAGGGGCGTATCTTAGCATCGATATGTAATGAAACACAAATAATTGATTATTTTTTAAATCACAAGTTAGTGTTTGGAGTTGGATTTCAAATAAATCATTGGAAAACTCTTAATAATTATAAATCAAATGAGGATGATTATTTGGATGATGTAAGAAAAGATAATATAAAAGACGTCTTCGATTATAGTAGTAACGTTTTTTCTTTGCCTACAATGAAAGGAGGTCAAATGTGGCAGATGGTAATAAAAAATCCACTTTATTACAGACAAACAATTCCCATTGATAAAGATGAATGGTACAAGTGGAAAACTCAAAATAAAAGTGAATCCTCACAGATTGATTGTTTAATATGTCAAAATTAGCCATTTGATATTTATCCAGGTAATTTTATTATAGGAGACAGCGTATTTAATATAAAATCAATTTTATGGCCTGATAGGAGGCGTCCTCATTATAGTAAAAGAGAGAAAAGGGTGATAATCTATAACAAATCACACATTATTTATTGGCCTTTCTTAGATAATTTTACAAATTTAGATAACGAATCTATTTATCATTTGGGGAATATGGCTGTCTTTACAACGGGGGAAATTTTTGGTCGTTCTCTTAGACTAGCCATTAATAAAGTTAATGTTATAATAAGACAGAATCGTGTAATAGATATTTTAGGAAAACAGAGAAAAGAGACTACTAATTCTTTTGAATTAAAAAGAAAATTATCAAACAAAACTTCTTCACAAGTGAAATCGCAAACAAAGATGTCGTCACACAGACAAATTTTAACAGATGATGAATTTCTATTTTTAAACTCATATTATCAGGATAAAAATAGTAATATAGATTTGGCCTTGTTAAGAACCTATAGGAATGATACAACAAAGATTGATTTGTTGGATAGATTGAAGCGTCCTAGATTTAAACTAAATCCTGTAAAACCTCTTAAGCATAGGATGGGGACTATACGATGCGGGCAGATTGATGATGCTATAACTCAGACTAGCTCTCTTAATGATAGCAGGGGTAATAGTATGGGTATGAGTAAAGGTTCAAATACTAATGATACTAGTAATATTGGTTATTATACTAATAATAACATTGATAGTGGCGTTGACGGTAAGGACGGTGGTTTTAGTGTTAGTGGTGGTGGTGGTTCTCAACTTAATAATAGTATCGGTAATGTTTCTTTTTCAACTGGCATAGATTGGAATAAAATTGGGAGGTTTAATAGAAATTGTTCTTCAAATTCTTTTTCCAATATTTGCACCACAGCCTGTAGTATACAGAAGTTATTACCCAAGGATTCTAAAACTAAGGAGCCTAAAACAATTACAATGAGTGAAGTGGGTTTTATAGATTTATTGAATACACCTGATACACCTCAGAGGAGTGGCATTTTACTAGAAACAATTCCTGATGTTGTGGTATCTACTCAATGTATGTGTATAAATTATTTATTAGATATTTCCCTCTCTTCGTTTTAGTACACAATCCTTCTGAATTAAAAGAATTGGATCGCAATTTTATCTATGTTAAAATAAATTGTTCCCTTTATAATTTTCCGCGAATTTCAGTTCCTTATCCAGTAGATCAACACTTTAGACAATACATGACACAACAGCAATTTGAGTACTGTCGATTATGGGGAACCGAAAATTTATATCGTTGGGTACAATACGATCTAAAAAGAAGAATTCCTTGCATCGATTAATTGAACACGTACCCAATTTGTTATGGGTATGTAATAGTCTTCATCGAACATTTTATAAAATTATGCCTAATGGACTATTATACACACCAAGAGAGTTAGAGTCTTTTCAGGTTGATAAAAGTTTCTATGTACAAATTGAGAAAGAAAACTCGACAGCTCTTCTTCCTCCACCTTTAAATGATACCAATAATCCAATGAAGGAAGATTTTACGTTAATGTGGATAGGTATTGACAGGGAAAATATACCCAATCTTATGGGTCCCACTATGCCGGCGATTACGAGACCGAATGCTGCCCATTTGCCTCATATAAGTGGTGCATGTTCCTCATTCAAACACTACGCTGGAATTCCAGTTAATACTCGATCGTTGGGGGAGATTCACCAAAAAACGCAACTCTCTTCTCTTTATACATTTAGGTTAAATACAACTGACTTATTTCCAATACCAACACAACTACCCCTTGTTTCTATAGTTAATTGGGGTAATCCAGAAGATAGTATAACTATTAAAAGGAGTAGTATAGAACGAGGTTTATTCAGAGGGCTTTATTGGGAAACCTTTATTATTCGTTTTAATTATATTATCAATAATACAAATAATATTGATCTTCCCACTTTTAAGCAGACATATTTTGATTTCAGAAACCCATTACGAAAAGGTATTCAATTAGGTATAATGACGGGAATATCAAATTGTAATATTGTAAATTTAAGCAATGGAGAAATTGAATGTATGCCAACAATAATGTGTAAAGGGGAATTGGAAGGAGAAAATGCTGATGAAAATAAAATTGTAAATGACAGATGCAACTCTGGCGGTGGAAATAACTCTACAAGAATAGTTTGGATGGGTAAAACTGGTGATTGGTCAGATCCTACTTATGATGATACTAGTTTAGTTCAAAGGAATTTAGGTAACTCAGATTATCGGGTAACTGTCTCGAACCCAGATAAACCTTCCGTTGATAGACGACGTAAATTAAAATGGAGTCAATGCTCATTGGCTTTTCAGGAAAGGTATATTAATCACAGTAAATATAGATGTTGGGAAATTAAAAGTGTCCATCTTCCCGCTATACACTGTGTAAGATTTTCTCTTACTATAATTTCATAATTTTCTCCAGCATTAGGGGATAAATTACAAACTCCATCATCCCAAAAAGCAGTAATTGGTCGCCTAGTTGACGATGATGATATGCCCTATATAAATTTAGGTTTAGGTGAACCTAGTAGCCTTGTACCGGATATCTTTCTTAACCTGCATTTTATTAGAAGACAAACAGTAGATTTATTTTGTAATCACGATAGAGATCAAGCTTATATGAATTCTACATTTGATTTTCAAATGGATAAGGTTTTACAAAACTTCCAGATTGGTAATCATATATTAACTGGCATATTAATGAATCCATTTAATGGTAAACCATACACATATCCTAATTCCTCTATATATATTTCAGCTAGTCTTTATCAGGGTAACTATATGGGTGTCACTAATCATCGTGCTAATTCCACCATGGGTTCCTCCCGACCAGGAGAGGTTGTATTATCCGAACTTACGGGGGCCCCTGTTCGTGGAAAACGTGGGGGGTTATCCACCGGTCCCATGGAACAAGTTTCTTTACGAAGTATTGGCACCAGTAGAATTCACACTGAATTAACATTAAATCGTTCTAATGCCACTAATATTGAAGTTTTTAGAAATGAAGGTGGTAATAATGGTGGCATTATTTCTGGATCTAAAATTTTACAACCTTGTTTAGATGATTTCATAATGGCTGACATTAATTTAGTATTAAAATGTACATCACGCATTAATGTTGAAGAATTATAGAAATAAAATTATTAAAAAAGTTTTTATATATCATTTATGTTTTGAGCTATTAACACACCACCAGGGGCGTATACTTTCCCATCATAACAATATACTAAAAGTTGTGTACAATATAATAACCTAATGTAAATGTATCTATAAAAGGAAATATCTTTATTAAAGCGCGACGAGACATAATAGCCATCTTAATAAGGGCTCTACGATCCATTCCGTTTAAGAAACTCATAGGAGCGTCATAATTTATTTCCCCTACAATTTGCCATAAATGATCAATGGAGAATCTTGAAGAATGAAACTACCATTCTTTTTATAGTATTAAATTTGCTTGAAAATGGAAATACATCTTCTACAAATTGTGAATAAGATATCTTCTTATGTTTATTAGTATGTTTATTAATTGATATAAACTCGAGTAAATGTTTATATGTAATAGTAAATACCTTTTGTTCCTCCCATATCAAATGACATAATTTTCTTAATTGTAAAAAAAACGATATACTACCAGTGAAGATTCAACTAAAGCCATTTTAAGTAAAGCTTCATTGATTTCGCTGCGTTTTAATCCAAATAATATATTAAGTGTTAATAATTCATCGTGATCAAAAGAGACTCTGACACCATCCGGAATTGTAAAATTAAATTGGGGATGAAAGAGGTATATTGCCTCACTTTCTAATGCCAAACTACTACTCATAGGAATAACTTGCATAGCATCTCCATCGAAATCGGCATGATTGCCATGTACTATACTTGTAGAGATAGCCATTACAGGATAAATCCAGGTTGTTTTTACTTGATGAACTGTGAAATTCCGATCATCTAATGTAGGGTATGTATGCTCTAGAATAATATGTGGACAGCCTAATCTACGCTAAATATTTATTGGTAATATACATTCGTGAGGGTCAATATTATAACAGGGAGTAATAACAACTCTAGCAGATGAAACATATCGCTTATTATGACAGTGTAGGCGTAAAAGGGAATACTTACCTTTTTTCATTCTATCTAAAGCTGATCCAAAAACTGTTTTAATTTTTCCTGGATGATCACTGTTATTTGAAATTAAGTTGTAATAAAACTGATAGTTTCGTTGTATGTTAATAAGATGTGCTGAAGGTGGAATAATTTTGTAGCTATTAGTATTATCATTAGGAGTTAATCTGACGTGCAAACTATAATAAAATACATTGGAATTATTTAACTCTCTCTGTGAATTAACATCAAGTTTCTGAAATAATGAATGGACTGTCTGGAATGTATTTTTAGGAATGTCAGTGTTATTACATGATCTACTATTAAGTTGTTTCAAATATGTTAAAAATTCTGTATAGGAGTTTTCGTATTTCAATCGACATAATTGGCATTGCCAATTTTTATATTGTCTAAAGATATTATATCTATATTGTTTAAGTAAAAAAAAGGGAGTGTTACCATTCCACGCATTTAAGGAAGTTTTTTTTTTATATTACCTTTTTTACAAAAAGGTAAAATTGTTTTGTAGAGTATTTTACATTGTCTACATGATACATATTTTGGGAAATTTATATTCGTATTATTTTGTTATAAAATTTCTCTATAATTTCTCATATAATTTTTTAGGTTATTTGAAGATTTACAAATTATACAGTTGACGAAATTACAATTGGGACATATACATTGACTGAAAGTAATAAATTGTTTAGCATCCGTTTTCATTAAGTATCCTTTTAATTTTGAAAATTTTAGATATTAATATTTTTTTCCATTTCTTCCCATTGAATTAGACACATTCTCATCACTAATATTATTAAAAATTAGTTTAATAATGTTATTATAATGTTACGAACGCCGCCACCAATTGTCATGATCTACCTACCCAGCACCACGAGCAACGCCATCTAGGGACGAAACACGAGTATGACTCGTCTTAGTTACCACTCCGGGGTTTCCCTTCTCCATATCCTGGTTGTTGCGTCACCTCCTCCAAGTCTTCTTTGTCAGCTCGAGTTCGAGGAGAGGTCAGTTCACTCTGGGAAGTGACCACAGGATCACCTATCCTGGAAACCTACGGCACAGTGACTAACTACCTACCGTCTTCTACAATACTTAGCCTTGCTCGTCAGCCATCTCAGCTCCGCACTTAAGTATTTGTAATCTTATATTGCCTCCCCCACGTCCACTTGCTTCAAAATTGTTTATGTTGTATAAATATGTATATACTGTTAATGTTTAGGTTAAGTATGGTTAAGGGTAAATTATAGAAAGCTGAATATTTTGTTAAGGAATTTATGGTACTTTATTATACACCACAAAAACTCGCATCCTTTGTCTACCCTTTTATAGTCCGATTGTCTTTGTTTTGTTTTTTTGTTGTTGCCTGTTGGGATCTGGGTAGACTTTTAACTATATTCTAAATCCCCAACTCGTAACAATAAGTATTTAATAAAATAGTTGGAACATTTAAATGATAAAAATTAGATGTTTTATCATTAGACTGCTGCTTTAATAGTTGTACATTTTTTCCCATAAATATATTTTCTACACTCAATGATACGTTTCTTTCTGTAGGTAATACCATTGCCAGGCTTAAGTAGAAGACATTTTCAATCTTAAATTTAAATTTTTTCAAAAATAAAAAAAATGGATAATTTACCTATAGATGATAATTTATCAGAGATTGAAAATGATATGACTATAAATGATACATCTGTTATTTATAATGAAGAAGATAGTAATTTAGAAAATAATAATAAAACATCACTTTTCTCTACCATATTACAGCAACAGCAATCTCCTCAATTGTCTCCAATATCTAAAGAAGATTCATACAAAGACGACGAAAATCAAACTTCAAAACTAAATGATGATACTCTTTTAAAAGAACCACCACTAGATAAACCTATTTCTAATTATTCTCCAGCATATAGTTTATATGGAAACTCTTTTAAATTGAATAATTCCAATAAATTATTAGAATTGCATAAATTTATGCTAAAAAATTATATAAATAAATATTGTACAAATGATTCTCCAGAGGATAATGATATTGTATATTTTATTAATCAAGCTATAGGTGGTAATAGTATAGATAATATGAATGATAAAGAAATAAAAGATTCGTTGAAATTAATTTCTTCAATACAAAATATAATATGTGATCAATCAGATGGTGATCAAATTTATAGCGTTATAAATGCTTTATTGACTAAATTGATTGGTTTTACCAAAACCAAATTTCCCCAACACGAACATGTTATAAATATAATTTATTTAAATATGAATACGACAATTACCCGAATTAAAAGAACAAGAAATAATCATATTAATAAACTAATCCTATTGTCATCTTTAAATGATAATAATAATGTGGAAAAGGTACCAAGTATGATGTCTATTGCATCCAAAGGATTAACATTTTCATTTGTAACTATAATATTTTTTACTATATTAAATTATTTTAATAAAAATGTGTCTACCCCAAATAACAATATAATAGATGCCTTTGATTGTTTTAAAAAGATAAAAGAAATTGAATTATTAAATAAGAAAAGGAAATTTGAAGAAGAGGAAGAATAAAAATATACTCTTTTACTTTAACACGAACCACGAAAATTTGAAATTAAATAAAAATTATATACTCACTCTTAATTGTATACCAATAACAGACGGACGGACAAAGCTGCTTACTAACAGGTAAGTGTGTAATGTGTAATCTACTTCACTACCAGCTACCAAACAATACCAATAGTAGTTACACACACAGTTCTAGTTATGTAACCAATATCAAAGTTCATTTTTTTCTATTTCCATTGGTGTGGTACGTTCCGTATGAATAACTCCAATTTGAATAAGGTAATGAATTAAATTTAGAGGATTCTTCATATGTTTTGTCATAATCCTATAGATTAGTGTAGTGTATACTTTATTTTTTAAGTAAGTTAATGGTTTACGACATACTCTTATTGGAAGTATAGAATTTTCATTTGGCAGGATATAAGCAACCTCTGGATAAGATAATGAATTACAAAAACTATTATTATCAATATCATCAATACTTTTCATCATCCAAGAGATTGGATCATATATAAATTTACTATCTTCAAAAAAGAAATAATAGTTTTGTGGAAATATATGAATCATAGCATCATTTTTATTACGGGTGGGTGATGTGTATACTGCAACTGAATAGGGAATAATTAAATTTTCACTATCATTCCTTTTTAGTTGTTTGCTTTTTTGTAAAGTTCATAAATTCAAGATTATATTTTTAGGATTAGGTATATATAAAAAAAATATTTTTGACCATATAAATAAACAAATAACAAAAAATATTATATAATAAAAAAAATTATAGACAGTGATTGTATTATTTGTAATCATTTTTTAGGATGTTTAACAAATCTTTTTAACTATTCATAAAATAAAAAACAAAATGATTAATAATACACTCTGTATAAATCCTACTTTATCTGATATTCTTGTTGTGTATAAAATGGTTAATAGAGTAGTTCAGCGATGTACATTTGAAACATTAAAAACGAGAAACAAAGCTAAATATTTTCAGCATATAACAATTAAGGATATGCCATGGAAAAATATACCATTAAATATTCCTTAAAGGTTTTTAGAAAAACATCCAAATGATTTTGAGGTAAGATATAAAATTTTAGGATGTAATATGATTAGGTGTTACAGGGACACTCTAATTGGGCGTAAAATGGGGGAAAATACACCATCTCCTATCCTAATAAACGAATGTGAGTTTGCTCACAGTGAAGCTTGTACACAAGTCTATAGGGAAGTGTTTGATTTTTTAAGGGAGAAATTTCCAGAGGTAGATTTGAAAATAAAAATGAACGAGGAACCTAACAAACCATTACCTGTATTACCCTTTGAGAGTTTATCTATAACTACTAATGGTGATAGTGAATCAATAGAGAATTTTTGTGGTGTTCAATTAACATCCCTTAAACTTTTGCTCTCCGTCCTTCAAGTAGATGGTATCCTGATACAAAGGAACAAAATAAACAAATATATGAACAAGAACAGGAAATTTATATAGGAAATAAATTAGATACACTTTCAAAGAAAGAAGACAAATTTAAATTTTTAAAGAAAATTGCTGGTCTCATTGATTCCCCACCACTAAAATGGAATTCACAATTACAAAATGTTAACTTTTCTGATGTACAAGATTGCGGAAATACCTAGACGAACCTTCTGATACGTGCTGTTATACAACAACTCGAAATATATTAAATTTCCTACTGGGTTCCCAATTTGTTAATCAATTTGGAGAGAATATGGTAAATGACTCTGTTATGGGAAAAAATCTCTTTTCTTCATTATCAGTAATAACGCCTCAAATTTTACCTAAGGAATATAACACAAAATCGGTGGCAATTAATCCTGGATATAAGGAGGAAATAACTTCTCAAGATATTTTAGAACAAAGCACTTATACACATACACCCATAATATCTGTTAATAATGTTAAAGTGATAGGTAAAGATGATAATAGTGTTACGAGTTGGGGATTTAGAATATAGTTAAAAGTCTACCCAGATCCCAACAGGCAACAACAAAAAAAAACAAAGACAATCGGACTATAAAAGGGTAGACAAAGGATGCGAGTTTTTGTTGTGTATAATAAAGTACCATAAATTCCTTAACAAAATATTACCCTTAACCATACTTAACCTAAACATTAACAGTATATACATATTTATACAACATAAACAATTTTGAAGCAAGTGGACGTGGGGGAGGCAATATAAGATTACAAATACTTAAGTGCGGAACTGAGATGGCTGACGAGCAAGGCTGAATATTGTAGAAGACTGTAGGTAGTCACTGTGCCGTAGGTTTCTAGGATAGGTGATCCTGTGGTCACTTCCAGAGTGAACTGAACTCTCATCGAACTGGAGCTGACAAAGAAGACTTTGAGGAGGTGACGCAACAACCAGGATATGGAGAAGGGAAACCCGGGAGTGGTAACTAAGACGAGTCATACTCATGTTTCGTCCCTAGATGGCGTTGCTCGTGGTGCTGGGTAGGTAGATCAGGACAATAGATGGCGTGGTTCGTAGTGCTGGGTAGGTAGATCATGACAATTGGTGGCGTGGTTCGTAACAATAGTGATCCCATTAAAGTGAATGTCGCCAGTACTATTGATGAAGCCTCACCTAATTTAGTTACATCCCTTGAGGAAGGACTCATTGCTATAACTGAAATTGAATTAATAGCAAGACCACCACAATTGGTTTCATTATTACTTAAATATTTTTCAAAAATTGTTTTAAAACAGGTAATACAAGACTCTTTTTTGGGTGCAATGGAGGCTATTGGATCACGGATTTTATTAATTCGCCTAACTGCTCTCATTATAAAGTCTTCATTGATCGAGATGGGAATTCAAGTATCTTTAAATCTCTTAAAGGCACTCTCAAGTACAATATCGGGAATATTTACTATTTCTCTATTAGTATTACCCATTGATATTCTTTTATCAATTTATAATGTGGGTGGTTATGGAAATGAAATTACACGTTCCCATATTGATATTTTACGGAAAGACTGTCTAAATCGTCTAATAAAATCATGCATGAATAACAAAGGGCAAACCTTCATCCATATTCCAGAACCCCATTCATTCACATCTCCAGAAATAACACCTGAATTTACTTATCTTTTGGCCATAAACGAATTTCAACGCATGTATCCTGAATGTATTACAGATATAGGATACACAGGTTTCACCACAGATAACCAAGAAAAATCTCGAGCTGTTGAAAAAGCTTTATCCGAAATGGAGGTTAATAGTTTAGGACAGCGAATTGATCGTATAACCCCCGCCTCGGAGGAGGATATGGAAGAGAATAAACGTAAGCACCAAGAATTGGCCGATTAAATTTTACACGAAGCCGAACACTTCCATTATCTTTATCCTACACAGAGAGCCAATATGGATATAACAGCTGTGGAAAACATTATTACCGAATCTAAACTCGATATTATTCCATTCCTCATAGCTATTTTATTTTTAATTATAAGTTTAATCTTTACAAATATATCATCCAACACATTTGTAAAAAGAAATATTTAAATTTGTTTTATTTTAAATATTATATCGATAATATTTTTCAGTTATTGGACAATGATTACACCGTGGATAGATAATTTTTAAATCCTACATGGTTGTTGTTTTTTATAAGGGAGAGGGAGTTTAGGGTTATCATAGCTGTAATCACAGATCAAGTGCAGCATAAAATGCAGTATTCTATAGAGATTAGTGTAGAACAGACCTGTACATATTAAAGCAGAAATAGCCCTGAATATATTATACAATAATGATAAGGAATAATTTGCTTTATGAAAAACAATATTGCAAGACCACTTTTGTAAATTCCCCTTTAATAAATGTGGATGTGGAGACCCTTTCGAGAGCCGGGTTTTATTTTTCTCCGTGGGAAAATAAAGTAAAATGTTTTCAGTGTAATTTGGAATTCGATACCACTGCCAGCGGCGGCGCTGCCGCCGAAGCTTTTCACAGGGAGAAACGGCCCCAGTGCATATTTTTACGCACTTTAAATCCGTCCAAGACATTCTGTGACACCGGTGTATTCAGATTTGAAAAGGAACGACTGGATACGTTCGTAGACTGGCCCCTGCCGTCTTCGTGGATATCTCCCGAAGATTTAGCCGCTGCAGGTTTTTATTATCTCAAAAATAAAGATTTCTATGCCTGTTATTTTTGCCAGGGTATCATAGGCGATTGCGAAGAGGATGATACACGCCAAGGAAAACATTGTACACTTTTTCCCCATTGTCCCTTCGTTAGAAATCAACCAACGGCAAACATCAACCTGGGTCAGAGTTGCATTTTAGACCAGATAATTCCAATTTCAGAAACGGGAGAGGAGGATTATGGTAAGTAATTTTTTTATGTATAATGATAATATTAAATACAAAAATAATAATACAAAATGACTAATAGGTTTGTTTAGTTTCAGGATACATCCCAACTGATAATAGGACTGAGCAGTTTAAGAACTGTGAAACCAGATTGAAAAGATTTAAGTCTATGTGGAATAGATGGCCACTAGAATTACAACGAAAACGACGACCAACAATCCATGATTTAGCAGAAACAGGTTTTTATTACATTGGCACATCAGATATGGTAAAAATGCTTTTTTTGTGGTATCGGTCTTCACAATTGGGAAGAAAAAGACGCACCATGGAATGTACATGCCTGTTGGTCACCATCATGTGAATTTGTAATAGTGAACAAGGGGCTGGATTTTATTAAAGAGGTAAAGAAATATAAATATTATTTTTATATATTAATTTTATTGTTTTTATTAATAGTATGTATATTAACAAATTTCTTTTTTCTTTTAAAGGTTCAAGACCAAACTCCTCCTTACCAACAAAGTAATTCTGCTGTAATTAAGCCAAAGAAGATTTATACTTATAAAGTAAATCTATAGGATGACGATATGACCTATTTAATGAATCAGAGTATAATAAAGAGGGTTATCGCCATGGAATTTCCTTTCGATATTGTAAAGCACACTCTTTATAAAAGACTCGAAAAGAGGGGTGTTCCCTTTGATAATCTCAAAGATTGTATTGATGCCCTTCCTAATATCAACAACAAAAAAGGATCCTCATCTCCTCTTCTTTCTTCTTTTCCACCTAATTGTCCTTCTTTTTCTTCTTCTTCTTCTTCTTTTCCACCACCTATTTGTCCTCCTCTTCCTCATTCTTCTGCTTCTTTTCCACCACCTATTTGTCCTCCTCTTCCTTATTCTTCTTCTTCTTTTCCACCTCCTATTTGTCCTCCTCTTCCTCATTCTTCTTTGCAGGCGCTGGGTGCGGATCTAACGCCTCCGCATTCTGTTCCGCCCGCCTCCACATGCAGCCTCCGCACCCATACGACAGAAGACGAGAAGCAGAAGAAGAAGGCGCAGGAAGAAGGACGGAGACGAAGAAGGAGCAGAATAAGCAGTGAGGAAGGAGTAGAGCACGGCGAAGACGAAGCAAGAAGAAGAGGGAGATGAGACGAAGAGAAGAAGAAGAAGACGGGGAACGAGAACGAAGGAGAAGCAAGAAGGAAGAAGAAGGATGGAGGGAAGTAAGGGAGGAAGAAGGAGGACGAGGTCAGAAGACGAAGCAGCAGAAGAAGAAGTAAGAAGACGAGAAGACATAAGGAAGACGAAGCAAGAAGATTAGAATGACGAAGAAGGCCGACGATGAGCAGAAGAACGGAGAGAGAAGGGGAGGGGGCGGAGGGGGTGAGAAGAGGGCGAAGAGGGATGGGCAAAAAAGGGGAGTACACGTGGGAGATCAGAGGCGGCGGAGAATAGAAGAAGAGGTGGACCGGATGGGGTAGATACAGAGATAGAACAAAAGAAGAGGGGAGGAGGAGTGGAACGAAGCAGTGAAGAAAACCGGAAGAGAGGGAGGATGAGCGTAAGCAGACTAGAAGACGAAGTCTGCTAGACGCCCGGATTACGAAGAATGAGGTTGGCGACTGGGCGATGAGAGGCTCAGGATCGGGCTTGTACTCAAGACGAAGCAGGAGAAGCATCCGCCGCGGTCGTTGCTAGTGTCCCGGCCGAAGTCAGCGGACCTGAGGTCGTCTCGATGAATGAGGAAGGAGACCGGGTTGTCTACGCGTGTGTCTCGACTGCTGTTTTGTGACTTTGTCGGTCTGGACGGCTCTCTCGTGTTGGTAGCCTCGTCCTCAATCCTTCCTCCCCTTGCTGCTCTGCTTGTCTTCTGTAGGATGTCGTGAGTCTTCTATTCGTTTCGTCTTCTTCTCTTCTCCTTCACTTACCGTTTTCTTCTTCGCCTCCTCCTACCCTCTTTCCTCTTCCTTCGCCTCCTCTTTCCTTCCTTCTCCTCCTTATTCTTCTCCTTATTCCTTTTCTCTATATTCTTCTTATTATGCTCCTCCTCCTTATTATTATTCTTGAACACGGAAAGAACGAGAAGATTATTTTTACTAACAATAGTTATTTTCTAAATATATATTATTGCACAATAAATAGTGTAGAAAATACAGATTGGTACCTGTCCTAAAGTGACTAAGGGTTTATGAGTACTTCAGTACTACTACATTATCAGTTTGAACTTACAGACGCAAAGTAGCTGCTCTCTCCCTCCTACAGTACAACCTTATTTTGTGATTGATAGAAAATGTCAACAATTGATTATAATAATGCTTGCTTTAAAGTATTTTCTGCAGCCGCTGAAGATGATAAAGGAGATGATAATATAGTTCTTGATTGTTCTACTGTTATAGGGTCACTAAGTTACCTTATTTACGGTATTCAATCGTCACAGGAGGAGGAGAAGAGAATGACTACTACCGGTAATATATTTCACCATGTGCGTAGACTAATACCTCAAACCAAAGGATTAACATGTGCAATAGGATTATTAACTGATGTGTCAATTGTATTGAATTATGAAAAACTTTTAAAAACGTTTACTGATATTAACGTTGCTGATTCTACAGCGTATTTTCTTCAGAAAAAGTTCAATTTCTTTGATGCTATTGACATTACACAAAGGGTCAATGAACAAGTAATATTACAGTAGAGGGGAGTTATTTCCAACCCCTTATTTTTTGTGGATGAAATAAATGCCGGTATAAATATAGCAACAAGTTCTGTATTTAATGCCAGAAAGTGGAGTGAAAAGAAAGATTACACTAAAATAGTAAATAGTGATTTTTACATATCTCAAGACGTATTTGCTAAAACATGTATGATATGTTTTAAAGCAAATTTTGTAGAACTAGGAACAGACATTGACGGTAGGGGATATATTGTAAGAAAGAGTAATAATAGTATTATTCCGGATGTAACATACGTATGTGTAGACAAAGAGCAAGATCTTACAATTAGGTTTCCCTATACTACCGAGGACAACGAGGGGAATGGAAAGTCTCTATATATTTACATGCCGTATAAACCAGCAACCAAAATACAGTTGGTAAAAGTGGCGAGGAAGTTTGCTAACGACCGTGGAGCCCTTGAGAAGAGTTTAGCATCCTTCAAGAAAGTGTATTCAAATATTCAACATATTCCCATATTTAATATAAAGAGTTGCTACTGCAATATGAGTAACACAGTTAGAAATGTTTCGTTCATTGCTGAGAGCCTAGACGACATAGCGAAGAATATTGTAAATAATAATTGTTTATCTATAATTAACACTTCAATGTTAATTAATGGAGTAGATAGAAAGTGGACTACCACCACATATAATAAAATTAATGTACAAGATGTTCAATGTGGAGTGAACATCTTTATTGATAGACCATTTCTTTTTTGTAATCTAGATCAGAATAATAAAATAATTAATATAGGTATTTTTATTAAACCTAATAAAATTTAATTGTTATTTATAATTTTATTTTACCTTACCACCCTACATTATTAACCATGGATTTTGAAAATTTAAAATGAAGCGGCCGCCTCCTCCCTTTTCACTTTCAATTTTAATTTTGTATTTGGTTTTATCTAAGAGGAGCAGTTATATTACAATATAAATTATTTTTCTCAGAAAACTTTCATTCATTACTATTTAATAAAGGATATTTTTAAGAAATTTGATAATGGTATTAAATAGTAAAGTGTAAGGTAATATGAATATTATCAAATCTTTACCCAAGCAACTTAATATTCCTAAGCGAGGATATAATTTGAAATATAACGACATCGGTAAAACTAGGCCAACATCAAGAAAAACCTCTACATCTATTGGTCTTCTCTATATAGACGCGACCGAGTGTAGTTTATATACTAAAAATGAATTTATTGAAAAGTGTAAAATTTTGGTGGTATTTTCACCACCTTATCCTTTTCAGGTACTTATGATGGATCATCGAAATAATAACAGAAATAATAACATAATAATTTCAGAACAGAAAATAACTATGGCTGAATATTATAATATTTTTCATTTTATGTTTGCAAACGAAGGAAACACGACAGAATGTCAATATGTTCCACCTCGTGGTCGTTGTGAAAAGATTGATAAACATAATAAAATGACAACTAAAATTAGAGAATTTATTGAAGAGAGTGGTTGTATACATAAAAGTTTTAGTCATTTTCTTTCATTAGATAATGATACCCTACCTAAAATTATGGATCAATGGATAGGATTGGACGGTAAAAGTTACAAATGTAATTATAGTTTATTAATAGAAACACATCAAAAAGAAAATTTGATTCGTCTACATAATAAAATGAATAGGTTACATTCTATTTTAAATATATTACAGAGCACTGACCTAGACGCAATCCAAAAATATAAGAAATGTTATTGGTAAAATTTCAAATTAGATAAGCAGAAGTGGCCTATTTTTGTGAATTTAAAGGAAGCAATACAACATATAAATAATGATCGTCTACCAAACAGTGGTCAATTAAATTTAGATTCAATTGTATTTCATATATTAAAAACAATAGAGAAATATAGGCTTAATGACAGTTGACAATCACCTCAAACAACAATTCAGTAGTAATGATGATGAAAATATTTCAGATGAAAATGACAGTGATGACAATGATATTAATGATTTTATACCTTTACCTGAAAAACCATCATTAGCGTGCATGCGACTTGCAAATCGATTATTAACTGAATCTTATCCATCCCTCACATCTAACACCATTGCTGCTGCTGCTACTTCAACAGGGGCAGGTAATGCTTAAGTTACAATGTACCTGCATCCATATAATAATAATTCTCCTCAAAATCTAAGGCCCTTTTCATCACCTTATACAATAATGTTTATATTTTTAATATTTTCATACGTATATATATTTTTTTTAAATTTTCTATTTATATTTCCAAAACTAAAAGATTTTATGAACTTTTAAATTTTTAAACTTATATAAAAATAAAACAGAAGTATGAAGATAGTTGTATTTTTAATTCTTTCTGGTATATTTATAATAAATATACTTTATTTTATTTTATATCCATCACCGGATAATGAGAGTAAAAGAAATAAATAAGAGTTTTTTAATGTTGTTATATAATAGCTAATAACAGTTTATTGGGGAAACATAAAATGGCTATAGTAATAATGTTAATGTTATTATTAGCTTTCTCTCTGTACCCATACACTGCTGCTGAAACTAAAAAAGAATGGATCCCGTATAGTATAAAAAAACCAGTCCCCTTCGTCACATTTCTGGATCAACCTTTCAAGAAGAATACCTGGTTGACAATAAATCCAGTAACAAAGAAAGAGATTAAAAATAATAAAGCCATATTGAATTTATCACAAGGATCTTATTTTACAATTGCCTGTGGAGCATGTTTTCAAAAAAATTATTTTAATAAAACTATAATAAAACCAATAATCATAACAACACCACCTTTGGGTGCTCAAAATACGAGCATTTTTATACAAAAGCAGTATTATTTTTATACATGTAGAGTGACTGGGTTTTATACAAGAGTGGACTATAAAAACAATAATGGAAATATTGTGTACACTGAAGAGATTTCATGCAATTCCTATTCAAGAAAAAATTAACTATAAGAAAGTTAAAAAGAATCTGAACCACAGTGTGACTGTGAAGAAATACACTGAAGGAATGCTACTCTCTTGTTTTTATCCGAAATTCCACAACTGCACAGGACCAATTATTCGTGTGTGGTGGTGGTGGTGGAAAAATACTACTAGTAACCCCACAAATGACACTATCATTATTCCAACCTCTGTATCTATTACATATTTATCCGAGATACTTATGAATAATCCAGAAAATTTAGTGAAGAAGGAGAAATTGAAGGAATCCCTTTTTATTACTCTGGGATGTACTGTTTATTCTCCTGAACAATATATAAACGAAGTACATTATAATATATCGTCGTCTATATTATTATGACAATCTACAAAGATATATTGCCATATAATGGGAATATTTTACTTTTTTTTTGCAATTTTCCTTCCTCTGTATATATAAAAAGGAAATATACTATTCAATCAGTATCACACAGCACAGCCATCCAGCCAGCTAGCTTGCTAGCCAGCCATCCAACAGTCAAAAAGCCATGGAGGAATTATTATCTATGGCTACCAAGGATCTGAAAGTTGATTTTTATTGTTTGGAGAGTGACGACAAACTGAAATATGATATATTCCAGATACCGAGAATCTCTCACGAAGAAGAAAAAGGAGAAAGAAGAGGATTTGAAGGAGCTGGACTTTTATCAACAACTGGGAATATAGTATTTGTTGATACATCGTTTTCTATGAAAAATAGTTTGGAAACACTCCACTTAGCCTGGGAAGAGCATATAAAACCTAAATTAAAGGGTAATGTAACTGATATTTACCACTTTGGAAATTTTGTTAAATGTATTCGGTCTAATGAACAGGAAGACCCATCTTTATTTAATACTGAACCGTTGAAAAGTTTGATATATAATAATAGGAATAGTACAAATTTAATTGGTGCCCTAGAGCAATTGATGAGGATTATGAAGGATTATGAAAAGTCTATACATCAAAGAGGTCGAGTACGAGTGTTCCTGATTACAGACGGAATTAATAATGGGACATCTAACAATTTTTCGACACCAGAAGATGTAATAAATCACATGAAGTGCATGAAAACAAAAACGTGTGAGGTTTTTATACTTGGAATAGGAGAAAATTTTCCAGTATATTTGAGTGTAAATTTACGGCCTAATTTACATAATGGTCCAACTAACATACCCATTATTTTTTATACTGAAAATGATGATGGAATATGTTATCAAATGAAATGCATCAGTGATTATATATTAGAAAATCATCATGGAATGTTTACTCAACAACCACCTTGAAGAAAAAGAAATTTGCATGTTATCCCCATAAAATCGAATGGGATACCTCCTCTGCAAATATTTTATCCACACGAGTGGGTTATTTCCTCTGCCATAGATGATCACGAAGAAGACAAATATTACATATTAAAGGACGAAATGACGGGTATGTTGTATAGGCTGAAACCCCCGGTATCGCATTCTCAATCTCCACTTTTACCATTAAAGTTATTAGAAATAGTAACTAATCAATGGTTTGGTAAACTGATTGAAGATAGTCAAAAGTGAGAAGGTACAACGATATCTAATATAAATACCATATTCGAACATATCAAGAAGTTAGTAAATAGAAGATGCCAACAGATTGGAAGAGAAGGAAACACATTTTTTGCATTGTTTCGCAGTAAGTACAAATCAACCTCAGAGATCATTTTAAAGAAAAAATTACTATCATCACATGATTTAATCCGAGGTATCCTTCATGTTAGTGATGTTACATCTAAAGGAAAATATGCAGTGACAGCCCTCCAATTAAAAGGATTTAATGAGCCTAACGAGCATGAAAGATCATGTGAAGAATTTAAACGTTTATATAATCTAGAAAAAGATAAGATAAAGGCATATAAAGTAGATAGTAATAATAATGAGGTTTGTTTTATTAATTTATCCTCTATGATAACAGAAATGCAGGATGATGAATTTGCAGACAAACTTGATTACTTATCTCGAGGAGCTATATACCAGTTTACTTAGTTGCAAGAGACGCCACTGTCATGAATCCCTGGACTGTGCAGATCACTAATGTAGTAGTTGGTGTGAAGGGATGTATTTCACAGACTGGATTGGACATGCTAATGACGAATAAGAATGCGTTACGAGAAATTGAGTTAACGGAAGGTGATCCTAACACGTTGGTTAATGCGGTATTTCCGGTATTTTCAATGAGTGAGATTCCTTTAATGAAACCCTTCATGTCAACTACACTTATAGCTGGACTCTTAGCTTATTTCACAATGAGGAATCCCACTATTAAAGATTTTAACATACATTTGGCTAGTTTGAGTGCGGTGTGGATTAATATTATTCATAATTTTCCCTCGGCGAGGGAAAGACCCGAATATGTTAATAAAATAATTGAAAAAATTGTGACTACTGCCAAGATGTATTTGTATGAATGCGAAAAGGTAAGACCTCGCTTATCTCTCTATTTTTCAACCCTGTTGTTTCCAATATATCCGGATTATAATGGCGATGTCGAGGAAGAGAGTGATGTACGCTGTCAACTTTTGATGACTGAGAGTATAGAAGAAGATTTAGTAACGGGTCTACCCAAGTTTAAATGCGAAAGTCTTTTAAAACCAATGTTCCTCGTCTTTGTTGGAGATGTAACTAATAAATGGAAACAGACCACCATTGAAAAATTTATCCACTTACTGAAAATTGAATGGTTGGGACGATGCATCGACCGACAAGAACTAATTGACAAATATTTTGATGTGAATATTACTGCAATAGTGGATGAAATAATGAAAATAGAAAATGGACGAGTCAAGGATTTTAGTAGAGAAATTTTTTATACATTTAGGAGGTGCGAAAATATGCTCGTAAAAGTCTAAAGGCAGTTATAAAGGAAAATAATTCTGGTATATTGCAGTTTTTACATAATAATATCCATTTGAATGTTTGTGCTATTGGAGGCTTGAAACGGCCAAGTTCTGCCAGAGATGTGACGTTGGGTAAGTTGAGGGTATTTGCCCATGACAGGGGTCACCAAACTTTTTTCACAGTGGGCCGGATAACTGAAAGAATGACGAGCGCGGGCAGCATAATCATTCTGTTCAATACTTGCAAGCCAGAACGAAAGCCATGGAAACCATGGTAACGTCAGAGCGTAGGCGGAGCTACCACGGCGGGCCTGATGAACTGATGTCGCGGGCCGGATCCGGCCCGCGGGCCGTAGTTTGGTGACCCCGGGCCCATGAGATGGGAGTTCAGCGAGATATTATTGAATCCCTCTTTGAAGAAACTACCACAATGCATGATTTATTATATGTTGTGACATATCCAGCATCCAAGGATAGAATGAAATCTGTTAATATTAGGGATTATTATAATAATTATGAAATAGAAATACAAACTCTTAATAATTTGTTTATGGGTTCCCAATTAAATGCCAAAGAAAATTTGATTGTAAATAACTATATACAGAGAGCGGAAAATGAATGGTTATTATCATATAACAAATGTCATTTATTGCCTGTAATTCCCATGTCTCCCGAAGAGATTGTGTGTGAAACACGGTGGTGTGGTATTTATAATATTTCTACATTTGAAGAAACATATGGAAAATACGACAGACCTTATGTTGGGTTATTAGGTAATGCATGTCAACAGAAACAATGTCCCTATTATTTACAACCTCGACTTAATGGATTTAGTGATCATATTGCTGCTGAAAGAATAGGCAAAAGGGACAACTTCGCCCATTGTCTTCATCAATCTATGAGTCATTTAAGTATGTTTGATAATACTAATTATATTACTGTAATTAATGATGTATTGACAAGAAAATCTCTGTACAAAAACACATTGAGTCATAGTAGATCTATGCAGATATGTTTTGATACTTTATCATTAAATAAAAATAATCCCATGTGGCAAAGAATATCAGAGTGTCTAAATAAATATAGAAGTTTTAGAAAAAGGAGTTAGGCCAATATTATTTTAATAAATGTATAAAAATATTATTTTTATAAAAAATTATAAATTTACTATCATAAAATGTTTTTGTAAAAAAAAGGGGAAAAATAAAAAATATAATATTCTATACCATTTTATTTCCCATTACAAAAAATCTAAGAAGTTTTAATGAATTTTGTGATTAATAAAGTATAACAACCAGGTAAGCTACAGTTGTCATTTTTACACATAGATAAATGCATTTGTAGAATCATGGCATATATGCGCAGTACAAAACACGAGTGACGAGCTGCCGCGATGTGATGGCGAACACGACGAAACATGTGACAGATTGGTGTGCAGGAGGCTGATTGGCATGATGAACTGTGAGCAATTACTTGCAGAAAAACCATCTTATGTTGATTGAAAACAAAATATAGCCTTAAGGCATTAATTTTACAATAAACTTCATTATTGTCCATTATAACCTTTCCTGAAATAAAAAACAAAAATAAAGTGTTAAAATATAAATATTTTAAGGAATACTCTTCGCCTACATATTCAATGAAATAGGGTTGCTTATAAATAAAACAGTCAGTGTGAAAATTGACGGAACACAGAGCAGTTGTGGTCCAGTTGTATACCTTACTTACTCCACCTAAGCATTACTCCCTTCAAGGGACGTGTTGGAAGTGAGTTTACAACCACTAGAAGGATATTTATAGGATATGGAGCAGCTGGAGCAATACAACATCAAATGGAAGAATCATCAAAGTAGTATCATCTCCATGTTTTGCCAGCTGTACGACCAAAAGGCTTTTACAGACGTTACCCTCTCCTGCAGCGAGGGTTCCTTCGCCATTCACAAGGTGATCTTGATGACATGCAGCCCTATCTTTAATGATATCCTTCTCTTGGATCTTGATAAACACCCAATAATCTTTTTAGGTGACATATCTCCAAAGTATATTAAAGAGTTAGTTTCCTTTATATATCGGGGGGAGATTAACATCCATCAGAAAGAACTCTCCAACTTTCTTAAATTAGCAAAGCGTTTTAAGATCAAGGGATTATATAATGATATACAAAATACTGCCTCCACAATAATAGGATACGGACCACCCACAATACAACAGTCTACATATGGACCACCCATAGAGCAACAACCTATATATGGACAACCCATAGAGCAGCAACATACACACAGACAACCCATAGAGCAGCAACATACATATGGACAACCAATAGAGCAACCACCCATTGAACCCAGAATGCAGCAGTCCACATACCGGCCACCCATAGTGCCACAATCCACATACGGACAACCCATAGTGCCACAGTCCACATACGGGCCACCCATAGTTCAACAACCTACATATGGATCACCCATAGTGCAACAGTCTATGTACGGACCACCTATGGAGCAACAACCTACATACGGACCACCCATAGAGCAACAATCTGGATTACCCATAGAGCTCAAGTTATCTATAGAGCAGGCCAATGTTAAACCGATGTTTCATAACCATAAGATTACTCGATGTCACTCCTTACCAAATCCTTATTAAAATCCAATAAAATTTATTCATCCCAATGAAATTTTCTAGCCAGGGGCCTGAAGGTAACTAGGTTGTTTCTGTATTTCCTGTATTTTGTTTGTTGGTAAAATAAATTATCCTTCAAAAATTCATTGGTTTTATTTATACAAAAAAAATAAACTATGATATAATAACACGGCATCGATTTCCAACTTGCACTTAAAACATTTTATTTTATTACTCCTCCTGAGAAAAATAAAACCCCGCTCTCGAAAGGGTCTCCACATCCACTACATTTATTAGAGGAGAATTGACAAAAATATTCTACCTAAACTAGATGTTATCCAGAGTTGTAATATAAATGATGTCATCTGGTAATCTGCCTGCCAGCTCCTCGAAGTTTGTGTTTATATATATATATATATATATATATATATATATATATATATATATATATATATATATATATATATATATATATATAAAATAATTTTGTTTTATTGGTAAATAAATACAGTATGCCTTCAGATTTTTATTTAAAAAAACTATTATATAATAACTTTATTTTATTATGATATAATAACTTTACTAAAATACTCAATCTTTTGTATACATATTGTACAATTGGATAATGATAAAATACACACAGAACATACAGCAACATGTGTACAGGGCATGATTATAATATTTCTGTCTTTATCATAACATACTATACATACTAGAGCATTATATTGAGGAGGGGAAAGAACTGGGGGAGGGGTAACTGGATTACTACGTGGAGGATGAGGTTGTGCTATTTCAGGATATGATTGATTTGGTTGTGGTTGATGAGGTTGTAGTGTAAGCCTATTGATTTCAGGGTAAGATGGTGGTGAATTAGGTGGTAATAATGTAAACCGTAAAGGAGGAATTGATATGTCTCTAGTCATAGACTGAGCTCTAGCCTCGGTCTCCATAAGCTCCAAAACTGAATAAGTACAATCATCTAGAGCATAAAAGGGGACACCACTCTCTTCAGGTCTTTTATAAAGAGTGCGTCTTACATTATCGTAAGGAAATCCCATGTTTATAACCACCTTTATTATACTACTCTGGTTCATTAAATAGGTCATATCATCATCCAATAGATTTACTAGATAAATCTTCTGGGGCTTAACTGCTGAATTACTTTGTTGGTAAGGAGGAGTTTGATCTTGAACCTGAAAATAAAGAAAATAATTATTGTTGATGGTTGTTATTAATAATATTACTATTAATAATAAATAATATTCCTTTAAATATATTTTTACCTTTTTAATAAAATCAGCCTTCTTTTTCAGTAATAAAAATTCACAACTTAAGGACCAACGTGCATGTACATTCCATGGTTCTTCATTTTCCTCCCAATTATGAAGACCTGTACCACAAGAAAAGCATCGTACCATATCCAATAAGTCAAAGTAATAAAAACCTGCTTCTGCTAAATCATGGATTGTCAGTCGTCGTCGTTGTATGTCCTTAGCCTCCGCTCATTGTTAAAACTTTCCAGTCTTGCTTCAAACGTAATATATCTGCAGTAATATGGTGTCTCTTTCTCTTTCTTCTTCGTTTCTGGAATTGGAATTATCTGGTCTAAAATGCAACTCTGATCCAGGCTGATGTTTGCCGTTGGTTGATTTCTAACGAAGAGACAATAGGGATAAAGTCTACGATGTTCTCCGAGGGGCGTATCATCCTCTTCCCAATCGCCTATGATACCCCGGCAAAAATAACAGGCACAGAAATCTTTATTTTTGAGATAATAAAAACCAGCAGCGGCTAAATCTTCGGGAGATATCCACGAAGACGGCAGGGGCCAGTCTACGAACATATCCAGTCGTTCCTTTTCAAATCTGAATACACGGGTGTCATAGAATGTCTTGGACCGATTTAAAGTGGGTAAAAATATGCACTGGGGCCGTTTCTCTCTGTGAAAAGCTTCACTGTCGATAACGGCGGCGGCGGCGGCGGCATCGATTTCCAACTTGCACTTAAAACATTTTATTTTATTCTCCTCCTGAGAAAAATAAAATCCGGCTCTCGAAAGGGTCTCCACATCCACTACATTTATTAGTGGAGAATTGGTCAAAGTATTCTGGCGATCCTTTTTTTCATAAAGACTCTGCCTTCATTGTTCCATTATTATTTTCTATTCACAGCATTTCTTTTGTTAAAGGTTTTTATCTAAGGAATGTAACGTAATTTATACTATCCAGAGTTGTCAAGTTGTAATATCAATGGTATCATCTGGTAAATCTGCCTGCTAGCTCCTCAAAATTTGTGTTTACTAATTGCAGCAGAATTACTTTGTTTATCGTAATCCAAATTGAAAACATTTTACTTTATTTTCCCACGAAGAAAAATAAAACCTGGCTTTCAAAAGGGTACTCCACATCCACCACATTTATTAAAGGGGAACTACTAAACTAAAGACTGTTGTAACATAATTTATACTATCCAGTTGTCAATTTGTATATAAATAGTGTCGTCATCTACAACTTTTTGTACAGCCACAGTGCCTGCTAGGCGGGTGTTTAATCTGACAATAATATGGATATACACAATACTATACAAGTAGAGGAGAAAGAAAAAGGAGAAAAAAAAAAAAAAAAGTTACTTTTGTATCTAAACCACAAGTACAATATCTAATTTTAGACCCAATTTCTAGAGAAGCTAGATTGGGGACTCAATGGATAGACAGAATGCATTTTAAGGAACGGTGTGATGATACTTCGATAAAATTATCTGCTATTTCAACAGAGAGTCATCGAAAGAATGTATATGATAATAGATTTAAGTTATCACCCAGTTTGAACCCCACCCACATCAGTGACAAAGTTGGAGTTACCTATCATTCTGAACCGTCAATATTCATTAAAAATGTTATCTGAACTTGTAGTTTTTTTATACACCCCAAACTATAAAAAACCGAAAAACTTTATAGAAACAAATAAAAGTTACTTTGGATATCGTTTTTGTACGAGAAAATCTAAAAGATCTATAGTATTTTTTACCACACAACATGTATTGAAAAACATTTTAATTTAATAGTATCTATATAGAGTCTAGCAGAGGGTGTTTTTGAAGGGGATGGCCCAATTCAGCGCCGCCGTTTCAGCGCCGCCGTTTCAGCGCCAGCCCATTTCAGCGCCAGACTATTCAGCCCCGAGACCTTTCAGCGCCTGTGCGTTCCGTTCAACTCAGAAGCTATCTGTCTTTCATTAACGTGGTATAACACTGTATACTACACTTGATTTATATTATGTTGTATTCAACATATTAATATTTGGTTAGGTTAGGTTAGGTTAGGTTAGGTTAGGTTAGGTCAGGTTAGGTTAGGTTAGGTTAGGTTAGGTTAAATCAACCAATCCAATAAATATGTATGATTCTTTGAAGAAATTATTGATTTGGTGGCGCTGAAACGGTGGCGCTGAAACGGCGGTGCTGAAACATCGGCGCTGGAATGGCGGCGCTGAATCGTACCCTACCCGTTTTTGAATGTCCTCGTTTTTTGTGATATGGACAGTAAATGTTACTTTTCCATTCATTACCAGCTGCCTCATTCTCCCAATAAGGTTCCTCTTTTAAAATCTTTTGAAATTCCAGAGTAGCCATTTTCAATTTTTTATATTTTTATATACTGATGGGTATTCTTCTGACTGTGATTTTTAAAACCTTTTTTTAAACACTTATATGACGACGACGAAGAGGAGCTTGATCTTTTGGTTGGTGGTCGACATGTATTATTGCTAACCATAATTTCATATTCATATTCAGTTTCACAATTTTCTTTTTTTTTTCAATTGAAACTTGTATTTCTTCCGGGGATATATATCCACCGGTTTTACATTCTGTGAATATAAACTGAATTTCCTTATTCATAATGGAGTTAAATTCTAAAAATCAACAAAAAATATTAAATGAATGGAAAGATTATTATCAATTAATAGTAACATCTCAGCTTTTATATATACAAGATAAGCGGTATGCCAAGTATTTTGAATCACTCTTAAGGACGTGGCCTTCTTTTGTAAAAAATTTAAAAGTCATAATTGTTCATCAACGAACCTCAGGTAATAAACAATGGTATTTATCCAAAGATAAAACTATATTAAATATCTTTGACTCACCCTTCGAAATAAAATTCTCATCGATAAATGGAATAACAGTATCTGGTAGTTCTGCTTTCGGTATTAAAAAAATACTTAATTCATTGATTGCAGGAATAAAAAAGGAAAATAAAAACATATATATTCAATGGGGTTTAAATAATAACAATGATAATAGCAATAGTGATGATGATATGAACGATAACAACTAATATTTTTGAATTGGGTAGGATAAGGATAAATATATAAATATAGGGATATAAAATATAAAATCTATTATTGTCTATAGGCTCACTAGATGAAGATCTAACTAAATAACAGAGCTATTCAGCAGCTTCCCAATGACCACCACCAGGGAGAAGAATTTTAATATACCCTTTACTGGAAGTGATGTATTTGTGACTTTGAAGATAGTGTATAGGCAACTTGATGCACACTCACACTCAAGTTTTGCCGAATCTACTAAAGCGCTTCCAAATAATAAAGTTTATCTCCGCAGGAATAAGGATAAGGATGATGAAAATGCGAAGGAGCAGCAGAGTAAGAAGAGAAAAGAAAAAAGATTCAACAAAGAGACAAGAACTAAAAAAACTGCTGATAAGGATATTTGCGTTGAAGAGGATATAAATGTCAATAAACACAATGTATTTTTTCTGCCAGAAAATGGATCCTTAGTTATGAACGAAGGACGAAAAAGTTACCAAAATTATTGTTATATTACTGAAATAACAATATATAATGCTTATAAGGAAAGAATACACAGATTAACCTCGGAAGTAGCCTTGTCAACCAAAGAAATTTTGATTGCTATAATTACAGCAATTAAAGTTATTGATGATAATATAATATACAGTAATATCAGTACTCCAACTTATCTAGTAACTGATTCACAATTAAATATCGATATTCTCCACCGTATAATAACTAATGGATTAACTATCCAATCATGGCCGCGTAATAAACTGAACAATAACCCGCATTATCTACACAATCATAACCGCCATAACCACCACAGTGATAGTTGTTCAGTTATTAATAAAAATAAAGGGGTGTTGCCAAATGTAAATTTTGTAGGAGTAGGAGAAGCAACTGGAAAGATACAGCAACGAGAAAAAATCATTCTGTGGGCGTTTACAAAAACACTTTCTCATTTGTATGCCTTAGATCTGTTCAGCTTATCTATAGCTAAAAATGATAATATCTCTCGACGACAAAATGTGTGGTGTACACTTAAAGATGTTTCTAGTTCATGCCTCAATATAGGCAGAGTAAAAAAGCATGCTTACCTTATCACCAATACGTTTATTCAACCTGTAATCAATATATATTTGGATCCTTCAACACTATGCAATTTTGGATCTACTTTAACAAATTCATTCAATACAGTTATGGATATGTATGTGTAATATTTGAAGATGATTAATAAAAAAAAAAAAAACTTTTATTAACCCCTCATCCCAAAAAATAAGACCAACTCACTGAGTTTTTTAGAGTTAAGGCCACACAATTCTTTCCAAAAAATCTTCCTGTTCGAGTGTATTACCTTGTGTAATAACTCTTTTTGAAGTGGATACTATTTTAGCTTTAATTATAACTTTAGTACATCCTCTAATTTTATCCCCTGGATTAAGACACGGGTAACTACCAAGTGATTTTTCTGTTTCAGTATTATTACTACATTTAACCCAAATTGTAAGTGTATTATTGTCTCTATTTAACTCTGGATTGGGACATGCCGTACATGGATTACTTTTATTTCCGTTTATATTGGTATAAAATTGACCACATTCACAAGTTTTTGTTTCACGATTATAACCTAAAGCATCTGTAACGTGAGGAGGTATATGCGTTAAACACGGATCTTGGAAACACATTGATCTCGAAATTTCAGGGTTGGCCACATAGCCTTGTGCGCATTCACATTCAAACTCATGTTGTAACTCATAAAAATCATTAGGAGTCATTGAGGCAATATCGACTACACTTTCATTTTTTCCATCAATTTTTCGTTTGCTTATCAGTTTTCCATCAGGTTCCCAAACAATAAATGTGTTTCTATCCGCGTCATAGAAACCAGGAAATTTAGATTTACATTTCCATCTATCCTCTTCTTGGGAATACTGTAAATATCCCCACACGGAATTACATAAAGTTTTTGTTTCAAGGGGAGGTTCCTTCCATAAGCAATAGGTACACCCTCCAATTAATACTGTTCCGCTTATTGTATACTGTGTAGAAGCGTCTTGAGGAATTTTTACTATTTTAAGGTACGGACCACAATCGTGTCCACCTAGAATTCGGCAAATATGTGGAATATTTACTTTACTTTCGGGAACTCTTAGACAAATATCCTTACAATGAAAAGATGATTCCTTAAAAATGTTGACTACATCATTTTGAGTAGTATTATTTGACGTCCAACTTTGTATATCTATGAAATTCTTTTGTTGAGTTATAGCTATTTTTTCAGCCTCTAAATCTTTTTGAAATGAATTAAATATCCATTTATGTGATGATAATCTATCTTTAATATAGACAATACAATTAAAAATGAATAAACATATTAAACTAAGATATGGAATAATATAATATAATCGAATCATTATTTATTTTTCTTAATAGTCATTAAAATTAATTATTTTACAGGCATAATCTGAATCAAATGTTTTCTTTCTTTTTTTATTTAACTTCTTTTTTCTTGTACCAGATGATTCTTTAGGTAATGATCATTGGTTTATTTGTATCTATATATGTTATGAAATTCTCAGCCAATTTAGGTACTTCATTTAAATCTACAAACATAGATTGATCGGTCTCTCCCACATCTAAAACTAATTTGGAAAAATCTGAATCTGATAAATTTACATAATTATTATTATTACGTATGGTTCTTAATTCTCCATCTAATACCACCAAATTTGGATCTCGCAATTGTGCTCGTGAATGCAAAATTTCAGATAGTCATCGTCGTTCTGCTGTGATTGCGATTGTAATTGCAAAAGTTCAGGTGGCTGCGATTGTGATCGTAATTGTAAAATGTAAGATTGTCTTCGTCGTCGTCGTCGTTGCTGCTGTGATTGTGATTGTAATTGCAAAAGTTCAGGTGGCTGCGATTGTGATCGTAATTGTAAAATGTCAGATTGTCGTCGTTGTTGTAACTGTTGCTGTGATTTTAATTTTGATAGCCAATTTTCAGATCGTCTTTGTGATTTTGATTCTGATTGCCATCGTCGTCCTGATTTTGATTACGAATTTTCAGATCTTTGTGAATTTGGTTGCGATCGTCGTCGTGATTTTAATCGCGAATTTTCATATATTTTTCGTGATTGTTTGAATTTTGATTGGGATTGCCGTCGTGATTTTGATTTTGATGGCGAATTTTCAGATCTTTGTCCTGATTTTGATCGTGAAATTTCAAATTGTCATGGTCGTTGTCGCGATTTTGATGGCGAATTTTCAGATCTTTGTCGTGATTTTGATGGCGATCGCGATCTTTTTTATTTATTTTTAATTAATATTCCATTTTTTTGACATAGGCTATAAGATTTGAATTTTCCTGTATATATAATTGAGATTGTTGGTTAGATAACTTAGGATTAATATACAATAAGTAAGAGGATACATACATATTTAATGGAGAAGGAACATTCTCTATATTTTTCATAGAGTATTGTTTTACATAATCCCAAAGAAAAATATATTTTTCAGCTCCGGCTGTTTCTAAATCTTCTTTACTAGTATATGGTTGTTCAATGAACAAATGCATAATATAAAAAATTAAGTTGATATGTATACTGTATACATCATCATAAGACGATATACTTATCTTTTTTCACCATTATTCCAAATATTGTTATCTTTATATTTTTCCCTAAGATAATGTATAATATCTTGTAAATTTATACTTTTGGGATTTATTTGTATTTTGTACTTATAAAACATAAAATTTTCATCTTCAACATGATCTAGAGCTTTATTTATATATCCATAAATATTTGATAAGATAAAATTACTAAAGTATTTGCATACATTATCAAAAGGACATGATCTATATTTGGATGATTGTTTGACTTAGATATAGGCCTACCCATATCTAAAAGAATTTTTTCAGGAATATTAATATTATTAAATATTAATACCTCACCCAAATTTATTTTTGTTTGGGGAAATGTAAATCCCGAAAATAATAATAGTGTAGGAATTCGTGGTATAATGTTGTCTAGCACTCAGGATGGATGGAAACTCTAAGGTGGTTTTCTTATATAATATAAGTTATATGATAGACAGTCTGTTGCTGGAGGTGCCGTGTGGTGAGGAGCTGCTCAGTAGAGACGTTCGGTGAGTAGCGTGTTGAAGGAGGTAGATGTGCAGGAGCTTCGTTAGAGAAGATGTTGCCTGTTGCTGGCCTCCTGGCTGAATGAATGCTGGACAGCGTGGAGCTTGCTGGAGGAGGTGTTGCTTGTTCAAGAAGAGAGACCAGAATGAATCTCAATGGAGAGACAGAGCTTATATACCCAGCAGCCGTGAGTCCTCTATGAGTCATGTTGGGAAAACCCGAGAAAGTCGCCGGTCTTTGGTTTGTTGCTAGGTTACGGTAACATCTGCTGGAGCCCCTCGCTTGGTTGCTAGGGAACTGTCGCATTGGAATGTGGATACGCAGTTGAAGGGGAGAAGTCCACTACAATAGCTTTTCTAAAAATAATTTCTCAACATTCTCTGATTCAAGTTCAAAAACAATTTCATTCTTTAAAGATTCTGGTACTATACTGGTAATTGATCTAATAAATACGAGACTTACAAGTTTTTGTCGCAGAGAATGTGGTTTTATAAAGTAGTTCTTTATTTTTTTTAAGTCGTCTTTATTACTTTTAGAAAAAAGAACATCAAGATTAAAAGATTCATTGTTATACTTTAATATGAGCTCTTTATTAGTCATTTTTTTATATTTTTTTACTAAAAATAAAAATATAAGTTATTTCCTCCAAACTATTTAATATGTTACTAATGCGTTGAAGCTCATTATTCATTACAGCCATTTGTATTTTAATTTCAAGTTTATTTTCTATAAAATAATTTATATTTTTGCTGCTGTTTAGATACTGGATTATAAAGATATACACATAATATAGTGATTTATATATTTCTCCGATATCAGTATAAGTGGCAACATCAGCATCAGTTTCATAATTGCTGTCATTGTCATCATAATTGTTATCGTTGTAATCATCTGTTTCATAATTGCTGTTGTTGTCATCTGTTTCATAATTGCTGCTGTTGTCATCATCGGTTTCATAATTGTTGTCGCCAGTTTCATAATTGCTGTCGTTGTCGCTGTCATAATTGCTGTTGCTGTTGTTGTCGCTGTCATCAGTTTCATACACCAGCATGTAGTAACCATCAGCATCGTCATCGTCATCATCGTCGTTGTAGTCGTCGTCGTCTCTATCAGCATCAGTATCAACGGTGGCAGAATCGGCGTCGTTATCACTATTATGGTCCATTTTGTAACTTTTAAAAATAAAAATAACAATTAAACGACTGGGATGATATAAATACTCACAAAAAAATAATTATACTTTAAACTTTTTGAACAATATAGAAAACTGCAATATAACCTTACTCTATGTCGAAGCGCAGAGTATAGAGATTTTATAATTTTCCACCTTGTATTTATATATCTCCCTACCCACCTCTCCCCCTTCAAGATAAAAAAATGGCTATATAAATTGGGAAGAGTAGCCAGCAAATTCTATATAGCATGCATAGTGTAGTGGTAATATCCACTAATAATTATCGTCATGGCCGGGACGACTTCAAAATCAAATACTGTGGAGAGACGTTTCCTTACAGTTGATATAGTATACTTTGAAGAGGCGAGAAGACTTACATTTTTTGATTGGCCAAAGGAATACGAAGTTAAGAGTAATATATTGGCTCACCATGGATTTGTCTACACGCATTTGAACGACACTGTTTATTGTTGTTTTTGTGGTGTTGAATTATATGACTGGCATGAGGGAAATTCCCCTAAAGAGGAACATGATCCATTAGTGCCTTGTAACAATATCGCTAGAATGAAAAATGTTCCTATTGAACAAGGACAATATCTGAAACATCCATGCTTTTATGATACATTATCATTTAATAATATGGAGAAAATTGACTGGATGAAAAAAATTAATAAAAGATATGACACGATTGAAACTCGTTTGAACTCATTCGATCAAGCAACTTTTCCTCTGTTGTTGAATATAACACCCCAAAAATTAGCGGAGGCTGGATTTTACAGTGAAACATTTTACGGATTTGGAGATTTCGTTCGTTGTTTTACATGTTTCGGTGGATTTATAAATTGGAAGCAAGACCGTAAGTGTCCCTGGGCTATGCACGCCCAATGGTATCCTAAGTGTGATTTTGTTTATCGTGAAAGAGGTATAAAATTTATTCAACAACATACAATTGACATTGATTATTTTGAAGAGAGAAGAAGGTTTCGTTATTTTATGTATATAACAAAGGAAGCTATTCAGAGTCTTATGAAATTAGATATTATACAATATATAATTAGTTGTGGTTGTCCAGAACCAATTACAAAAGCGAATATAATTTATAATAATGAAAAGACTGGATTTCCATGTTTAAATTTGGAAAAGTATGTTAAAGATTTCCAATCATCGCCGCTATTATCACCACCACCATCATCGTCGCCATTACCACTACCACCATCATCATCGCCATCATCAGTACCACCACAACCACACTCATTATCATCATTGCCATCACCACTAACACCACAACCATTATCACCATCACCACTAGCACCTTTACTATTACCATCACAATCTTTATTACCACCATCATCACCACTATTGTCACCTCCACCACTTTCACTCCCATCATTAGTAATTAATTATCCTTTACCTTTAAATTCCTCCTCAAGTTCTTTGGAAGAAACTAATGTTAAGTGGTTGACTCAAATATTCATCCCATGCTGGCCTGTTGTTAAAAGTACAATTAAATTTACATTTTGTTCTATTTGTGAACAAAAAAATAAAACAAAACATGAGTGACGACGACACTAGCGTAGTATAAAAGGTAAAAATGTAAAATCATAATATCAGTTGTGGTCTTCACTTGTTTCTGGGAAGACTTAAGTTTGTCAGCAGCAGCAGCAATGAGTATTAGTGAAGAATATGATGCATTATGCTTCAGAATTTTTGCTGCCGGTGCAGAAAACTCACCCAAGAAGAATGTAATATTTGGCCTAGAACAATTTTTGAACTGATTCACGCTCTGATATATTGTTTACCTGTGGAAGAACGATCAAATACTCAACTCATCGAATATTTTCGGATGAAATTAAGGATTCAGCGTCGAAACATCAACAACAACAATCTCTGAAGAGGACTTTAGCAATTCTTCATGATACTGATTTGGAGAAAAAAATTAAATGAAGATTTTCTGAATTCCATAAGAGAGAACAAAGATGGGAAATTTTATTATGAAGACAGATTTAACATCAATGATGATGAAACAAGAGTTATAAATAAAGCAAATAAGAAAATTGAATTAGCAGTTGGGATTAAAGACCTCTTTGACCCAAACCGAAAAGGTTCTAAGTTAATGTTAGCATCTGGTTCATCTTTCAATGGCAAGTGGAAAGAACCGTTTAATTGTGAAAATGAAACTCAGATATTTTTCTTCCAGGTGGTGAACATACTAGTGTTACCATGATGCATGCTGATGCTAAAACTGTTCAAAGAGGTTCGGGAATACTAAATGACCAAGATTTAGTTATATACTTCCCTTATAAATGTGGATCATATTTATATGTTTATATGCCTAAAACCCCAGCCTCTAAAGATGAATTAATGGTTCTAGCTACGAATATCTTTGGAGTTTCAGGGGTACTTGAACAAAATCTACAAACTTTTACCAGTGTTAATTCTAGAAACCAATGGTTTCCAAAATTCCAAAATTGAGAATTTGCCTGTTATTCGTGATTGTCTGAGTAGTAATAACATTAGAAATTTAAACAAAACAAGGGATTTTAACTCAGTATTTTTAGAATTAAGTAATGTTTCATCAATTGTAAATTATGATCTAGGAACATTAACTGAATCTAAAACACGGATGTGTTTTACAGACTCAGTTCAGTATGGCATCAATCAATGTGTCTGTAAATAAACCCTTTCTGTATTGTAAAATTAATAATGATAATAATAAAATTTCAGATATAGGTATATATTGTCAACCCTAAATAAATAGTATATATTGTCAACCCTAAATAAATATCTTATCTGTAAATAAAAATATAAAATCAATATTTGTATTATCTATCCTAGATAAAAAAGATAGAAAAAATAAAGAAATAAAACGAAATGAATACATACTTTTATAAAAATACTTATGATATTCCTGTTAATATTGATAAATCTGTTATTAATACTACATTTGATGATATAGTTAAAAACTTAAACGAAAATGATAAACCTATATATAATGGGATTTATGGATGGAATACCATACCCCTCCATGTTAATTTGGCACGTTTTTTTCTATAAACGGTTTAACCAAACCTATAAACCCAAATACCACTGAATATTTTTTAATAAACAATATACACGACGACGACGATATAAAACGTCGTATTTTTATGAAAATCTTGACTTTATCGGGTTTAGCTTGCAATAATGCAATTGTATGGGGAAAATATTTATATTGTAATGATTTCATAACTACAGCACAAATTGAACGTACAGAGATTGAGGCTTTTAAATATGTTAAATATCAAAATATTTAAGCTATTTTATGGACATACCTATTAATTGTACTTGATATGAATGAATATAATTCAGAAAAGCCACAATTATTTTCAAATATGCTACTGAAACAGCACATTCACTATTGTTCAAAGGTTGAGGCAATGCATTTAAAACAGTATTATCTATCTCACATAGTTATTGAAGAATATCCATATTCACATACAATTTTAAATTCTTTAATTGAAGAATTTGAATCTGACAAAGAGTGGTTTTCTAATGAATTACCGATTACGTTTGATAAAGCTCAATCTATGCATAAGTATCTTATAGAGAGATTTACACAAATATATTACAATACGCAATATATTAGTACACCTTCTAATATAAATACTCTTTTATACACTAAAAAGTTTAATAATAATATTATATCATTAGTATTGGCATTTAGCGATTCATATTTTAGAAAAGATATTAATAATTATTTATCTAAAGATCCTTTTAAATATGTTTTAAAAAATGGCAGATATGCAGGTTTAATTATATATTCGAATGGTAGCATCATAAATGAATTGGGTACAAATAGGGGGGATATTATCCCTATTGAGAGTGAAATTTTTTTTACTTCATCTATATAATTAATGATTTCAATTTCGTATTAAATAAAAACCAAAACTCTCTTACTCTCATAGGAAAAAAAGATAAAAAATATTCTCAATTTTCCAATGAGAAATTGAAATTAGCTCTGAAATCTCATTTCTAACATGTTTTATTTCACCATCCTAATAAATATCCAATTTTGTTTTTTTTTAGACATTTTCATTTTTTTAATTTTTTTATAAAAGAATATAAAAATTTAATTATGCAGATCTTTATAAAAACACTCTCTGGAAAGAGTCTTACCCTTGATGTTGTTGATACAGATACTATTGAAAATATTAAGGAACAAATACAGAATAAAGAAGGTATCCCATCAGATCAACAAAGGCTAATTTACGCCGGTAAACAATTAGAAGATGAAAAACTTACTACTGAATATAATATTCAAAAGGATTCAACCTTACATTTAGTCTTAAAATTGCGGGGCGGGGGTATAAAATCTAGGAGGGAGGAATAAAAAACTGACACACCCACACCCCCCATACCCCTATTTCTTGCTCGTACTTCTATATAAAAGACTGCGTTTGTTCAAAGAAATTTTTAAGTAGCCTGCTCATAGAGAAAATGCAACAAGCAATTCAGCTTCGTCGTCGGCAACTATCACCATACAAAATATTTTATGGATTTAAGTTTAAAAGCTTAAATTATGAACAAACAAGATTAGATACATTCGTAGAATGGCCATTGAATTGGTTGAAACCAGCAGATTTAGCAAAAGATAGATTTTATTATATGAGAGACAAAGATATGTGTAGTTGTGTGTATTGTGGTGTATTAATTGAGAATTGGAAAATGGACTGTGTCTCAAGTGAACTACCAAGAGAAAGACATACACATAGGTCTCCCTAGTGTCCGTTTATAAGTGGATCTAAACCAGTTGGTAATATTCCGATGGAACAATGTAAAATATTATCTATTGAAGTAGATACAGAAGAAGAAGAAGAGGCAGAAGAAGAAGAAGAGGCAGAAGAAGAAGAAGAGGCAGAAGAAGAAGAAGAGGCAGAAGAAGAAGAAGAGGCAGAAGAAGAAGAAGAGGCAGAGGAAGAAAGAAAAGAGGAGGAAGAAGACAGAAAAGAGGAAGAGAAAAAGGAGGAGCCTGGCACTGGAGAATTTAATGAATTGAAGAAGAAATATATTTTATAAAAGATAAAGATGGACGGAAGTTTAGTTTATTAGCAATTTAATTTATGGTACACAGCATATTGAATACAAATATATTCCACGAGAGAGGATATTGTTATTTAGCACACTTGATAATAGAAAGTCTACATTCAATGATTGGCCACAAACTCTCAATTCTATAAAAATGGCCGAGTCTGGTTTTTTTTACTGTGGTATAAGTGACCATGTACAATGTTTTGTGTGTGGAATTGGGCTTCGAAATTGGAGACGTTTTGATAATCCTTGGATCGAGCATGCTCGTTGGTCTCCTCAGTCTCCTTTTGTTGAGGAAAAAAGAGGTGAAGATTTTATTAGAAAATATAAAAAAAAAAGATCGTCGTTGTTTATGTGACAAAGGTATGTGTTTTAGTAATGATGGAGTCAATATACAGTGTAAAAGATGTAGCAACGTGTGGCGTCACCGATGTTTTACTAAGACAGAAATTGATAAATTACTGGAATTGGATATTATCCAATGGGTTATAAATAATAATAACATTAAAAGAAAAATTGTAAAGAATGCCTTAATAGTTAGATTAAAGGAAACTAGACGGCCCGTTTTTAATGTACAAATATGTTTAGACTATATAAAGAATCGGGAAAAAATAAAACACTTATATTTTTTATTATTTACAGGTATATGTTTTATTATTTATTAATAATTTTATACTTTTATATTTGAACAACGAAGACAAATTTGGCCTTTATTGTAATTAAGTCTTACTTTTATTTTTTTACTAAAAATTTGAAGGGATTCTGAGAAAATTAAAAATTTTAAAATTCTTGTGATTATTATTCCAATATCCACAAAAATACGGCTACATCCTGTAAAAATAAAAATCAGTATAGTACAATTTTAAAATTAGGGATTTTTCATTTTCAGATATGACATTAAAAGTTAGTATAGGGTACATTTTTATTGTTTTACATAGTTTACTGATTTTTACCAGTTTGCTCCTAAAAGATGCATTTCTGTTATAGTTGAATAAGTACAGATAGATCCTCCCATTCCTCTTTCACTACAGGAAAATCTAATCCTTAGTTTATCTTACATTGTAGATGATTTACAGGAAAATCTACATCTAATTTCTCCTCCTCCTTCTTAGATTGTAGGCGATTTACTTCAGACAGGGGTAGATTTCAAACTCACATTCCTCCCATTCCTCCTTCTCTACATCAAATAATTCCTTAAGTTGTAATTTAATTTCCTCTTCTTCCTCCTCCTTCTCCTCCTTCTTGTGGTTTATCCTCAGGCAATTCTACTTCATCAATTATCGTCGTCTTCGTCCGTCATTATCCTCCTCGTACTTATGGTGGTGGGGATATGTGTTTTTTTCTGTGGTGAACCAGGCTATTGGGCCAATAAAATTTCTCGTTACAGAACTCACATTTTAAAGTTTTCTTTGAGCTGTGACGCAACTGGTGATGGCGAAGGCTGCTTGTATTACTTAAAATCTTGCCACATACGTTACAGCGAAACTTTGCCTCCTGTGTGTGTATTTTTCTGTGTTTATTCAGGATTTGTAGTCCATAATATTTCTTATCCCAAAACTCACATTTAAAAGTTTTCTCTCTTTTATCGCTATGGAGCAACAGGTGTTCGCGAAGGCATTTTGCACTACTTAAATTCTTGCCACATATGTTACAGAGTGTTTTTTGTCTTTGTCCGGGGATATATGGTGTTTGCGCATATAAACCTTCTGCAGTAACCTCAATCTCATCAATTCATCCATAACACTGCCCTGCATAGTTTTTGAGGTTTGTGTATTATTAAGTTTTTATGGGTGTATTTTGCATGCTGATCTCAAAAATGTTATCCATTTTGCTCAATCAGGTCAGAATTTTGTGCTATAGCATTTTAAGCGGAGATTCAGGTAAAATATTGGCATTTTTCGCTCAAAATGGGGTCCTCATATTCGTTCATTAAAAAAATCATCAGAGACATTGGCAAGCCTCACAGAAAAGATTTCGGTCAGTTTTAATGCCCTTACGATGTATTTAAATACACCCACGTGCTCGCCGGCCATTTAAATGTCCGCCGTGACGCAAAGGAAAAGAGTATATGTCCGTGTTTTTTTAAATATATTTTTTCACAATTAAATTTCTTTTTCATCTGGTGGTACATGGCATGTTTCTTCTGTCTGTGGGATAGTCGAGCAGACAAGCAGCACTACATGCAATGTGACTGGCCTGCAAGAAGTGGACTTACTCCAGGTTCTCACAATGTTGTTGCCCATGCTCTGGTGAATCCGTAGAACATTTTTCTTCCGCTACTGCACATCAAGCTCGGTCTGTTCAAAAACTTTGTAAAGGCACTGGACAAAAAAAGCCAGGCTTTCAATTTTCTGAAAGAAAAATTTCCAAAAGTCAGTGAGGCAACGCTGAATGCAGGAATTTTTGATGGCCCTCAGATCAGAGAGCTTTTCAAAGATCCCAAGTTTGATTGCAGCATGGATGTAAATGAGAAGAAAGCCTGGCATGCCTTTAAGTCTATTGTCTCCAATTTTCTTGGCAACTACAGAAGTCCAGAGTATGAACGAGTTGTTGAGGACCTACTTCTGAGCTACAAAGTTCTTGGTGCACGCATGTCCATCAAGATGCACTTCCTCAGCTCCCACTTGGACTACTTTCCAGAGAACTGTGGTGATGTGAGTGAGGAACAAGGAGAACGCTTCCATCAAGATAGCCGTGTAATGGAGGAGCGGTACCAGGGTCGCTGGGATATCAACATGCTCTCCGACTACTGTTGGTGTCTGAAACAGGAAGCCCCAGACATCAACCACCAAAGAAATTCTCTGGGACAGCCATTAATGCATGTCTAACTGTAAAGGCATCTATGTAGCTGACATATTTTGGTCCTATGTGTTGTGGTTACATTTCTTATGATATATTTTGCATAAAAATTTTGACATCATATTTAAGAATTTCGATTTTTTCCTAATTCCCATAGCATAAAAATCTGACCTGATTGGGCAAAATGAATGGCATTTTTGGAATCAGCACGCAAAATACATAAAGAATCAGCTAAGAAACCCTTCACAACTCATGAATTTTTTTTTCAAATGCAGCCCAGTGTAATATTAGCAAATTGACAACAGCGATTTATTCCGGATAATGATTTACTTCGGACAGGGGCCGAAATCCATGATGAGTTTCATTTCATGTGGTAATGTAGGCTGTCGCTGTCGCTGTGGCTGCTCTTTGTCGGAGAGGGTTTTAAATGTTTTCTCTGTTGTGGCGCCTTTGAGGGGAGATGGGGATATGTTTTTTCTGTGGTTATCAAGGGTCTCTGCCTATAATATTTATAAAACTCGCATCCACCTTTGGTTGTCACAGTTGTAGTGCATTTTGATGGATGCTTGTAAGTAACTATACACACAGAGTAGATAGGTCGTGTTACCGCAGGGCTGAAGGAGCTGACTACTACTGGCTGTTGAATGGAGTAAGAACTCTTATTAGGCAACTCCTCCCTCCTCCTGCTCCTCCTCCTTTTTATATATAATTTGAGAGGCAAAAAAAATTCGGTGGGGTGAGAGGAGGAGTATTTACCCGGATAATGACTGCGCCGAATTCTTAAGAGGTATTAATTTATTATCAAAGAAAGTTCAGCTTGTGTTTTTTTTTTGTGGGTGTGTTTTATGATGTGAAGTGTCTCGTTAATAAACTTCTGTTCACAGTCAGGAGCTGAAATCCATGATGATTTGTGGTAATGTAGGCTTTTAAAAGTTTTCTTTAAGCCTTGTTGAGAGTGTTGGCTAGTCTTATTTTATTACATCCGTCGCCATCTGTAAAAAAATACAAAATACATTATTGAAAATACATTAAAGTCTCATACTCAAATTTTAAAACTGTGGTGTGTGTGGTGGGTGGGAAGGGAGTATTACTTTATTCCGGATAATGACTGCTGCCGAATATGGTGTCCCTCTTCCTCCTTGGGTTGTAGCAGATTTACTTCAGACAGGGGCACATCATCGAACTCGCATTCCTCCTCCTCCTTCACTACATCAAAATCTAGTAATTCTACTTCTTATTTGTCTTCTTCTTCCTCCTTCGGTTGTAGTTTAATTTCATATTCCTCCTCCTCCTCCTCCTTTCTCTCCTCCTCCTTATTAGGTTGTGGTTTATCCTCAGGCAATTCTACTCCATCATCAGGTAGCTTACAATTATCGTCTTCTTCGTCGTCGTCGTCATCCTCCTCATCCTCGTTGGCATTCTTCTCCTCGTCCTCGTCCAGAGCCTCTGGTGGTGGGGATATGTGTGTTTTTCTGTGTTGAACCAGGCTATTCTGCCAATAAAATTTCTCGTCACAAAACTCACATTTTAAAGTTTTCTTTAAGCTGTGACGCAACTGGTGATGGCGAAGGTTGCTTGTACTACTTAAAATCTTGCCACATACGTTACAGCGAAACTTTGCCTCCTGTGTGTGTGTATTCCTGTGGTTATTCAGAGCAGTCGACCAATAATATTTCTTATTACAAAACTCACATTTAAAAGTTTTCTCTCTTTTATCGCTATGGAGCAACAGGTGTTCGCGAAGGTATGTTGCACTACTTAAATTCTTTCCACATATGTTACAGAGAGGTGGGGATATCTGATGGTGTTTATTTCTGTGGCGAGCCAGGCTACTCGACCAATAAAATTTCTCGTCACAAAACTCGCATTTTAAAGTTTTCTTTAAGCTGTGACGCAACTGATGATGGCGAAGGCTGCGTGTACAACTTAAAATCTTGCCGCTTACGTTACAGCAAAACTTTGCCTCCTGTATGTGTGTTTTTCTCATATAAATCTTCTGCAGTAACTTCAATCTCCTCAATTCATCCATAATATTAGCAAATTGGCAACAGCGAATTTATTCTTCCGGATAATGTTTTACTTCGGATAAGGGTCGAAATCCATGATGAATTTCATTTCATGTGGTGGTAATTTAGGCTTGAAAAGTTTTCTTTAAGCAGTGACGCAACTGGTGAATGCGAAGGCAGCATGCACTACCTAACTTCTTGCTACATACGTTACAGAGAGAATTTTCTTCCTGTGTCGCTGTGGCTAAGGCTCTTTGTCGGAGAGTGTTGGCTAGTCTTATTATATTGCATCCGTCGCCATCTGTAAAAAAATAAAAAAATACTATTATTAAAAATACATTATAACTCGTCTCATACTCAAATTTTAAAACCGTGGTTTGTGTGTGGTGGGAGGAGGAGTAATTACTTTATTCCGGATAATGACTGCTGCCAAATATGGTGTCTTGTCTTCCTCTTCCTCCTTGAGTTGTAGCAGATTTAATTCAGACAGGGGCACATCATCGAACTCGTATTCCTCCTCCACATCAAGATCTAGTAATTCTACTTCTTCCTCCTTAGGTTGTAGTTTAATTTCATCTTCCTCCTTCTCTTCTTCCTTCTCCTCCTCCTTCTTCTTCGTTGGTTGTGGTTTATCCTCAGGCAATTCTACTCCATCAGGTAGCTTACAATTATCGTCACCGTCGTCGTCATCCTCCTCCTCGTTGGCATTCTTCTCCTCGTCGTCCTCGTCCTCTGGTGATGGTGGGGATGTGTGTTATTCTATGGCGAACCAGGTTACTATCCCAATAAAATTGCTCGTCACAGAACTGACATATAAACATTTTAAAGATTTCTTTGAGCTGTGACGCAAATGGTGAGGGCGAAGGTTGCTTGTACTACTTAAAATCTTACCACATACGTTACAGCGAAACTTTGCCTCCTGTGTGGTGTGTATTTTTCTGTTTATTCAGGGTTTGTAATCGTCTATAATATTTCTAATCACAAAACTCACATTTAAAAGTTTTCTCTCTTTTATCGCTTTTTCACAACTTAAAAATCTTGCCACATGTGTTACAGAGAAACTTTGGTGGGGATATCTGGTGTTTATTTCTGCGACCACAGAGAAACTTGCTGCTGCAGCTGGTGTTCGTCGAGGATTCTTACATAAGTTTTTTTTTTGTATTTGAATTGTAAGTAACTATGTCACACAGATTAGATAAGTGTGTTACCGGAGGGCTCAAGGAGCTGACTACTACTGGCTGTTGAATGGAGTAAGAACTCTTATTAAGCAACTCTCGCTCCTCCTCCTCCTCCTCCTCCTGCTCCTCCTCTCTCACACACACACTGTGAGGTTTTCAGTGGACTGAAAGAAGAGGAAGAGGGTGGAATAGGATTTTACTTGTAAGAAAGAGAAAGGATCTTAACACCTCCACTTTCTTAGAATCGGGAAAAAATAGAAATACTCAAATTTTAAAACCGTGGTTTGTGTGTGGTTCTTCTTCACTCACCCTCTTTTTCTTAGGTTGTAGTTTACCCTCAGGTAATTCTTCTACTCAGGTAGCTTATAATAATCCTTTTTCTCCAGCTCCTTATCATCCTCCTTCTTTCTTGACAAGGGTACATTTAGCCTGGTGTTTACTAAGGCCGGAAGGCCAAATATATTTCTTATCACATATACATTTATATAGCTTGTTCTTAAAATGATTATGATACTTTAAGGAATACGCAAAATTAAATCCCTTATTACATATCTTACACTTATAAGGCTTGTCCGATAAATGAATGTTAAGATGGTTTCTTAGGTAAATTTTACTGATTTCCTTCTTACATATGTGACAGCGAACCTTTATGTTTGTTTTCATGTGGTCAGCCAGGGCCTTTGGTCCATAATATCTTTTATTACAAAACTCACATTTTAAGCTTTTTTCTACATTATGGCGCAACTGATGTTCGCGAAGGGTTCTTGAACTACTTAAATTCTTGGCACATATGTTACAGATTTTTTTTTTTTTTTTGTCTTTTGGAGGAGATGGGGATATGTGCTTTTTTTTGTGGTTATCAATGGTACTCTGCCTATAACTCGCATTTAAAATTTTTCTCACTTTGGTTGTCACAGTTGTAGTATTCTTGTAAATAACTATGCACAGAGTAGATAGGCGATGTTACCGGAGGGCTCAAGGAGCCGACTACTACTGGCTGTTGAATGGAGTGAGAACACTTATTAGGCAACTTCTCCCTTCTCCTCCTTAGCTGTGTGGCAAGCATATCCCTTTTTATATTTTATACTTATAGGGCTTTAAATGAATATTAAAGTGGTATTTGAAGTGTTCTTTTCTGATAATCTTATTACATACGTTACAGAGTTTGCATTTGCGTTTGGCCTCGTGAGTAGTCAAATCCATCTTCCAGCCGGGTTAGATACGATTAGGCTGTTAACACTCACTAAGACTTGACCGAGGCCCTGCCCTCAAATTTTTGACCGTCTCTCGCGCCTCTCGATGGTAAATGTAAAAAAAACTATCGGAATCTTCCTTTTATTTATATCCGAGTATTACGTCTGTCGTCCATGCATTATTAAAATACAAAATCTTGTTCGTTCATTTTATACCAAAAAATGTGAATATACCTCAGTAAATAATAGGGGGGGGGGGAGCTATTATGTACTCCTGGTACATAAAATATGAAAAAGTACATAAAACTGGATAAAGGTACATAAAAATGGGTTGTTACAAAATAAGCTTAGCTATTTTAGATATTATGGGGGTGAGGATAAGATCCTCGAAAAATGCAAATACAATATAAGTTTGTTTTACCTAGAGGATAAAAATATATTTCTATTTTATATTTTTGTTTTTAATAATATTTTGTGAGTAAAAAGGCACTTCGATACTGAACTATCTTAGCTTTATATTCTACTCTTCTCTGTCTCCTCCTTCTTATTCTCCTTTTCATCTTCCTCCTCCTCATTTTCTAATTTCTAATTTCTCTATTTGTATTTTCTCCTCTACAGTTTTATCCTCCTCCACTTTTGTACAAAATAAGCTTAGTTATCTTAGATATTATGCGGTGAGGATAAGATCCTCGAAAAATACAAATAGCCTACATATAATATAAAGTTTGTTTTACTTTTTTGGATAAAATTATATATTTATTTTATATTTTTGTTTTTAATAATATTTTGTGAGTAGGATACTGAACCAGTAATTATTTTAGCTTATATTCTACTCTTCTCTCTATCTCCTCCTTTTTTTCTCATCTTCCTCCTCCTCATTTTCTAATTTCTCTATTTGTATTTTCTCCTCTAGTTTTATCCTCCTCCACTTTGTTCATCTGACAACGAAGGGAAGACTGGAGATTTTGTTCAGAAGGAAAGTTAGTACTAGTTTTCGACGAAGACGTTGCATTTTAATGAGACGACGACTTTCCTCTTGCATTTTCTTAGTTGGAACAAAGCTCGTTAAACGTTGCTATATATTTACCCAAATCAATCTTTTATCTTCTTCCTTCAGATAAGGGTATTAAATTTCTTTTTGGCAAGTTGTATTTGACTTAAAGAATATAGTGCTGCATGATTTCTTAAATTAATAATTTTCATAAAATTTTATATATATTGTAAATGAACAGAAGTATACAATATTACAGGAGAATAATGGGCACTAATCAACCTTTTTATTTCATATTGCTTCATTAATCGAGAACCATATCCACAGATATTAAGAGAGTTATTTATTTAAAAAAAACCCTCAACAGTGGCCGCTTTTTGCGGGTTATATATAATATAACTATTATATTTTAAAGGATTTTTTGTAAAAATCCAGCCCATTGGGAAAACTACAGTTTGAAATATAATTCTGTCTTCATTAATACCCCAATCCCTCTCATTTTTATATATACGAAAACCATTCTCCTCGAGAAATTTAAAAACTTTTATATCGTCTATAACAAAAGTTTTTTGTTTTATTAAGAGATTAATATATTTCTTATTTCTTTGTCTTTTTAATATATCTCTTATAGCTCGTTCGATACCGGACGAAGATCTTATATTTTCTAAACAGATTGAACATTCTTTCCACGGTGAAAGTTCATGGGGTTGTATTGAAGAAAGAGAAGACAATTCAATTGAAGAAAATTCAAGTTCTCTCTCCAACATCACATCTACTATTCCCTTGTAAATAATTAGTGGTATATTTTGTAGACTTATAATATTTTTGTCGTCGTTTTTGTATGAGATAATTGTGGATTTACAATGTGTTTCTAAGCTAGGTAATAAACTAGTCTTATAAATTTCTTTTTCCTTAGTTATAGAATATTCAAGGGGGGTTGAGATTATGAATGATTTTCCATAAAGACAATTTTCTCTGAACGGATAGCAATCAAATACTAATCTCCCTAAATAAATACTTATTTTAGGAGTATATAATGGATCACAAATTATATAATTACTACAATTAAGAGAATTTTCCATGACACTCCATTTTTGAGGAAAAATGAGTTTATAATACGCTATAATAAATATATATTTAAAGAAAAATTCAATCCCGAATCCATTGGAGTAAAGGTAATCTTTTACCTTCTCATTATTTATAGGAAATAATCTGTTCCGGACCCGTTTTATTGTATTTCTTTTTTCATATTTCTGAAAAATTATTTGAGTGTCATGATTCATCCAATCCTCAAATACTTGTTTTAAATGTAAATAATCATGCCCTGCGGGTTTTAACAATCTAGTTTCTTTAAAGATAAACTTGAAAATACTTTCTCTCTCTGACATTATAAATTGAGGAGGGGTGATGAATAAGCAGCTTGTATTTTTATTAGTACCCATAGATATAAAAAAAAATAATTTTGAAAGAATTTAAGTTACTTCCACTTTTCTTTTTTCTCATTGGGTACGTATTTTCTATGCATGTTTAATTAATAAAGATGGATTCGCCCCCACCGTTTATAATCAACATAGAAGGAAACATTGGAAGTGGAAAATCAACTTTGATTTCCTATTTAAAGGAAAAACTTTCTCCTACATATTTTGAATTTGTTTCTGAACCTCTTGGAGTTTGGGGAAATCTTTTAAATTTAATGTATGAAGATCCTGAAAAGTGGGCTTCCATTTTTCAATTTATGATTATAATTTCATTTATGCCGACATATTTTAATGGGCATATGAAAAATATGAAACCTACTATTATAATGGAAAGATCAGCACATAGTGGCTGTGTTTTGTCGACTCGTTAAATCGAGAAGAAAAAATATCTGATACAGAAAAGACAATTTATGAACACACCTATAAACTCCTAAAACCATATTGCCATTCAAACATAAATCTTTATTTGAAATGTCAACCCCAAATTTGTTTTCAACGAATAGTGAAAAGACAAAGAAAGGGCGAACAAAATATATCATTATTATATTTAAATAACTTACACGAATGTCATGAAAAATGGTAATCTTCAAATTCTACTACAGTTGAAATACTAAATCATGATAACGTAGATATTGTGGGAATGAAATTGGTTAATATTTAAAAAAAAACACCAAGAATATCCAAACATAAATAATATTTTAGCAGATACCAGAAAAATATTTATTTGAATGTATTTTGAAAATTATTTTCTTAATCAGTTTGTAAATTGATTTGTAAAATAAATGTGTATCCTACTATCTTGAACATGAATATTTACAGGATTTTTATAAACAAACCTTAGAGTTTCAAAGTATCTATAATTTTAGAATTCTTATTTAAGAATTCTATAATATTTTCTTGTTTCTGGAGATCTTTAAATAGCATTGATAGAGATAAACGTTGTTGTTGATTGTCGGCAATATTCTCTTTATTATAAGCTCTAATTATCTGCAGTAACATATTATACCATTTTCTTCTAGTGAGTATATCGGTGGTTGTTGTATTATTGACAGAGGTTGTATAAATTTTAGAAGATTCATCGTTGAATAATTTTGTATTATTAGAAGTAATATCTTTTACTGGTAGGAAATTACTACACATATTTACAACTATTACTATACCATAAAATGCGGGATAAATAAGCACATTTTCTCTTGACAGCCTTTTACGTTTATTAGTTTGTCTCTTTGTTTTTCTATTAAAAGGTATAACGAAATATTTATTAGAGTAAAAAGTCTTTATTTTCTCACTCCCTTTAATGGTGTAGTTAAATGGGTCAGATAAATTATCCTCTACGTAAGAACTAGTCGGCATTACATTAATAATCTTTGGTAGAGGTTGTGATAACAGTGATGGTGGTGATGGTGGTGGTGGTGGTGGTGGTGGTAGTGGTGGTGGTGGTGGTAGTGGTGGTGGTGATGATGATAGCATAGTGCTCCTTGTTTTCATTATTTTATTGGGTATTGTTAATGTCGGTGGAAATTGTGAAGAGTCGTCTCTTTTTTGTTTTGTTTTTGTCTCCTTAAAGGAGTTTTGGGAGGAAGAATAAATGCTTTTTCTGAAGGAATATGCAATCCTCCAAAATCAATGAACTTTACCTTCAATGGCGTTGAAGATAAGTTGATGAATACATTATAAGGATGTATATCGTAATATGTACCACCCAAACAATCTCGAGCAATTAGTAATTGAATACGAAATAATACTCTAGCGAATTGATTTAAAAACCGCTTACGTTTATACATAAGAGAATAGGTTTTCACTGCCTTTTTTAAAATGACCCAATCAGGAGGGTGTAAATACTCCATGTCTATAAAATTTAAGTGTGTGTCATTAGTGAATCTTGTTTTATACTTTATTTCATTAACACTCAAAGGAACATATGGAGAACTTTTTTCGCTTATTATTTCACCGCTAGGATTATGTAATACTTTGGATATGCTATGGTTTTTAATTGCGAGATACATTTGAACGAATGTTTCTTTACGTAAAACCGATGATAGTCGACTAGCATTATATAATTCACTTAACTGATCTTTTTCATCGTAGAAATATTTTCTTGCAACTAAATGAGTTCCCCGAAATTGTTTAGTTAGTTCAGGTTTTTTCTTTAAAAATACAGTTGTCCAGGGATAATAGCGCCGAAATTTTCTCCATTTTCTTTCATAGGAACTGCTACAATCTTTACTTTACCATAGGCACCGGAGCCTAAATGTTTAATTTCATTTCCTAACGAAAAAGAACAAATTTTTCCTTTCTGTTTTTATAATCGTTCACGAATTAGAGTAGAGTCCGAGGAGTCCTTTCTTGCAACAAAACTTATTTCTGGAAGGGAAAATGGTAATGTGTTATTCAGCATAGTTGTGGTGGTAGTATTGATATTTTTATTGCTTATGAGGGTAGTATGCTTAACCATTATATAGTTATTTTTTAAATATTTTTTATAAATTAAAAGTAATGAAAATTGTTCGTTCGTGGTATTATAATTAAGCAACCAACCAACCCAGTTCCGGTGTGGTGATAGTGGCTTTAGTATAAATAAAGGTCCATCCCACCACTTTACATCCTCCTCCCAACAACCTCACCTCAATACCAGTATCAACACGCAGATTGGGATGCCTTCAAAACCACACTCTCTGAACAACAATACACACTCAACCTCGAACACCAACCCACTAGGATGATTGAGGAAACCTGGACACACCTTTTCAACACTATCACCGCCATAGCAGATACCCACATTCCTAAACACCGGTTCAAGAGAAAATACTCCTTCACACCCTCCATAAGAACTCAACGCCTACTTCACTGCTACAGGACACGATTCGAACTAAACAAACTTAACCTAGCACCAGTTTACACAGACATCACCACACTAAGAACACACATCATCCACAGCCTCCTTCAAGACCATGAGGTTCACTGGGCAAAACTCGTAGAGGCTGCCCAGGAACACAGAACACATAACCCCCGAGAATTTTGGCAAAGGATCGCCAAGCTGAAAGGAACTGCAAAACCCCCCTTTGATCACCTGCTAGTAAATGGTAGGAAAATCAATGAGCCAGCCGACGTAGCACAAACACTAAAACAACACTGGGAACACATTTTCCACCCACACCCCCCCACACAACAAAGGTACATCTTAAACCACATAAACAACATCACCACACACATGCAAACACTTCACGACAGAACAACTCCTGACAGCACAATAGATACCTCCACTCTCACACAGGACCACACCCTCACTGCTCCTTTCACCCCAACAGAAGTCAAACAAGCACTGGACAAAACCAAAAAGAAAACACCGGGTGACAGCAATATTGGTCAAGCAATCCTGAAGCACCTGCCCTCAGAAACAGTCACAGCCATTACATACCTCTACAACACCCAACTGGCTACAGGTTACTTCCCAAAACTCTTTAAGACAGCCACAGCCGTCATGATACCTAAACCAAACAAAAACCCAACAGATCCTCAAAACTACAGACCAATCAGCATACTAGAAGTCTTAGGAAAAACTTTTGAAAGACTATACAACACCCGCCTCAGATACCACCTTGAAGATGAACAACTACTGTCCTACAAGCAGTTCGGCTTCAGAGCACACCACTCAACCCAAGACGCACTCAATATAATGACAAACTACCTCCACATGAACAAAGATGCATACAAGATAGCACTCATCACAAAAGACGTACAAAAAGCCTTCGACACAGTTTGGCACGAAGGATTAAAGTACAAGATATGCACCAATTTTAACCTCCCTCAAAAATCACAACAATTACTATGTAACTTCCTAACAGACAGAAAAATGAGGATAAAAGTCACACCTGCCTTCTCTGACCACTTCACACTGCACGCAGGAGTCCCACAAGGATCAGTCCTGTCCCCAACACTATACATTCTTTACACAAACGACTTACCCGACCCCTTACACATCGACTCTCTGACAATACAGTACGCCGACGATGTAACCCAACTAGTCAGACACAGAACTCTTGATCACCTAACAGACAAAGCACACAGGGAACTCGAACAAGTTACACAATGGGAACTCCGATGGCGAATACAAACCAACCCGAACAAAGCACAAATCACCTACTTCGGCACCAAAAGACGACAACCACGTCACATTTACCTAAACCCCTACATCGCCTACCCTTCACCTATAACTGTCAAACGAACAAACACAATCCTAGGAGTCACATTCAACGACACCCTCACCATGACACCACACACCAATATGAAGGCTTTGATCGCAAACAAAACACTCGGGAAAATATACAGATTCAGAACCGCAGCAATCAAAACCAAAACACACCTATTCAAAGCCCTCATACGCCCACTATTGACTTATGCACCCAACACACTCCAGCTAGCACCACCATCAAGCGCCAAGAAACTTCAAGTCATACAAAACAAAGCACTAAGATTCATCCATAACACGCACTGGTCATCCTTCACCCGAAATAGTCATCTACATGAACTCAGCTCCCTCCCCCCACTTAACATCTACTGGAGACAACTAGGTGACAAACAAATAGAATCTCTCCTCACTAATTACCCTCAATGGCAGGATTACTTCGACAACATCATACTCCCACGCAGATTCAGAGACAGAAATCCCTCCATACTAAACAGACCAAACACTCCCCTCCCACCTCCCTTGTATTAATAACTTCCCTGTAACCACACCCAACAATTTCCCCCCCAAATTAAACCTAACCTCTCCTTAACCCTCACCCAACGATTCCCACCCAACCAATCCAAATCAACCTAACCTAATAACCTAACCTCTCCTCAGCCCACACCCAGCGATCCCCACCTAACCTAACCTAACCTTACCTGACCTGACCAATTAACTCCTCCCCCCCCCTCAATCCAAACCCCACGCCACCAACTTAAACCCAAGACCACTCCCAAAAAAAAAAAAAAAAAAAAAAAAAAAACTAACCCACTCAACCTGCATTAACACTCCCCCCCCCCCAAAAAAAAAGACACTAACAATCCCCCCAAAATAAAAACCTAACATACCCAGGATTACTTCGACAACATCATACTCCCACGCAGATTCAGAGACAGAAATCCCTCCATACTAAACAGACCAAACACTCCCCTCCCACCTCCCTTGTATTAATAACTTCCCTGTAACCACACCCAACAATTTCCCCCCCAAATTAAACCTAACCTCTCCTTAACCCTCACCCAACGATTCCCACCCAACCAATCCAAATCAACCTAACCTAATAACCTAACCTCTCCTCAGCCCACACCCAGCGATCCCCACCTAACCTAACCTAACCTTACCTGACCTGACCAATTAACTCCTCCCCCCCCCTCAATCCAAACCCCACGCCACCAACTTAAACCCAAGACCACTCCGACCAAAAAAAAAAAAAAAAAAAAAAAAACTAACCCACTCAACCTGCATTAACACTCCCCCCCCCCCCAAAAAAAGACACTAACAATCCCCCCAAAATAAAAACCTAACATACCCAGCCGTTACTAGCAATCCCACAAAAAAAAAAAAAAAATAACCATTCTACCACAAACTAACCACACCCTATCACTCCTCCCAAAATAAAAACCTAACACACCCAGCCGTTACTAGCAATCCCACTCAAAATAAAAAATAACCATTCTACCACTAACTAACCACACCCTATCACTCCTCCCAAAACAAATACCTAACTTACCCATCCCATACTAACTCGGATGACATGTATGTTTCCCTTAGCCAATAAGGTCGAGGAGAGTTGTGCAGTACCTGCAGCAAGCCCTCTCCCTCTAGAATGTTACCAACACTGTTTTATGGGCACCTCCCATAGCCAATCAGGTCGGAGAGGTGTACCTAAAAACGGTACCATCAACGGATGATATGAACGCCTCCCTTAGCCAATAAGGTCGGGGAGGGGTGCATTGTTCCTGTACACAAACCCTCTCCCTCAATAATGGGACCAGAACTCACAATACCTGCAAGAGCCAACCACGCAATTGCAGAAGTCCTTTACTAGCCAAAGGAAAGAATGAATGCAAATTAACCCAACTCTGCCAACCACCAACAAAACCTATAATCCTCCCAAAAGAAAAACTTAACCCACCCAACCTTACTCACAATCCCTCCTAAAAAAAAAAAAAAAAAAAAAAAAAAAAAAAAAAAAATGCTACTCTCCATCCAATCACTAATCAACACCTTCAATCCTCCCAAAAGAAAAACTTAATATACCCGACCTTTCTAACAAGCCCCTTCGACCCTCCTAAAAAAAAAAAAAAATAAAATAAAAAAAAAAAAAAAAAAAAAACCTATGACTCAATACAACTATTCATTAGCAACACAAATCATATCACACCTAAGGAATCCTTCCATACTATAAATTAACCCAACAACCTCCAAAGCCCCCGTCTCCTCTCCTCGCCTCCCCTCTCCTCTCCTCTCCTCCCCCCTCCTCCAGACAACCGAACCATACCTGACCTTACAACAATTATCCTAACCCTCCCCCTCTCCCCTTACTACATTTCCACGCAAACACATACACACTCACACAACAACCCCCCTTAAGCAATTCTAATTCACCTCAAATCAAAATACAACCTCCACCCCGGCCAATCCCCAAACACAAACTCCCCCCCTCCCACAACCAATCTCCAAACACAACACCCCCCCCCCCCCCGCCAGACAAAGCCTCTCATAACACCACAACTCTCCAAAACCAAATCAAACATACCCAACCTCTATGCCAGCCACTGTCAACATTATCGACCTAACTCAAGACTGAAACCAAACAACCTATATCTCACTCTCATCTCCGTTCACAATTTGACAAAGCTCAAATCTGTCCCCTACTATTACTAAATAACTCTCCTACGATACACTCATCCTTCCTTACTACGAATACTTTGACATTTCAAGCTCAAAGATTCAAAACTCTTCCTCTAACTCTCTCCATTTCTCTCTGACATAGCTCAAAGACCCACAACTCTCAGAAACAAGTCAAAACATACCCAACGTCTGTGACATCCAATTCTCAACAAAATCGACCTAACTCAAGACTGAAACCATTCAGCCTATATCTCATTCTCGTCTCCGTTCATAATTTGACAAAAAAGCTCAAATCTGTCTGCTGCTATTACTAAAAACTCTCCTACGATACGCTCATCCTTCCTTACTATGAATACTTTGACATTTCAAGCTCAAAGATTCAAAACCCTTCCTCCAACTCGCTCTGTTCCTCTTTGACATAGCTCAAAGACTTTACCTTCTTCTTTCTCCAAACAACCCTACGACTAGCAAAATTTCCATGTTTTCACCTTCTCTGTTAATTTGTTCGTGTGTGGCCTGTGCGTCCGTCCACCTGCGCTTCTCGGCTTGCGCCGCCGCCGTGGCGGGGCGGTTCTTCCTCCGCTTTACCAACACTGCCTAAGCTAAGACGACAACCAGAGCACTCGCGTTGGCCCTTTGCTTGCCCGGACCTGCTCCCGCCCTCCCTCTGCCTCGTCCTGATTGTGATTGTTGCACCCTCAGGACATTTTGCCTACCCCCTCACGCAAGCGGTGTTTAGCCACTGCACCTGTTCTCTCCTTCTCAAATTCACTTCCATCCTCTCTTTATTCTTCCTCTGAACCTCCTTCCCCCCTGTCACTAGCATTTTTCTGTTCTGTTCTCCCACTTTACACATAAAAGCCCTGCTCCGTGGTAGTGTGTGGTGTAATATTGCAGTGGGTTAGTAGTATAATATAAGTTTGTTTATTTGTAAATTAAGCTCGCTCAAATGTATTATTAAAGTTACAGTATATTAAATGAATACTTAATTTTTAGGTAACATGGAGGAGAATCAATTTAAGAAAAAGGATGCCATTCCTCTTCAACTGCCCCCTACAGAAATAGCTGCTGACATTACTACTTCTGTTACTACTGTTGACCAGAGCTCTGACACTAGTGGTGATGTTGCGTACTCAGACACTGGTGATGATGCTGCTGCTGCTGAACAGAGCTCTGACACTGGTGGTGCTGTTGCTGACTCAGGAACTGGTGATGATGATACTGCTGCTGAACAGAGCTCTGACACTGGTGGTGCTGTTGCTGACTCGGACATTGGTGGTGATGCTGCTGATACTGCTGTTGATCATTCACCCAACTTTAAATTTCATGAATTAAGAGGAAGAAAATAAGGTTCTTGCCGAAAATAACTCTAATTATCTACCCCTGTGTACACAGATAGGTACCGATTCTGTTTTTGAACAAATTAATGCCGCTACTGGTGTATCTGTACCTGTACCTGTCGATGCTACAGATGGCTACATCACTGGTACAATTAGGCCCAATACACCAGGTCCAGATAAGCCAAATTCTCTCTTAGTTCATAGATTGTACTGACTCCAAGACCAAATTTTAAAGGTAGTATGAGAAAAACTACATTTTTTTTATAATTTTATTTAACAACTGTAATAATAATTTAAAAATTGGAAGAAAGCTTTGTTATATTTAACCATATAAAAATTATTATTTACTCACTGCAGTTTACACTTTTGATGAATTGTAAATGATTTGAGGCAATTACATACTCCTGAGGTATACATTCACAACATCTCACACGAGTAATTTTTTTGTTTTTAGTAATAGATGCAACAATACTAGCCATATCAGGCTGTTTATTCATTTTCACAACAGAACCAACTTTATAAATCCTATTACCCATGCTATCAAATTTCTCAGTTGGATGTCCATAAATATATTCACCAAAACTGTTGTAAGACAAAATGTTAAATTCTCTAAGTCTATGATAATTTAATCCTGGATAACGCAGATAGGTTAAACATAAATTTAAATATGTATCTTGTAGTAAAGGTGCATTAAATACCTCTTCAAGATGAGAAACAAAACTAGGAAATCCATTTTTATGGACATCCCACAATATTGTAAAAACTTGGGAAGGAGGTTAATATGGAGGGGGGGGGGGTAGTTGTTGATAGGGAGGAGGTTGATATGGAGGAAGCGGATTTCTACCCTCTTCACTTAATTTGTATATCTCAGTCTGCTGTTGCTGTTTTTGCTTCTCCTTTTCCTTCTCCTCCTCTTCCTCTTGTTCTTGTCGTTTCTTTTCCTCTTCATCCTGAAACAATTGCTGCTGATGCTGCAGTTGCTGCTGCTGCTGTTGTTGTTGTAAAAAAAACTGCTGAAAATTATGCCTATCCAGCTGATGATAATCCTGTTCTTCTTCCTCTTCATCAGCAGTATGTTGCTTCTCCATTGCTTATGGGGTTATTGCAAGTAACGTATAACAGGATATTATAAAAAGGGGTTAACCAAATATACACTTAGGGCTTCTTAGCTTGCTTGCTGTGTGTTGCTTAGTGAAGAATGTCAACGAGACGCACATCAAATATACTCAAAGGAGGTGACAGAACTGATTTTTTCTCTAACATAGGTAAATTTGATTGTTCGCAAATTTGTTTATCGTCTATAACACAACAAGTATTATATCTACAAAAAATAATAAATTGAGGAATTAGTTGTTGTAAGAGAACTGATTAACGGAAAACATTTTTTAACATGAGCAATACACATTTTTCTTTACTGGGAAATGGGAGAGGTTTAGGATTTGTACTGAACCGGAAAAAAATTTTGCTACTAATAGAAAAAAGTGATTGAAATTTTATGGGACATATTAATGTCTGAATATCTATATACCATATAATGTGATATTGAAAAAGGGAATATATTCGTCTTTCAATATCTTCTAAACATAGGGTATCAAAGTAATCTTTCTGTTTAAAATCATTTATAGGGTAAACAAATGATGTATATGTAATTAGAGGATATTTCTCTTCGACAATAATAGAAAAAGTTTCAGGATAATTACTATAAAATATCTTGCTACTCATATTTTTAATTTTATACATTCGTCACAATAATGATGGGTTTCTATTAATTCATCAGCAAGTCTACAATAGGTTGAAGCTTGTAATACCCGCAAGTTTTCTCATTTTTTTCCACATTTATAACAACTGTTATGTTTTTTAGTAATTATAACATCGATAACACTGCCCTGCATTGTTTTTGAGGTTTGTGTATTATTAAGCTTTTCTGGGTGTATTTTGCATGCTGATCTCAAAAATGTTATCCATTTTGCTCAATCAGGTCAGAATTTTGTGCTATAGCATTTTAAGCGGAGATTCAGGTAAAATATTGGCATTTTTCGCTCAAAATGGGGTCCTCATATTCGTTCATTAAAATAATCACCAGAGACATTGACAAGCCTCACAGAAAAAATTTTGGTCAGTTTTAATGCCCTTACGATGCATTTAAATACACCCACGTGCTCGCCGGTCATTTATATGTCCGCCGTGACGCAAAGGAAAAGAGTATATGTCCGTGTTTTTTTACATATTTTTTCACAATTAAATTTCTTTTTCGTCTGGTGGTACATGGCATGTACTAGCAACCACCCGGATGTGCCTCTAAAGTCTAGACCCTCAGTCAGTGTCTCTCGAGACTTCAAGAAAGTGGGAGTGTGTGCGTCTCTCTCTCTCTCTCTCTCTCTCTCTCTCTCTCTCTCTCTCTCTCTCTCTCTCTCTCTCTCTTACACACACACACACGCATATTTCTAATCATATACACACCTGTTTTTCTTCTTACAGAGTTGTACATTTAATCATGAATCGGAAGTGCAAGAACGACCCGAACAGGTTTTGCTATATGTGCGGTTGTGTAACAATGACAGACCGACAGTGCACCATTACTCCCTTAGTGAAAAACTTATATCATGCATACTTTGGAATGAAACTTGGAGACCAAGATAAAGCTTTTGCCCCTCACATGTGCTGCAAAACATGTGTTGAAAATCTGCGGCGCTGGAGCAACAAGAAGATTCAACGTCTACCATTTGGCATTCCTATGGTATGGAGGGAAGGCAGAGATCATACCACGGACTGTTACTTCTGCATGACAAACCTTCAGGGTGAGTTATACTAATACATCAATACTAATATATCAAATGCAGTATGTTCATGCATTCTTAAATATATCTGTAAGTTAATATGTTATGCTATCTTGATACTAAATCTTTCGTTCACATTTCAGGTATAAACAGGAAGAACAAACATCATTTTAAGTATCCAGATGTACCCTCAGCCATCAAACCAGTTCCTCACGGACCAGGAATACCAATTCCAACTCTACCAGAAAACTATAGGGACATGATACTCGATGACGATCATGATATCGATGAAGACATAGAAGGGACTGACGCTTCTAGTACATTCTTGCCCACAGCTTCTGCAAAAGAGCCCATACCCTTCAGTCAAGCTGAGTTGAATGATTTAACAAGAGACTTGTGCTTGTCTAAGGAGTCAGCTCAACTACTAGGATCACGGCTTTGCGAACACACTGTCTTAGCACCAGGAACAACATTTGCCTGGTACCGTAACCGTGACAAGGAATTTCGCATGTTCTTCAGTTTTGACAAGGAAACTTCATTGGTGTATTGCAACAATATCAGTGGACTCATTGCAGCTATGGGAATATCATACAATATATCAGAGTGGCGGCTCTTCATTGACTCATCAAAAAGAAGCTTGAAAGCTGTGTTGTTGTTCAATGGAAACCAGGTCGCGTCTGTTCCGGTGGGGCATTCAGTGCAGATGGATGAGAACTACAACAACGTGGAGTATCTGTTAACTGCTCTGAAGTATAAAGACCACAATTGGAAGATCTGTGGAGACTTGAAGGTAATTTAATACACCAAAAACAGTTGCTTTCAAAAATTGATATTTTGTTGACAGTTTTTCTAATCGGTAATTATGTCTGCCGACATACTGTCATATTATGAAGTGTTAATATTTTTTAATAATAAAACTATTCAGCTAAACATATTTTTAATCTGTTTTTTCCACAGGTTGTGTCCATGGTGCTGGGCCTACAAGGTGGTTACAGCAAGTTTCCATGTTTCCTCTGTCTGTGGGATAGTCGAGCAGACAAGCAGCACTACATGCAACGTGACTGGCTTGCAAGAAGTGGACTTACTCCAGGTTCTCACAATGTTGTTGCCCATGCTCTGGTGAATCCGCAGAACATTCTTCTTCCGCCACTGCACATCAAGCTCGGTCTGTTCAAAAACTTTGTAAAGGCACTGGAAAAAAAAAGCCAGGCTTTCAATTTTCTGAAAGAAAAATTTCCAAAAGTCAGTGAGGCAAAGCTGAATGCAGGAATTTTTGATGGCCCTCAGATCAGAGAGCTTTTCAAAGATCCCAAGTTTGATTGCAGCATGGATGTAAATGAGAAGAAAGCCTGGCATGCCTTTAAGTCTATTGTCCCCAATTTTCTTGGCAACCACAGAAGTCCAGAGTATGGACGAGTTGTTGAGGACCTACTTCTGAGCTACAAAGTTCTTGGTGCACGCATGTCCATCAAGATGCACTTCCTCAGCTCCCACTTGGACTACTTTCCAGAGAACTGTGGTGATGTGAGTGAGGAACAAGGAGAACGCTTCCATCAAGATATCCGTGTAATGGAGGAGCGGTACCAGGGTCGCTGGGATATCAACATGCTCGCCGACTACTGTTGGTGTCTGAAACGGGACACCCCAAACACCAACCACCAAAGAATTTCTCTGCGACAGCCATTTATGCATGTCTAACTGTAAAGGCATCTATGTAGTTGACATATTTTGGTCCTATGTGTTGTGGTTACATTTCTTATGATATATTTTGCATAAAAATTTTGACATCATATTTAAGAAATTCGATTTTTTCCTAATTCCCATAGCATAAAAATCTGACCTGATTGGTTAAAATGAATGGCATTTTTGGAATCAGCACGCAAAATACATAAAGAATCAGCTAAGAAACCCCGCACCTCATGAATTTTTTTTTTTCAAATGCAGCCCAGTGTAATCGATTCGTCAATATCTGAATTAATAGATAAATTGTCATTCAAGAGTGAATACCTCCAAAGCTTTACCTGTGTTTGAATATTTGGCCGTTTCAGATTTTCAAAATATTTACCAAAATAATCAGATACATACCCCATTAGTGGTTTAACATACGAATCTGCTAAATCTAATATTCCATTGCCACAATAAAAATTCTCATAGTATATTAAATTATGTTTTGTGGATTGCTGCAATTTTTGGTTGTCTGCTGCTGTCATTATTTTTTTATCGAATAATTTATACAACTTTCTTATAAACTTAACTTTCTTTTTTTTTTATTCCATTTTGTTAAAATATATTTAATACCATTCCGTATATCATTCCCTTTTTGTTTATTTAAACGTATGTAAAGAATTTTAAGATTAATTAACTCCTTTTTTTTAAATTACGATTAATTTGTGTAATATCAGTAAAATGTGTTGGTCCTTGAATTTCTATACCTAAAAATATTTCAGGAAAATATAAATCAATTTCGAAACGCTTATTATAATTAAATAAACCGCGCCTATTAACCTCTATGATTGGTAGTTTGTTGGTTTGTTTATTTAATTCTTTAATAATTCGTTTATACACTTCAATCTCGCTTTTACTTTTAAAATGCATATTTTTTTTAAAGTGTAAAGGGTAAAACAATGCAACTATTACTAATAATTTACATACTATAATGGAATTAACAACAATTGACAATTTTCTCGAACAATATAAACGAATTAGTTGGTATGAGAATTTTGACGACGACAAAAATTATGAACTTTTCAACCTTGATGAAATATGTAATCTAATTAATAATATTGAGACTAGACAAAAAAAAGTCCTCTCAGACGAAGAGGTACTTCATAAGACGCATGCTCCCATAAGCCAGAGTCAATCGACAATGGAATTTAGTAAACCCTCAAACTCTAATATTACTCTAATGGATCCTAGTGGTGACAGAAATAACGGTGGAGAAATCACTCTGAAGAGATTTGATTTTCAACGCATCAATAATATTTTAGGATCTTTTAATATTATTACACGGCCACAGAATAGAGGTACTATAAGAAAAGGAAAAGAGGTTGAACCAACAGAAACTAAGGAGGAGAATACTCAAAAACTCAAAGAATGTGTTCTTGTAACATTTATTAGTCCTGAAGAAAGACTCAAGCTAAAATCTCGTCTGTATGCCTCTGTAAAAGCATTAACCTCCTTAACCACAGCAACTATAGCCGTATCATCAATAATAGTGCCCTATTCCAATAATGAGACGCCTTTTACTACAGAAAATACGGCAATATATATTGATTATGCACATGATGATGATTCAATAACTCACACTCCCAATAGATTTCTATTTGTTCCCTTTACAGAAAATGATCAATTATTTGTTCCTTTTTGTGAGTGGAAACAAAAGGGCGATGATACACCAGTATCTTCCCATACATTGGAGTTGATGCATAATATTATAAGGAACTCTAAATTAATAATGGTGGATTGTGGTTCATACTTCAGAGAAACTGATATTATGTCGATTATTCAATTTTTGATATCGGCCAAAATCACAATTGACAACGATGACACTAGCAAAGCGAAATAATTAATATGGAGTAAAAAAATTGCCCATAGCAAAATGGCATTGAACAACATTAAACTTTTTTACCAAAGGTTATTTTCAAAATCCACCAACGATACCCAATTTTTTGATTGTTCGTGGAAACAATTTCAAGAAAAATGTCAATTGGAAAACAAAGTGACGTCAATTAGGAATGTTGAAGACCAATTTCCCATTAAAGCAATATCCTCATATCAATAGTTTTATTGAAAATAAAATCGGAGAATTGTCATTAGGACATGATCGTTGGTTCAGCGATCTCATTAGTATCGTTTCTACTATACAGCAATCTTTAAATATATCAAAAAATCCTATATATCTTGACACTGATTTTACATATAATATTAAAATAACTACATCTTCATGGACCCATGAAAATGGGATACATTTTGTTCGTTTTACACTATCGACCAATACCATTGGCATCAACAACAACAAAATCACAGTTACATTCCCAGAGGATGTGGAATCTTCTCTTATTGAGGCGGTATTCGCCGACACATTTCAATTTGAAAAAAAAACTTGTTCTTCTAAAGTTAGGTTTGTATTAAAAAAATATTATGATATTAATAGGCAATATTTTAAATTTTTTACTCATTCTTTTATTATGAAAAATATAACAAATATAAAATTTTCTGATGATGGACTGAGTTGTGATTTTATTATGTAAAATTGTATATTTTTATTAAAAATTCTGTATTATTTTTTGTATCTCATTTTTTAAGTTTTCTTTTATTATGGGTAATAGGTTTAATGATACTGTAGTGGACGTCTCCCTACAACTGCGTAGCTGCAGCCACCAGCTGCTACCATCTTCCCTAGCAACCAAACTAGCTGCCCAAGCGGGGGTCGTCACCAGATGCCGCAGTATCCTAGCAACGGAGCCAAAGACCGGTTACTTCTCGGGTTTTCCCAACATGACTCATAGATGACTCACGGCTGCTGGGTATATAAGCTCTGTCTCTCCATTGAGATTCATTCTGGCCCATCTTCCTGAACACGCAACACCTCCAGCAAGCTCCTCGCTGCCCAGCTTTCATTCAACCAGGTGGCCAGCAACAGGCAACATCTTCTCTAACGAAGCTCCTGCACATCTACCTCCTTCAACACGCTACTCACCGAACGTCTCTACTGAGCAGCTCCTCACCACACGGCACCTCCAGCACCAGACTGTCTATCATATAACTTATATTATACAAGAAAACCACCTTAGAGTTTCCATCCATCCTGAGTGCTAGACAACATTATACCACGAAAAACCCAGGATGGAGGACGGACGGATCTCTCTGCCGACTTTCAACCACAACGTCGAGGACTGGCTAGACCATGTGGAAGCAGCCCTCGCCGGCTCACAAGCGACTGACGAGCAAAAGTATGGCGCCCTGCTCTGTGCCTTGCCCACGGAAGTGACCACGCGGGTCTCACAAACCATTTCCAACCCTCCAGATGACAACAAATTCGCTACCCTGCGGGATGCCTTGAAGACGTGTTCTCAACAAACCAGCCCCAATCTCCTGCAAGATCTATCCTCTATCTCCCTCGGGAACTCAATCCCGGGACGTCTCTGGGAGGAGATGTGTCGGCTGAACTCCCGTCACACAGACAGACTCCCCGACTCTATCCTGCGCCAGCTTCACGCACAAAAGCTACCCACAGAAGTACGCAACATCCTGTCCGCAGTAGATTACTCTACGACACCAGAACTATATGCAACCGCGGCAGATAGAATTTTCAACGAGTGCGCTGCTGCACCCCTTGCCGCCACGGTCACACCAGTATCTACCATCGAACTTGTAAGCCGGGTCATCACCCCTCAGCCAAGCAATACCTCACAAGACATCAAGGACCTGTTGCAAACTTTGAACCGCAGGATGGACACCATTGAGCAGTTCTGCTCCTCCATACCCGCTGCTGCGCCAGTTCCTGACTCACACACCACGCCCTACAAGTTCCGACGCACAGCAGCCAGCCCCCAGCACAACAAATATACCCTCTGCTGGTATCACCAGACTTTCGGCCGCAATGCTCGAAACTGTGAGCCCTATTGCACCTATTCGGGTAACGGCAACACCGGAGGCTGGTAGACGCCTCAGCCTCCGTCCCTCCAGGCGTCTCATTACTGCGCGTCGCCGACCGCACCTTCGGTAAGAAGTTCCTCATCGACACAGGTTCATCGGTCAGCCTCATCCCTCCCTCACTACGAGACAAGTCAAAGCAACCCTCTTATGACCTGTTCGCTGCCAACGGTACCTCCATCGCCTCCTACGGCGTACGCACCCTCGCCTTAGACCTCGGTCTGCCCAAGACTCTGTGTTGGTTATTCGTGATAGCAGACGTGTCTCAACCCATCCTTGGTTTCGACTTCCTCACCTTCCACAAGCTCGGCGTCAAACCAAGTCATCTATGCCTCATCCATGAGCCTACAGCACGCAAGATCCAGGGTTCTCGTGCTAGACACACCGACACTATCACCTGTCTTGCACCTTCCAACGAGTTCTCTCTCCTGCTCGACGAATTCAAGGAGCTTTTCTCAACCCGAGTCTCCCTACCCCCACCACCTACATCGGGAAATTTCCACCACATCGAAACCAAAGGACCACCAGTCTTTTCACGCCCTCGCCGCCTGCGCCCTGAGCTCCGGAACACAGCCAAAGTAGAATTCAACAAACTACTGCAAGACGGCATCATTCGCCCTTCAAGGAGTCCCTGGGCATCGCCTCTCCACATGGTTCCTAAGCAAACACCCGGCGAGTGGAGGGTGTGTGGCGACTACAGAGCCCTGAATCTCGTCACCAAACCTGACAGGTACCCTATTCCGCATGTCCAGGACTTTCACCACAAACTTCATGGCAAGACTATCTTCTCGAAGATCGACTTGGAGCGTGCCTTCCACCAGATCCCAGTAGCACCGGCAGATACCCAGAAGACAGCCATCACCACTCCGTTTGGACTCTACGAGTACACTTTCATGAGTTTTGGCTTCCGCAATGCAGCACAGACTTTCCAGAGGTACATGGACCATATGCTTCACGACCTCGATTTTGTCACCGTCTACATTGACGACATCCTCGTCGCATCTTCGACGCCTGCCGAGCACCGCCACCACCTACAACTCCTTCTCCAACGCCTGCAGAACAACAACATGAAAGTTCATCCTGCTAAGTGCGTCTTTGGAACCTCGGCCATCGATTTCCTCGGTCAGAGGGTCTCGCCCAGTGGCATACAACCCCTACCACAGAAGATAACCGCGATTAGGGAGTTCCCCAAACCTGAAACGGCGAAGAAACTTCGAGAATTCCTGGGTTTAGTCAACTACTACCACCGCTTCATTGACAAAGCTGCCACCGTCCTAGCCCCCCTACACGACCTTCTCAAGGGACGCCCAAAGAAGTCTCACAGGTCTCTCATGTGGACTCAAGAGGCTACTACGGCATTCACCACTATCAAACAGCACATTACACGCCTCACCCTCCTGGCGCACCCCGCACCTAACGCCCGGACCACTCTCACAACAGACGCTTCTTCTACTGCAGTGGGCGCCGTCTTACAGCAGGAGATCAACGGAATTTTCATGTCTGTTGATTTCTTCTTACAACGGCTTCAACCACCACACCTCAAGTACAGCGCTTTTGATCGAGAACCCCTGGCCATTAGGGTGTGTCATACGGAGGCGAATTTTTTTTTTTTGAGTTTGAAAAATCGGCCCATGATATTAATGATGTAGTTCTATGTGCAGAATCATGTGATATCTTCAGATTTGAAAAGTTTTCATTTTTTGCTAGGTAAATTTTAACTTGAAATCTTATGAAAATTCAGTATTCCCACCCTTTTACCAACACCACTAAATAGCTTATTTAAAGTAAAGTAAATGTATCAGGTTAATTTATTAGGATGAAAATGATCCAAAATAGTGAAACGAATGATCTTGACACATTTATTAAATTTAATATTCCTTTAGAAAACAAAATCATCAAATACAAAAACCCGTTTTACTACTACGACCCAGTGTTGCTGCACACCATAGAGAACATGTCTTTCTTGCTTCTGTTTCTACTCATCACCTCCCTGCTGACCACCTGAGCTCGGATGTAGCCTTCCCTCCTCTCCTGGCTGTACACGTGACTGCTGGCCTCGCTCACTTGCTGTACACAACGCTCTATACTCTGGGTGTGCGAGGGCCAGGCAGGGACATGCATGGGGTTGTCCAGGAAAGCTCTGACTTGAACATTGGTGAGGCTGCAGGTAAGAGGGGGCTCACTGCCAGCCTGGATGTTATCCAGATCTATGAGATCAGTGAGGGTCTTGGAACCTAGATTGACTTCAGTAGTCTTCCTGACCCTGAAGGAATCGTCACCAACTGATTCGTCATGCCCAGATCCTCTCATAAGTCTCATATCCAAGATCTTTTTGACTGCCACTCTCTCCTCCTCATCCTTACTGCAGAGCATTGTCTGCAGAACTGCCTCGGGATGAGCATACCAGGAAGATCTCCTCACAGTCTGCTTCCACAATCTGAACAACCTTCCTTGGCTGACTCCTCAGGAGCTCAAGCTGGAAGAGAACATGCCTCGGACCTTCGGAGAACGATGACTTGACCTTGGTGTTGAACCAATTTGGCAAGTAGACACTCACGATGAATTGGACAATAAGTCTCAGGTTGTGAAGCTGGTTCCCTTTCAGTTTATGATGAGCGACCCAAATCCTGCAGAACCTGAGAACCGTTGTCAGCCACCTAGAATGTGAGACTGGACCTATCTGCAGGTAAGCAAGTCTATCAGGAATGACCCCAGTTTTGATGGCACTGCAAATCATGTAACCATAGTACTGGTCAGTACTCAGGTCGTCATTGACAGTATGTGCAAGCTCAACGAGTGGAGGGCCAACTGTGATTTTTTCAAAGCTCGGATTTATTTCTAACTCAGTGGCAGAGTCCAGCATCTTGCCAAGAGGACCAGACCATCTGTTGTTTGAAAGAGTCTTGCTATCCAGCTCCTGGATCAGATGTCTGAGTGGCAACTCGTTGGTGTGGAGGTCACAAACAATCCAGACCAGCTTTCTCCCAATCTTCCGCTCTATCCACTGTATGACCCCCCCCTTGCCACCCTGTGTTCGTGTTGGTGCTGTCCCCTCCAATGGCCTGCAGGGTCTGGTCTACGTTCCTCTCTCTGAGCCAGTTCACAATGTTATCTGCCACTATCTCAGCTGGTTTCCTGATGTCATCTTTCTCTGGAGTGAAATGCCACAAATACTTCCCTCCTGGTTCACTGCAGCAGGAGTAGTGTTCCTCCTTCACCATGGCAGGGAACAACTTGTCAGAATCTCCAACTTTCATGAACACTTTAGTGTCATCCCTTCTCCCATCAAAGAACAAACAATTGATTCCATTTTCTCTTATCCCCTTATCAAACTCCTCTTCTAGGTTACTGACAAGTTTCTCCTGAGCTCTCCTTACTTTGTTATGATCTATCACCAGGTGAACATCATCAGGTGTTATCAAACCACCGTCAATCCAGGCAGCTGTTGCTATCTCTGCAGTTTCTCTGAGACCAGTGTGGTGTCGCATGCTGGCCAGAGCTATGCTCGGGATGTCTTTCCTATTTCGAATCTTATGCCTGGAAGGTTTGGGATCATTATTTTCTGGGTTAGGGACAAAGTCACCATTCTCCTGGTCAGCACTCGGATCAGCCATGGGGAAGTCATTAAACTCTGAATCAGCTTGACTCCAATCATCGGCCTTTTTTACCTCACCCTGGGCCTTCTCAAGTCTCTTTTCCTCGGCAACTCTTCTCCTCTTCTGTCTCTCTGTGGCAGCCTCCTGTCTCTTGGACTCCGGAATATCTTGGCTAGAAATCATGAGAGCCCCTATACTGCCAGTCTTCTCTCTCTGTGCTTTGACAAATGCCAGTTCGATCACAGGAATCTTCAGTTCACGCTTGCAAATACAGGAGATGTGGGCCTCGGATTTACAGTCACGATCGCATCCAAACTCAGGACAGAGAACAATTGGGCACTTGCAAGTAATTATGTCAAATAACTGGTCCAGTTGCTTGGCAAAGCTGTCCTTAACTGCAAGTTTTCCTCTCCCAAGAGAGATATCTCTTGCCTTTTCCCAACTGGCTAGCAGTCTCTCACTAATCTTCTTCTGACTTGTTATGACTGGAGGGTTGAACTGAGCATTAGCCAGAGTGTACTGTGCCAAGACAGCTTTGGTCATATCACTGGCAATGTCTTTGTTTGTGTAAGTTCTTTGGTTCTTTTCACTGATTTACCTGATTAAAACACCGTATCTCAAAGCATCTCTCAATGTAGGCAACTCCGACTTCAGGAGCTCTCTCCCAGACCCAAGATAGTGACTGAGATGGCTGGATTTTTGGTTCCTCGTCCTGACACAAGCAGCCATCGCAAATATTATCAACTTATAAATGCATCAGAATCTGAAACAGAAAAAAATATTGTTAGTTGGGTTGTTAAAGAATGAAGTCAGTAAGCAATGTTCACTATTTAATTGTAATGCACTAATGCAGCTGTACGTTAGATTTTCGATAAATTTCACGCTAAAATTTACCTAGCAAAAGGTTGCAAAATATTGAAACTGAAATTATTTTCTGTTTATATACATTAAAATCTACCAAAAAAGTGATGGGCCATTAGTTTTAGCTGATCTTCCCTCCTATGACACACCCTACTGGCCATATACCTGGCTGTCAAACATTTCCAGCACTTCCTCGAGGCCCGTCAGTTCACCATCTTCACTGATCACAAGCCCCTCGTCCACGCCTTCGCTTCAGCTTCCCAGTGACATACACCTCGTGTCCTGCGCCACTTGGCTTACATCTCGGAGTTCTCCAGCGACGTCCAACACATTAAAGGCAGCCACAACGAGATCGCCGACGCCCTCTCTCGTTGTATATCCACCATTCTTCCCTCATCTCCACCCATTGATTATGGGCAGCAAGCCGCGGCTCAAGAGAAAGACAAAGACCTGGCAGCATACAAGACATCCCCCTCAGGCCTCATACTCCAAGAACTCCCTGTTCCTGGCACAAAGATAAAATTGTGGTGCGACGTATCCTGTGGACAGCCTAGACCGTTCGTGCCTCACGTCCACCGCCGCACTGTTTTCGACCGCATCCATGGTCTCAGCCGCCCGGGTGTGCGGGCCTCCCAGCGCCTCCTCACACAACGTGTCGTCTGGCCCGGCATCAAATCTGATACTAAGAAATGGGCTGCCCAGTGCCTGGCCTGCCAGTCCTCCAAAATACATCGTCACATACGGGCCCCCTTACAAACCTTCCCTATTCCCAAAGGACGTTTTCAAGTAGTACACCTCGACATCGTGGGACCTCTACCATCATCCTACGGTAGCACCTACATCTTCACCTGCATCGACCGTTTCACCAGGTGGACAGAAGCAATTCCCATGCCCAACGCTACAGCAGAGACTACTGTCCGCGCCTTAATGTCCGGTTGGGTTTCCCGTTTTGGCCCCCCCGGCAACCGTAATCACTGACCGAGGAGTACAGTTTGAGTCACAACTCTGGCAGCACCTCCTACAGTTCCTCGGCACGTCTAGACAACGCACTACAGCATACCACCCTCAAGCCAACGGCATGGTAGAGCGTTTTCACCTGCAGCTGAAGGACGCACTCAAGGCACAGCACGACCCTTACAGCTGGACTGATGCGCTTCCCTTAGTGCTCCTCGGCATCCGTGCGTCACACAAGGAGGATATGGACTGTAGCCCAGCAGATCTGACACTAGGCGAGCCCCTTCGGCTACCCGGGGATTTCTCACTTCCTCCTGATCCCAACCAAACCACTCCAGCCGTTCGTCACGACTTACTCCAAAAGCTACGACAAGCAGTTTCTGCATTCAGAGCTACTGCTCCACGCCAGCCTACTCGACGCCCTGAACACATCCCTCTTGCACTACTCACAGCCGAGTATGTTTTCGTCAGGCATGATGCTCACCGCAACCCATTACAACGCCCCTACGATGGACCCTTCCAGGTGGTTACCCGTTCAGCAAAGTTCCTGACAATTATCCGGAATGGCAGAAATGACACCGTCAGCATAGACCGAGTCAAACCGGCCACCTTACCCGTCGGGCCCCCAGCCCAGCAGCACCATCAACAAACTACGCCTGCACCAGTCTACCCGCAGTTACCACCGGCAGCAACACCACGCCCACGACATTTCTGGGCACCCTCTTTTCACCCTCATGTACACCCTGTTCCTGCTGTAGAACCTGCTCCTGTCATAGACCCTCCTCCTGTCATAAAACCTGAACCTGTAATAGACCTCTCTTCTATCATAGAACCTGCTCCTGCCATGGACCCTCCTCCTGACGCAGCCCCTGCAGCAGCAGGAGCACAACAACCATTGCTTGTACAACCTCCTCTAATCCCAAACCCTCTTTCTCCTCCTAATTCTCCCACAGGTTTTGTGTCACTAGACGGAGTTGTTACACGTAGCGGCCGAGTCGTACGTACACCTGCCCCGTATGTGTTATGTGTGGGACACAACCCGGACAACATCCAGCCTCCCGCCGCGCCGGGAGGGGAGGGGGAGTATTGTAGTGGACGTCTCCCTACAACTGCGTAGCTGCAAGCCACCTGCTGCGTCTTCCCTAGCAACTAAACTAGCGGCAAAGGGGGGGCGTCACCAGATGCCGCAGTATCTTAGCAACGGAACCAAAGACCGGCGACTTTCTCGGGTTTTCCCAACATGACTCATAGATGACTCACAGCTGCTGGGTATATAAGCTCTGTCTCTCCATTGAGATTCATTCTGGCCCATCTTCCTGAACACGCAACACCTCCTCCAGCAAGCTCCTCGCTGTCCAGCTTTCATTCAACCAGGAGGCCAGCAACAGGCAACATCTTCTCTAACGAAGCTCCTGCACATCTACCTCCTTTAACAGGCTACTCACCGAACGTGTCTACTGAGCAGCTCCTCACCACACGGCACCTCCAGCACCAGACTGTCTATCATATAACTTATATTATACAAGAAAACCACCTTAGAGTTTCCATCCATCCTGAGTGCTAGACAACATTATACCACGAAAAACCCAACAATACCAATGAAATTTGCAATTATTATTTATTGGATAATAAGATTTGGATATTACATTAGAGCATAAGGCATAGTATTGAATAGCATTGGGGAGATACACCTATCAGAAATTATTTTGTGCACTTAATCCCTAATCGCTTGACAACATCGATCAAGCGATCCTTGTTCTTGAATAGCATTTGAAACAGATGCACTTGCTTCCTCAGGGTGTTTACCTCCTCCGTAAGTACTTTTATAGTAGTGTTGGAATAGTCAATATATTCAGGAATTGTAAGTCTAATTAGGTCAGCCAGAGTTATGCAAATTTTATTTTTCACCGGCTCTAAGCCAGCACTTTCCTCGGAGTCCGGTAGTGATCGCTTATGGGAGGCTGTGGTAGACGAAGCAGTAGCACTACCTATATTCTGGCAGAATTTGAAGACCTCGTTCTGTATTCCCGTAGCATCTCCCCCCATCTTATTTTGGACACTATTCTGGTTTACCTCAGAGGTCGTGGATTTATTGAGAAAGGGTGGTATAGTCGTTGTTATCACGGGCCTAGAGGCGACCAGAGTAGATACCCCGCCCAGGTTGAGAGCGATTGTGTCGAACGATGAGTTGTTTAGGCCGCCACTATCCGGAATACGCACAAGAGATCTGACTAGATCACCCTTATCATGTGGGGCAACCATAATTGTTCTGATTGATTGTTTTGGGTTGTTCAGACCAGTCTGAAATATAAAATATTAATTTACTATTACATGCACGCACTGCATTATAATTTATCACCAATACACACTTTTAAAAATGTTACAGGAATGGATAAAGTCAGTAGAGTAGAACACTGAGTACACTTAGTCTAAAAATATATAAACCAACCGGCTTAGTTCATACCCTTTTTGTGTATGTGTCTTCTCCACTGTTAATCCATTCTTTATACTGTACACTGTTGCACCACCACACCACACTTTAAGAACGTAACCGTAACGTTCTTTATAGCCCAGCCCAGCCTAGCCCAACCCCTCCCTCTCATCCTCCCTCCCTCCCTCAATTGTAAATATCATACCCACGCGACTTTACGTAAAGTAAACAGGCAGAAATAATAAGTTTTTGAATGGATGGATTACAAATTTATTTAGAGTTATAATTTGGATGGAGAATACAATAATGAAATACAATCAAACGAGCTTTGTGATGATGGATGATGGTATTAATGTTATACACTGTAATAATGTAATAATTCTTGCGTGTATTCCATTTCTATCTCTTGCCACACCATCGTATTGTAATAACGATGCAAAATCATAGTGTCATATGTTAATTGATTTAAAATCCCATAAGATTTAAGAGTGCCGTCGTCATCTCCCAAAATATAATTGAACAATTCATCATTCCATTCCTCAATATAATCTTCAATATTTCCGTCAACTAATTGATAATTTAACCAATCTCGTATTTTTTCTTTATTACGGACTGAGAGAAGTCCCCCTTTTATAAGTTTCTCAACATAATTTATGAAATCAGATTCACATAGTTTTTTCACAAGAATGTATATTTAAAACTCATTAGATGATTTCATTGTATTAGACTTCATTGTAACACTGTTTTAAAAGGTATAATTTCTTTCTACACGCACGTACTTTTATATTAATGAAAATAATAAAAAATAATATTGGAATCTTACAAACAAACAAGGAAGATTAAATTGTATATTTTTAAATAAACTTCCCATAAAGCATTTATGGACATTTAATATCCACTAGGGGTGACTCCTTGTGGATAAACACTTCTTCTTCCAATACAAAGTATTGTAATAACGATGCAAGACCAATTTGTCATGGTAGTGTTGCCATAAAAATGCCAGACATTTATGTGTGACGTCGTCTTCTCCTAAAATATAATGAACAATTTATCAAAGTCAAAGTTGTTGGGGATTACTGGCCTCTTCGCCGTTAGGCTATTTCGGCCGAAGCTGATTGGTTGGACTTCTTTTCTTTCTTGTTTCTTTTTTTACTTTTCACTTTCCATTCTTCTTCTTGTTCTTCATCTTCTTCTTTTTGGTCTTCTGTTAGGATATTTTCGTATACATCAATAAGCGATGTCAGAGATAGTGTAGTGTTATCGTGTTCTTGGTTGTTCTTGTCTTGGTTGTTCTTATCTTGGTTGTTCTTGTCTTCGTAGTTCTTGTCTTGTTTGTTCTTTTCTTGTTTGTTCTTTTCTTGATTCTTGACTACAAGGAGGGCCTCCTTGTAGGTCAATTTTTCTTTAGCCCGCAGCTTGGCCACCCTGCACTCCTCCCTCCACTTGGGACACTCCCGGTCGGAGGAGGAGTGAGGGCCACCACAAGCCGCGCACTTCTTAGCGGCCGCCTGGCAGTCAGCGTGTCAGTGTGGCCGGGTGTCCCGCAGAACACACCTCCCGAGCACGACACTTCCGCGCCAGATGGCCGTACTTCTGGCATTTATAGCAGCGAGTGGGTCTTTGCTGGTATGATTTTACTGGGATTTTCTCCCAACCCAGCAAAATGGAGCTTGGAAGTTCCCCAAGGCGAGAAACCAGGGCAGCTGTGCTAGTTAGTTTCTTAACTACATAGAGCTGATTTCCGATCAGCTCATCAAGTTCTTCTATATCGAGATGTTCAATTTCTGGGTGGGAGATGACTCCCAAAACCGCGTTGTCCGTATAGGGGTATTCAAGTTTGATCTTGATTCCATTGATTTCTTTAATTTTTCTTAGTTGCTTGGCCCCTCCCCAATCCGCGAAGGTGACGCTAAGGTAACCGCTCTCATGGCGGACGACCTTTGTCACCCCCGTGATTCCCGAGGAGTCAAAAAAATTTCTCAGGACAAGGAGGTTAAGTTCTTTGCGCGAAGGGTGCTTGCGCGGAATAATTCTAGCGACCTTCGTATCATCAAAGGTGAACGAGCTGTTCATGGTCACGTGGTACCTCGGGAGGAGGGAGCCGGGAGAACCTACCTCGCCGAGGTTCAGTTCTCAAGTCACAATTTATCATCCCATTCTTCAATATATTCTTCAATCTTACTGTTGTCGTCAACTTCTTGATATTTTAACCACTCTCGTATTATTTCTTTATTACTGTCGGAGAGAGGTATCATTTTTAGGAAAATATGTTTATCTACATAATTTTTGAAATCAGATTTACTCATGTTATAAACCATGTAGAAGTATTGTAATTCCTCTGACAACTTCTCTGATGTAGGCATTGTTTCTGAAGTGGGAATTGTAACACTGTTAAAGTATAAATTCATTTCTATGCACGATATCCTTTTATAAACCCTCAATAATAAAAATAATATGATTTGTTAGTCATTTATCAAATGAATGGATCTGAAACAAACTGAAACAAATAATCTCTTGAAACGATATCTTGATAAACCACTACAAAATAATAAATTGTTAGAATATTATAGAAAAAGAAAAAAGAAAAAAAGAACAAAAACTATGCGATGCAGCTAAATGGAATACCAATTTATTTTCAGCACTTCCCTTTAAACCTTTTTTTGTAAAACATGTTATGATCTTTATGAAAATATCACAAACAATGCAAATAAAAACCACAATAATAATTATATAAATTTTATTAAAAATTATTTGCATAATGTAACAAATAATGGTATATTTCTAAATAAAGCTTCTCATGAAGCTTTTATGGGGACATTATATCTAAAATGTGATAATACTCCTCCAGTATCCTCTGTCTTAATTTATATTCATAAACCTTACAAACAAATAATATACTCCAATGAAGAACGTGAAGATTGTTATCTCTATGAATTGAAAACGGGGGAAACAATCGCTGTATATTCCCAACATATTATATTTGATTGTCTCATTTGTTTAGAAGAAAAACAAGGAAACCCGGTTATTTTTTCTTGTGGTCATTGTCTCTGTAAGAATTGTTACAGTACATTCTTACAAAACCGCGAAATTTCAGAAAACCAACTTAAATGTATGCTGTGTGGAGTATGTGTTATAGTTCTTGCTCCATCTGGTTTAATTTATTAAGGTATAATAAATGTAATAATAAATCCTCTGGCAACTTTTCTGTTTTAGGCGTCTGATGTGGGGCATTATCTTTTTAAAGTATAGAAAATTCCTTTCTATGATAATACAAACTATTTTTACATATTGGTATATTTTTTAATAAAGCATTTTATATTAACGGAACCCTATGAGAATTGTTAATACATTCCCACAAAACAGCAAAATTTCAGATCCAACTTATTATTAATGATATAATTCGTGCTCCATCCGGTTTCAATTTATTAAGGATCTTAAAACTTCTTTATAACATTTAACACTTTCAGTTAGAAATATTTAACTTCGTCGATGATCAACCATAATACGATTTATCTTCAATAGTTTTTGTACTGAAATTTGGTTTTCACATAAAATAATTAATGGTGAAAATATGCGTGGCTGTTGTTGTTTAACTCTCATATCTAAAATTAATTTAAAAAAAAGAACACCATCGTTTTTAGATATGTCTATTGCCAAAGAAATAGAATTGAAATTTAGATAAGCGTTTAAAAATGTATTATTAGCATAGTCAATAATATTATTAATTCCATTATAAATATAAAGAAAAGAAATATTGCTTTCTTGATTATTTTGGGTAATTTTAAGATGTTCCATTTTCGAAAGAACTTGTGAGGATTCTTGTTCTATATATGGTATTTTCTCTTGCATGAGGTTCAGTGTAAATATCACAGAGTCCTCTAGAAGAGAAATGGGTGTTTTGTGAATTGAAAGCAGCCTTAATAAAGTCAGAGATTTGTTGATTGTTAACTTGGTGGTCAATACCGTAGAATTTTCCATTATTAATATATAAATTTACAGCTAAGGTAGAAAAACATTTGGGACACGTTGTCACCGTTTCTTTGTCGTCGTCGTCGTGTTTAGTTTTTACCCAAAAATAAAAACCCATACAGTGTAAGCAATAAAATAAAGGTAGTGTATTTGTTAATGTATCCCGTTTTTTTGGTTAATTTTTGTTTTTTTATATGGTTTTACTATAAATACAATGAATGAGGTACTTTAATTATTATTAATAAACTACACACAGGCAGATTACGATATCATTATGTTGAATAGACAAATTAAGACTAAACAAATACCGGAACAATCAATTAATAACTCAGTCGGTGGTGAAGAGGCTCATTATCATTCTCCTCCTCAACACAAACAGCATAAACGTTTTCTGGATAAAAAGTCATCTCCAATTCCAATTTCTAAGAGATAACAATCTTTTTCCCAACAACAACTTTTATATCGCCCACCATCACCTTTACCATCATCAGCATCTACAGCAGCAATTAATCTTACATCTCAAACGAGAAATACGTCAGTGTATTATAATGAAGAAGTGATTCCAAATCCCTCAATTTATTTTAGTACAATGGAAATAAATAATAAGAAAGAAGAAGTAATTAGCATAATAGAGGCTGTCCTAGCTGATGTTACCTCCGACAACGACAATAATTTGTATAGTATTTTACCCGATGAACCACAACACCTAAATTCTATGATGACAGTTCGAGAAAATCAATTGAAAATTAAAATATATATGGATTCTATATTATCTCAATTTACTAAAAAATGTAGGTAACAAAATAATTATCAACCTTCTTTGAAATTAAAGATTCCACAAATGGGAGCTGTAAATAAAATGAAAAGATATATTATTGTCGATAGTTCTCTTAGAGAATTAAACGTTCATCTATTGGAAGTAAAGTGTCGTCTTTTTTCGGGAGGCGGACATTATAAAGAAGTGGTGAATAAAATTTCTAATATAGAATTCGACGATGATATTAATAAAATTATTCAACTAAAGTTAATTGATCCGTTAATTAAAGAATTAACCGACATCCACGGTGAAAATTTAATACAACCCACCACTAAATGGAGCGTTTCAATGTACGCAGATCCCCATAGAAAAAAGAAATGTCCTCTCCCATGTTAGGACATTCTATCTCACAAAGACCCACAATATCAAGACGAATGTCTAATGAGCCGCATTAATTTGGGAGTACATTATTTTCCTTTTATAAAGACTACTACTACTACCACCACCAACGCCTCAGCCGCTGCTGATGTAGAAAATGAACTGAAAATTATCAATAATACTCCATTGGGTGGTTTAGTACTTAAACCCAATGGAAAATCCATATATGGTATAGGATCCAATTTAGTAAATATCGAATCAGAAACATTCGTAGATACTCAAAAACAAAATACTTTTCCTGTGAATGCTTTAATTTCATTTGGTTTAAATTGTATTGGAGTTCATGAGGGTAGTTTAATATTATATTTGTCCTATTTAAATAGTGCATATTATTCAGATGTATCTATGGATAATATTTCAACAGCACCACAGCAAATAAGACAAATACTTAAAACATCCAAAGATACAGGAGAGCTATAAGTAAACAGTATGCTGTAACTATAAGTAAAATTATTAGAAAATACAAAGAGAAAAATAATGATTGTTTTTATAGAGGGTTTAAAAAGGAAACTGCCGACCTGTGGGAAAGGGAACTAAATGTTTGTGAATTTGAAGAAACAGAAGGACAATTTGAGAATATTAATTATTATTATGAAGATGTGGCTGAGGATGAGGAAGAAGAAGATGAGAATGAGGAGGAAGATGGATAAAAAATAGTAGTTTGTGAAGAATTAATATTATATAAAAATGAATTTTAATAATGACAAGTATTTTAAATTCTTAAATATTTTACAAAAAAACAACTTACATCAATTAAGATTTATTTATTATATTTTTGATAGGCTAAGACTATTATGTTTTAATATTTCAACAGAAATAAAATTGATGTTGATCTATACTTTAGAGTTTCAAAATGTTGCCCATTCTATAAAAACATATAATCATTTAAAGTTTTTTAATAATCTAGCAACACATGATATTCCAGTTTATGTGGTAACTCACGATAATAATAAAAATAATAATAAAAATCTTATGACTATTACTAAAGATACATATTTTCATTTGGTTGCAATAAAACACATAATACGTTTCATTTTAAATTTTGAAAATCATTTATTAGAATATTTACAATTACTAAAGCATAAATTATCTATAATAATACAGAGTATGAATCATTTTGTAAATATTTTCAATTTATTTTTCAACAGCAGTGGCAGTGTATGAGGTATTTTCTCCAAAATCCAAAACTATTGTGAGTTTTTTTATATTTTTTCTTATTTTAACATCGTTAAAATCCTTGCCTTCCTCTTTCTTCTTTTCTTCTTCCCCTGTTTCTATTATTTTAATATCCTTAAATTCCTTGCCTTCCTCATCCTTTATTATAAACTCCTTTTTCTTCTTTTCTTCTTCCTCTTTTTCTATTATTTTAATATCCTTTTCCTGCTTTCCTTCTTCCTCTTTTTCTATAATATCCTTTTTCTGCTTTCCTTCTTCCTTTTTTCTATAATATCCTTTTTCTGCTTTATAACACATATCATGAGTTTTATAATATGTTTTCCGTCTATAATATGTTCCACCTTTTCACCCACGTCATCATCAACTTCTTCTAATTCTTCTTCTCCCTTCTTCTTATCAACTTCTAATTCTTCTTCTTCTTCGTCTTTCTTCTCATCAACTTCTAATTCTTCTTCTTTCTTCTCATCAACTTCTAATTCTTCTTCTTCTTCTTCGTCTTTCTTCTCATCAACTTCTAATTCTTCTTCTTCCTTTTCATCAACTTCTAATTCTTCGTCTTCGTCTTTCTTCTCATCTAATTCTTCTTCCTTCTTCTCATCAACTTCATCAACTTCTAATTCTTCTTCTTCCTCCTTCTCATCAACTTCTAATTCATCAACTTCATCAACTTCTAATTCATCAACTTCATCAACTCCTAATTCATCAACTTCATCAACTTCTAATTCATCAACTTCATCAACTTCTAATTCATCAACTTCATCAACTTCTAATTCTTCTTTTTCCTTCTTTTCATCAACTTCATCAACTTCTTCCTTCTCATTAACTTCTTTCTTCTTTTCATATATTTCCTTATCTTTCTTCTTCTCTTTCTTCTCTTCTTTCTTTTTCTTTTTTTTCTAATTTTTCTTCTTTCTTCTTAAACTCCCTTTCTTCACTCTCTTCCTTCTTTTCCTTTTTATCCTCAATTCTCCTCTTTCTCTTTTCTTTTACTGTGTTATTTATTACTTTGGCTAATTGGTGCGTTTGTTCAATGGGCAAAGACATCCGAATTTTCCGCAATTCAGCAGTAAGATGCTTTTTATGTACCCTCTTCCATTTAGAGGCTTCTTACTGTTAGCACACACACAATCACCAATATATATACCCCCCAGAGCTCGCGCGTGCGCATTCACAATAACCTTCAGGCTAGCTGTGTGTGATATTTATTTTCTTCTCCCTGGACCACACAGTGAAACTTTTATCATTTTGTGACTCACAGCTACCTTTGCTTTTAATAAAGGTGGTCACTATTATACCGTTGTGCAAACTAACGTTAAAAAGCATAATTGAATGTGGTCACTTATCTTAAATTATATGCCTCATTGCCATTTAGTGTTAAATGGCGATTTGTCTGCCGACTATACCTTAGTGGGTAGTTTGTACTATTTAGCGTAACATATATATATATATATGTATATATATATATGCAAGTAAATCACTGTAGGTGCGCGTGATCTAGGTATATGCTGATAACCACAAGGAAAGAAGAAAACACGAAGTTCCCAAGCGCTTTCGTGTAATTCACATCTTCAGGGGTGAGCACAGACTAGTCTGTACTCACCCCTGAAGATGTGAATTACACGAAAGCGCTTGGGAACTTCGTGTTTTCTTCTTTCCTTGTGGTTATCAGCATATATATATATATATATATATATATATATATATATATATATATATATATTTTTTATTATTTATATATATATATATATTTTTATTTTTATATATATATATATATATATATATATATATATATATATGCAAGTAAATCACTGTAGGTGCGCGTGATCTAGGTATATGCTGATAACCACCAGGAAAGAAGAAAACACGAAGTTCCCAAGCGCTTTCGTGTAATTCACATCTTCAGGGGTGAGTACAGACTAGATAGAGTAATGCAGAACAAGATGAATATATACAGAGGAGGGTGAGACCAGGTCCACAATGGTCAGGTAATGACCCTACTAATCTTTAAATGGCACACAACGGTTGGTGGTTGGGTCAGATGGGACAGTGATCCGCCCTCTCACCTGATCACAAATCTTCTTAATTACAAAGTTGTCCAGCTTGTACATACCGTTACTCAAATTCATGTTGAATGCTTCGGTATGTTTAATAAGACTAGATTCTATGATGTTCCTACTATCAATTGAATTACATGGTAATATTGAGGAGGCATTATCCCAGTCAATGCAATGCTTGTTATCCCTCAAATGAACAAACAGAGCATTGGATTCCTGGCCTGTCCTGACACTGTATTTGTGTTGTTTAATTCTAGTTACAAGATCTTGTAACTAGAATTAAACAACACAAATACAGTGTCAGGACAGGCCAGGAATCCAATGCTCTGTTTGTTCATTTGAGGGATAACAAGCATTGCATTGACTGGGATAATGCCTCCTCAATATTACCATGTAATTCAATTGATAGTAGGAACATCATAGAATCTAGTCTTATTAAACATACCGAAGCATTCAACATGAATTTGAGTAACGGTATGTACAAGCTGGACAACTTTGTAATTAAGAAGATTTGTGATCAGGTGAGAGGGCGGGTCACTGTCCCATCTGACCCAACCACCAACCGTTGTGTGCCATTTAAAGATTAGTAGGGTCATTACCTGACCATTGTGGACCTGGTCTCACCCTCCTCTGTATATATTCATCTTGTTCTGCATTACTCTATCTAGTCTGTACTCACCCCTGAAGATGTGAATTACACGAAAGCGCTTGGGAACTTCGTGTTTTCTTCTTTCCTGGTGGTTATCAGCATATATATATATATATCTATATATATATATATATATTATATGTATATATATATATTATATATATATATATATATATATGCATATATATATACATATATATATATATATTATTATATACATACATACATACATATCTATATATATATATGTATATATATATACTTCATTTTTAGTCCATATAACATGCGGACTTTGAACATATAATCAACGACCTCACCAGCAAGGAATCGAACCCTCGACCTACTGGGTGTGACTAGGGAACGCTTACCGGCTAGGCCACAAGGACACTAAAAGCAGGCTTTGTGTGAAATATAACAGAGTCTAGAACTGCTTTTAGTGTCCTTGTGGCCTAGCCGGTAAGCATTCCCTAGTCACACCCAGTAGGTCGAGGGTTCGATTCCTTGCTGGTGAGGTCGTTGATTATATATATATATAATATATATATATATATAGTATATATATATATGTATATATATATATATATATATGTATGTATATAATAATAAATAATAATAAAAAACGGTTTATTAATAGAGTTGCAGCCCATGGCTGAAAATATACAGACTTACATTTGATTTAGACATAATGATATAGTATGCATTGAATACATTTACAGGGCTGTGCAATACATAAATCAGGAGTTGTTTATTATTTTAACAATAGATGGGATGGTGCTGTTCTTATATCTATGGGTGAGGGCTCTTATGGGCTGAATTTTGTTGTAGTGGCGGACTGCGTGAGTTGGGTGGGGGGCTGCAGGTGGCAGGAGGTGGCAATGACGAGGGTGGTGCAGTAGTCCACTGCCAAACCTTTCCAGTGCTTGGTGGTGGAGGTCACTGAGGGATGGCATTTCCAGGGTGGAGAGAGTGTTGGTGTAGCCGGAGTATTCTGCGCCGAGCATGATTCTGCAGGCCCTTTTCTGTACCTTCTCTAGCTGACGTTGTTGGGTGGAGTTGAGAGAAGACGACCAGGCTGGTGACGCATACGTTAGTTTGGGGAGAATAAAGGCGTTGTTGATGGTCCTCAGCTCTGGCGTGGGTGTCCCAAGTGACCTAATTCGTCGAAGCATGTAGAGACGGTACTAGGCTGCCTTGACTCTGTTATTTATATGGGCCTTCCAGTCAAGTTTGTTGTCTATAGTTACACCCAGGAGTTTGGCAGACTGCACCAGCTGGAGAGGATGGACACCCACTGTGACTCCTGGGGCTTGCACTGGAGTGGTGGCGGTATTGATGTGCATGACTAAGGTTTTGGTGTGGTTGATGGTGACCTTGTTCTCCGTAGTCCATGCCTGTAGCCTGTCCAGGGTGCCTTGTAGCGATGAGTAGTCTGGTGCGGTGTTGTCCACTGAAGCCCCCACAGTGCAGTCATCCACGTACTTCCACCTGTGAGGAGTGTCCGATAGACCGTCGTTGATCAGGATGAGGAAGCACAGTGGTCCCATCTTGGTCCCCTGGGGAACACTGCAGGTGAGGTGTTGGAATGTGGAGACCAAGCCCTGATACCTCACTGCCTGGCGACATCCACTTAAGAAATCGGTGAGCCATGAGACCAGGTTGGTGGGCAGCCCTAGTGCAATAGCCTTGGTGATAACAGTGCAGTGATCAACAAGGTCAAAGGACTTCCTGAAGTCCACAAGGGCAACGGTCAGTGATGTCTTACGTTTCTGCAAGTTTTTGTGCTCACCAAGCAGTGTGATGTAGAGGAGGTCCTCATATTGCTGTGGATCAATTGACCTGAGGTCGTTAGGGGACTGTGGGGTGGTGACCTTGGGGATGGGGGTGACAAATGGGGTTTTCCATTCATTAGGGCATTTGCTTTGTCTGAGGGATGCATTAATAATAGAACAGAGGGGGTGGCAAGTTCGACTGCAAACTCCTTGTATATTTTGATTGGGAGGTCAATTGGGGTCGTGGAGCGTTTGGATTTAAATTTCAGGAGTTTGTTGGCGATTTCATATGGTTGAACACTGGGAGGGGGGGAGGGGGAAGGTAAGTAAGCTGGGAGGAGAGTGAGGTCAAGACTGGGTAAGGTATGACATATGGTAGCAAAATGGTTATTACTTATCTCAGCTGCCTCCTCACTAGGTAAATGTGAGATGAAAGGAAGTGTAGGAGACTGACGGTTGAGACCTATGTATGTATGTGTGTATATATGTATGTATATATATATATTTGTAACCGGTCGGAATTTATTGGACTTTTAATTTCTCACTTGACTTGGGGTTTATTAAAGATTATTAGATGGTAATTGCAGTGGAAGCGCCCCTTTGAGAAAAATCCCGAACCAGCACAAGAACACTTAAATCTACTAAACAAAATGAATTGTCCGTGACCCGTGGAAGGATAGCGTCTGTGACTGGGATGAATGAGACACACTGTAAGATTTACACTTATATTCCCTCCAACACTACCAACACAATCAAATAGTGGTACACCAATATGCACACTTCTTAACCTGAACTTAAAATACTACTCTGGGGAATAAAAGTTATACATGATGTTGAAATTATTAGAACCTCAGGCAATGCCTCATTAGAGGATAATAAGTTTAAAGTATTGAGAAATGTTGCTTGCACACATGAACCAGGCCTTAAGGGCTTTCAACAAAATATCATTCACTGAGAAAATGGTATTAAAAAAATAAGAAATTAATAACTCTACAATGAATAGGCCTTAAGGGCACTCACCAAAATTATATCCAGCACTAAGAAAATGGTATAAAAATCAGAGCTTATTAACTCCACCCTGAATAGGCCTTCAGGGCGCTCAACAAAATTATATTACCCCAACAGATACACACCTCCTAACCTAACTTAAACACTACTCTGGGGAACAAAGGTTATACCAGAGATTGAGATTATAAAGAAATATTAAATGCACACTGAAAAAATAGTATTAACTACACACAAAAATATTGTCACTATTATTAAGAAGTTACTGAGTCCACCAATACCCGTGAACCATGCTTCCTAACCTAACACACACAGAGATTCCACCTGCACTCCGTAGTCGTTTAAGGCACAACCAACAGGCACCCGTAGTTGAAGGCCCAAATCAGCCTTTCTCCACCTTGGAAAGTGTACCTCTAAACTCCACTGACTCTTGGCCCCAGTGTGTGACCCTGTATCACTCAGCTGGCTTCACTTTACCCCCAGTACATCCATGAAGCGGAAGGGAGTGAGCCAATCAGACCTTGTGCAGTTGAGAGAAGCTTTAGCTTCCCGTTAGTAAAAGGTTTTCACTTAGCTGCTTGAAGATATGTGGTATTGTGAGCCGAGGTAGAGGAGAGTTGATGACCCCAAACGATCGTCACGTCGTTAGTTGGGCACCCAGATGGCTAGATTCACTCAAGAGATCCTTTGATACCCTGCTAAACAGTGACAGGCCTACACTGATCGGTCCAACGGCGACAATCGCCAATCCTCAATCATCAACGGCAGTCAATCTCTCGCAGTCATCACTCTCCCAGTCAATTTCTCGCAGTCAAGTGGGTTCTGACAGAAACCCTGAAATGAACTCACTGTTAGCTCTTGTTAACTTTACCACTGCCCTATCTAACCCTGTCTGAGATCGAATGAAACTTACTTGTTATACTGCAATAGGGCAACACAGGTGACTAGGCCACGTGACTATTTCTGTGATGGACGCGCAGGGACGTCTTGTTGATCCGAATGCTTTCGCGTCACTCAAGAGCTAGCCAACCACGTGTCCTCTCAAGGCGTTAGCTTAGGCCTACGTGACATATTTTCCGCCTAACTAATAACTCCTTGGGACACCCGTAACATTATTCAGACTGATAAACGATCTATAATAATTTCAAATTCAATAATAGTCCCTTAACTTCATGAATCGCATCATTATTAATTCGGCAAATTACATTTAATATCATAGAGGCCTAGTTCCACAACCTCTCGCTATGTGCGGGGAGCGCTCTCTTCCCTCAGACGACCTTGAAAACTCAGTATCACCAATGGCGTGGCGTTTGAAATTATTCTGAAATTTCTGAATATTACATATATATATATATATATATATATAAATACATATATATATATATATATTATCAACGACCTCACCAGCAAGGAATCGAACCCTCGACCTACTGGGTGGCCCTAGGGAACGCTTACCGGCTAGCCCACAAGGACACTAAAAGCAGTTCTAGACTCTGTTATATTTCACACAAAGCCTGTTCATCGAGCTGATGGCGCCGTGAATATATGTATGTTTATATATATATAATATATATATATATATATATATATATATTATATTATATATACACACACACATGCTGATAACCACAAGGAAAAAAGAAAAAACACGAAGTTCCCAAGCGCTTTCTTGTAATTCACATCTTCAGGGGTGAGTACAGACTAAGAAGAAGTACAGAACATGTTATATATATATATACACAGAGGAGGGTGAGATCAAGTCCACAGTGGTCCTGTATAGGTAAACTGCCCCAACCTTCTCACCTGGTTACAAATCTTTTTTATTACGAAATTGTCCAATTTGTACATACCATTGCTTAAATTCATGTTGACGGATTCGGTATGTTTAATGAGAGTAGATTCTATAATGTTCCTACTGTCAATTGAATTACAAGGTGATATTGAGGAGGCATTATCCCAGTCAATGCAATGTTTATTATCCCTCAAATGAACAAACAGAGCATTGGATTCCTGGCTTGTCCTAACACTATATTTATGTTGTTTAAGTCTAGTTACAAGATCTTTACCTGTCTGGCCTAAGTAAAACATATTACATTCCTTGCAAGGGACTTTATAAATACAGCCACTTGTATTGTTGGGGGAGTTCTTGATTAACCTTTGTTTAACAGTGCATGAGTTTTTCAATGCCACATTGACGTTCCAGGTTTTTAGTTGTAAAGGAATTTGAGAGAAATTTTTGTGAAATGGTAATACTAAGAGATTCTTATGGTCATGGGTTGGCTTGGGATCAGTTCTATAAAAAGATTTCTTAGTAATGTTCAGGCATTTGTCTATGAAAGATCTAGGGTATTTAAGGTTCAAAAGGGGAGACAGAGCATCAGCGTCAAATTACCGGCCTATCAGTTTGACGTCAGTAGTGGGGAAATTTCTTGAATCAATTATAGCAGATAGCATCTGATCGCATCTAGAGAAAAGCAAATTAATCTATGACTCTCAACATGGGTTTACGGAGGAAAAATCTTGTCTGACAAATCTGCTGACGTTTTTTAGGAAAGTCTTCGAGGTAGTAGATAATGACGAAAATTACGATGTTATTTACTTAGACTTTAGCAAAGCATTTGACAGAGTACCGCAGCAAAGGCTTCTGAGAAAAATTAAGGCTCATGGTATCGAGGGGAAAGTTTTAAATTGGATAAAATCATGGTTCACCGATAAAACGCAGAGGGTCAGCGTAGATGGTGTTAAATCTGAGTGGGGCCGTGTAACCAGTGGGGTTCCCCAGGGGTCAGTACAAGGCCCACTCTTGCTCATAATCTACATAAACGATCTAGATACTGGGATCAGCAGTGACATAAGCAAGTTTGCGGATGACACCAAAATAGGGCGGCAGATTAATTCAGGGCAGGATGCAAATGCATTACAGGAGGATCTAAATAAACTGCAGGGGTAGTCTGAAAAATAGCAAATGAAATTCAACACCAGCAAGTGCAGTGTACTTAATATTGGAAGAACAAATACTGATAATGTATACAGCCTTGACAACATCAACCTAGAGAATTCGACTTGTGAAAGAGACCTTGGGGTATTTGTAAGCCCGGACCTACGGCCTAGAAAACAGTGCGTTAATGTTCGAAATAAGGCAAACAGAGTATTGGGTTTTATATCTAGAAGTGTAAGTAACAAGAGTGCAGAGGTCTTATTGCAACTACATCTTGCGCTAGTCAGGCCGCACCTCGATTATGCAGTTCAGTTCTGGTGCCCTTATTATAGAATGGATATAAATTCACTAGATTCGGTGCAGCGAAGAATGACAAAAATTATTCCGGGACTTAGAAACCTTCCATATAAGGATAGGTTAAAGAAACTTAACTTGCATTCCCTAGAAAGACGAAGAGTGCGGGGAGATATGATAGAAGTATTTAAGTGGGTGAAAGGAATCAATAAAGGGGATATAGATAAAGTTCTTATAACATCCGAGCAGGATAGGACTCGGAGCAACGGATTCAAGTTGGATAAGTTTAGGTTTAGGAGGGAGATAGGAAGAAACTGCTTCACAAATAAGGTGGTGGACGAGTGGAACAAGCTTAGCAGCTTTGTTGTAAGTGCGGGAACTCTGGAAAGTTTCAAAAGGAGGCTAGATAGATTCATGGATGATAGAGAGTGGTAGTAACTCTCGACAGGAGCTGCCATGCACAGGCCAACCGGCCTATTGCAGACTCCTTATTTTCTTTGTTCTTATGTTCTTATGTTCAATATTATAGATATATTTATATTCCTCATCAATGAATTCCGGGCTGCAAATTCTCCAAGCACGTAAAAACATTGTTGAAAATACTGACTGTTTGACTATTATGGTCTGCAGAATAATAATGAATATATGAACACACATTAGTAGGTTTTCTATAAATACTGAACTTAAAGGTGTTACCTATTCTGTGGATCAGACAGTCTAGGAAAGCCAATTTACAGTCATGCTCTAATTCCACAGTGAATTTGATCGAGGGGGCTAAGTTGTTAAGTTGTGGCAGGAAAGCTTTTAGGTCCTCATTACTTGGCCAGAGACATAATACATCATCTACATATCTAAACCAGACTGCTGAGGGTGGTAAAATATTACTTAATAGTTTCTTTTCAAAGAATTCCATATAATAGTTGCTTAATACAGGTGAGAGTGGATTACCCATTGCCATACCAAATTTTTGAGCATAATATTCTCCATTGAATTCAAATTTACAATACTTAATACATAGTTTGATGAGTTCGATGAAGTCATCTTTCGAGACTGGCAATGGAATATTATCAAGAGAATCTATGAGGAACTCCAGTAAATCATCAACTGAGACCTTTGTAGAGAGTGTTGTTACATCAAAACTACCAGTTTAAAATCACAATTAATATGTAAGTTATTGAGTTTATCAACCAGATCCATATTATTCTTAATACTAGAGTTAGAAATGTTGCCAACTAGGGGATTTAGTAAAGAAACTAACCATTTTGATAATTTATGAGAGATTGACCCAACTGAGCTAATGATGGGTCTTGCTGGGTTATTAGGCTTGTGGGTTGTCGCGATCCCACTACCCTTTATACCTGGGGAGTGAAACCTAGCCCAAGTTAATAACAAATAAAGGAACAAATAGGGAACACGGCAATAATTATCCCCACCAAAAACCTACTTACTGAAATGTCTATTGGGATCAAAGAGCGCCTCGTGACGCTCCGAGTCCCACTGAATCACTCACACCATGCCTTTTCCTTCAGAGCATACGCCCCAACACTGGTTGCAGAAGATGACATCAAGGAGGCCTTTTATTGCGACCTCGACAGAGTTCTAGCCTCTATCCCCAGAGAAAATAAGGTTATGCTCCTTGGTGACTTCAATGCCAGAGTTGGCAGAGATGCTGACATTTGGCAGGGAAGCATGGGAGAAATGGACTAGGCAAGTGTAATCCCAAAGGCCTACTCCTCCTCAGCAAGTGTGCTGCACACAACCTCACTATCACCAATACCTTGTTTAGGCAGGCCGACAAGTTCAAGGGGGTCGTGGCAACATCCACGATCCAAACACTGGCATCTCATTGACAACATCATTGTCAGAGAAAGAGATCGCCGAGATGTCCTCATCACCCAAATCATGCATGGCTCAGACCACTGTGACATTGATCATCGGCTCGTCAGAGCCAAGCTCTCACTTCTCGTCGCCCCAAAACGGCGAAGGCAACAAGCCACCAGAAGAGGTTTTAACACTAAGCATCTGGAGGATCCAGCGGTAGCACATGCTTTCAGGGAGCAGCTCGAACAGGGGCTGATAAACAACCCAAAAGCAAACAATGCAAATCCCAGTGCTGAATGGGATATTCTCGACACTGTCATGACAAAAACCTGCAGAGAGACCCTCGGCCAGATCGAAAGAATGCACCAGGACTGGTTTGATGAAAGCGATCCGGCAATCAATGTACTCATCAATGATAAGCGTGCTGCTTTAATTGACTGGCAGAACAACCCTCAGTCTAGGACCAAAGCTGATACCTTCCGCAAGAAGAAAGCGGCGGCCCAGTGGGAATTTCGCAATCAAAAGAACGACTAGTGGACCCTCAGCCGTTTTGCTGCCCACCAAAATTCATCGCCATTGTGAGGCAACTCCACGATGGTAAGAACGACATTTTACTGCACAATGGCACCCAGTCTGAGTTCTTCCCCATCCAAACTGGGGTTATACATGGGTGTGTACTGGTAGCAACTCTTTTTTCCATTTTCTTGGCTGCCTTCCTTACTCATGCCAGTGCCAATTTAGCTGGCAGGGTGGACATCCAGTACCGGATGAAGGGTCTTTTCAACATAAGACGAATCCATGCAAGAACAAAGGTGTCGGGAGCTTCCATTACTGAACTTCAGTATGCAGACGACCTCACCCTTGTTGCTCTTAATAAACACGACCTACAGGAGATCCTGAACACATACGCAAATGCGTATGCACACTTCGGCCCTGAGGTAAATGTACATAAGATTCAGATTCTCTTTCAACCTGCACCTGGTTCAGCCACACCTCCACCATCCATCCAGCTTAACGGTACTACCCTCTCTAATGTTAACAACTTTCGGTATCTTGGCTCAAACCGGTCCACCACCGTGGACATCGATGAAGAGATTCAGCATCGGATCAGATGTGCATCTCAAGCCTTTGGCAGATTCCGAAGCCGTATTTTCAGCTGTAGGGAGCTGAAATTATCTACAAAGTTACACGTACTGTATATCGAGTAGTGATTCGCCCCACCCTGCTATATGGCAGTGAGATATGGATCACATACATGAGGCACCTCAAGACACTTGAAAACTTTCACCAACGTAGTTTATGTGTCATCCTCCGAGTTCTCTGGAAAGATAAGAGAACAAATGCCAGTATTCTTGCTGACACCAACTGTAGAAGCATCGAGGCTACCATTATCCATGAACAACTATGCTGGACTGGCCATGTTACCCGCATGGACGACAATAGACTGCCAAAGCAGCTACTTTACAGTCACCTAACGAATAATAAACGTAATGCTGGCGGGCAACTGAAAAGGAATAAGGATAGTCTTAAGACAAACCTGAAAAAGTACCCTCACCTGGAATTCGATTAATCCACATCGTTACTCTTGTAGACGCACCACACGAGAAGGTATCAATACTTTCGAGTTAGCCCGACTACAAACCGAGGCAGACAAGCGCCAACGCCGGAAAAACGCTGCCACCGCCCCTCCCGTACTCGAAGTAGCCCTCCACATGTGCAACGCATTTGAGCGACTCTGCCGGTCCCTTTCGGCCTCTTTAGTCACCTCAAAACTCACCAACCTAGGTGACATCCTTAATAACTCATATCATTGCATCATAGCTGGATGATTGTCATACTCGATTACTCGACTCCTAGTGACAGCAAAGTAGTAGTAGTAGTAGTAGTATACTGTTATGGCTGTTAGTATAGGTAGTTATGTATGGTGTTATGCGTGTGGTGGTGGAGAGACAGTGTGTGGTTACCCATTCTTCCCACCTGTCGACTGTCAGGAGTAATTATCATCTCTCACTAACCCCTCCTCTATCACAACCCCCCCCCCCCCCAACTGCCTCAACTCCCGCGACTTAATTACCCCTCTGTCCTTCTCTGTTCAGGTGTCGCCTCCCTATATAAGGGTATACACGGTGTAAGGACAGGTACACTCAGCTGTCACCCTCAGTGTGTGTCGGGCGGCAGCAGTCGTCAGCGAGCCTTACCGCACCACAACCTACCAAGAGTAACATCTTCGCTCACAATATGAAGTCGACCAAGTTGTTGGTGGTGTGTGTGGCTGTAGCCATCACCGTAATCCAGGCTAAGGTAATGTATTTATGATAATGTGCGTGTGTGTATGTGGGGGGGGCGGGGATGCTGGCAACAGTCAACACCTGAGACCACAGCGGTGAGACCAGCCACGCGACCATATCATTGAAAAGCACACTACGACACACCATCACACTTTGACCAGTAGAAACGTAAGTGCTACTGACAAATTAATGGTAGTATGTAGATGTATTATCTTCACTGCATATTTTTGGGGCAAAGTGTGTGTGTGTGTGTGGGAGCTCCGTGTTTTTCGTCGAAAAACAGGGTCTTTCCAGGAGTACCCAGTCTGATTTCTAGGAAATCTGATTTGTGAGTGACTAGTGAGTGTCGTGACCAGTGCAATATCTATCTTTGATCCCCCTTAGTAGATATATTTGTGAATCTGTGACTACCACATGAGCTGTAGGCCCACCAAACTCCCATCAGTGCCAGGGCTTGTAATCTGAGCCCTGTCCACCCCCACCGTCCACACAATCCCTCCCCGTCCCACCAAGCCACCCAGCTCACCACAACTCAATCGTCTCCACACTGCCAGCTATTCAGCCCTTACTAGCTCCATTATGTCTAAGTTGGCTGCTAGTGTCAAAAATTCAAATTTCACGAAACAACAGCTGACTGATGTGATAATGGAAGTCCAACGGACTCTCATCCAGGACATCATACAACCAATGAATAAGGTGACCGTCAGGAAGCTAGAAGAAGCTGACCGGCGTCTCACTGACCAGCTATGTAACTTTAAAAGAAGCTTGGAATTCTCGCAAGCGGAAATAAGTGACTTAAAAGCAATGTTGAACGTCGAAGCTAAAGAGAACCGAACACTCAAGACCCAAGTTCAATGGCTGAGTGAGGAAAATTCCAAGCTCAAAACGGAACTAGCAATAACAGCAGACGGGGTGGATTATGTGGATGACATGGGGCGTCGAAACAACCTCAGGATTGCCAGTATCCCTGAAGACATGCACGGGAACTGGAAGTCATTCCAACGCAAAATTTCACGCCTGCTGAATGAACATTTTAAACTTCCTGAAGTAAAGTTTGACCGTGTTCAACGCATCGGCAAATCCAATTCCTCCCGCCCCCGCGACATCAAAACAAAATTCTCGTCCCCATCTGACCGTGACAAAGTGTTTTATCAACGCAGTAAACTGAAAGGCACCACTATCTTCGTCAACGAGGATCTATGCCCAGGTACGACTAAAGCCCGTCTACAGAAAATGGACCAGTTTAAAGAAGCCAGGAAACAAGGGAAACACGTGACGTTCAGTCATAAAACTCTTGTTGTGAGGGATTGGGCAAGTGGACACCCGCCCACATACCCACCCGCTATCACCTGCGGAGTTTCCCCCCCTGCCGGCCAACTCAAGTACTACACGTTTACCCTCTGTGGTGGAAACCAGCAGCCCTCAAAACCGAGTGACAAGAGCACCCCCACTCCATCTGGGAATCACCCTCAGTACCGGTCATCCTAATTCTGTTGGTTGAAGCACTTGTGAGTACGTTACCCCCCCCCCCCCCCACTATCATAATGTTCTTAGATCTTCCTTTTTCACACCTCAGTGACCCTGAGTGTTTACTATTCCATAATCAGTATCATCAATTTCCCCACAATGATGATGCTAGTGTCATTCCCTAAGATGTGCTAGATCGTATGTGTTACACCCCCTTTACCCTTGGTGTCAACACAATACTCCCTCATATCGATCCTGATGTCTTTCTACAAAACTCACTGGGTTACACCAACCCCAGCTGTAACTATTACTTTCCTGACTCCCCCAAGTTTAGTTCTAGTCTCCTACTACCCCATTCCTTCTCCTTGATTAGCCATAACATCAGCAGTATTCCCATTCATCTAGATACCTTTTTAGATCAGTGTTTATCTTCTATTGCCCAGAAATTTGATGTACTTGGATTCTGTGAGACCAAACTCACTAACGATATTGACCATTTGAATAACATTCCTAATTATAATAGACATTGCGTCAATACGTCACGACACATTGGTGGTGTCGCCCTATATGTTGATATCAAGTATAACTCTTCTGTAAGAGATGATTTAAAGGTTCAGGAGGATTACATGGAGCGTTTTCATTGAATTATGTAACGACACATGAAATATCCTAGTAGGAATAATCTACAGAAGACCCCACACGAATGTAAGGAATTTTCTTGATATATTTTCGGAGCTTATCTCTATCATAAGTTCAGAGAGAAAAGACTGCTACATTACAGGAGATTTCAACCTTGATCTATTAAAATCAGAAACCGACACCTCAGTATTAGACCTTCTTGCTACCTGTCATTCTAAACTCTTCTTCAACACTATAACCAAACCCACTAGAGTAACTGCCACCTCTGCCACTGCGATAGATCATACCTGGACTAACAACACTCCTAACAACCTTGCAAGTGGAATTATTTATAACAATATCTCAGATCACTTCCCAGTTTTTGCCATGTATAAAACAGCCACAAAACCTGAAAGGTCTATTAGAGTCTCAATTCAATACAGAGACTACTGCACCGACAGCAAGCTCTTTTTTTAAAACAACCTAAAGAATGCTAACTGGGATCTTGTCTATGCCACCAACAACCCTAACGTGAACAGCTGTAACTTCTCTTGCATCTTCAATGCTTGCTTTAATTAATGTTTCCCGCTCAATACTAAGTCAGTGAAAACAGTATCCATTTCCAAACCCTATATCACAAGCGAAATTAAGATAATGATAAAGGAAAAACACAAACTCCAAAGGAAATTTGCAAAATGACCCATAACTTTCGGTGATGCTTACCGAAGTATCAGAAATAGAGTAACTTAAGCAGTTGCAAATGCCAGACGTAACTACTATACAAATAAGCTCCAGCCAGCATCAGGCGACAGTAAGAAAACCTGGAATGTCATAAAGTCTATTCAGAACAGGAACACTCAGCCTTCAGCCCCCCACTCAGCTTTTTTGATAAATGATTCAGTTATAACGGAACCCTCCTCCATTGCCAACCACTTCAATGAATATTCTATTAATGTTGGCAAAAATCTTGCAGAGAGCCTCCCTGATCACCATGAGGAATTTAGAGCCTACCTACAAAACAGACAGCAAAATGAGCTATTCTTATCCCGTGTCACAGCAGATGAATTACTGGCCCTCATAAAAATGTCCTAATATGCAGCAGCAGGCGAAGACAATATACCAATGAGCATCATTAAGAAAGTGGCCCACTTATTACTACCTGTTCTCCTCCACATTTGTAACTCCTCCTTCACTAGTGGTGTCTTTCCTGATAAACTGAAAATTGCTAAAATCCACCCGGCATATAAAAAATCTGGGGACAAAGGTCTCTTCAAGAATTACCGCCCCATATCAGACCTCCCAGCCTTGAGTAAGATACTGGAAAAACTAGCATGTAGTAGACTAAATTCCTTCTACATTGCCAATAACATCTTTACAGACTCCCAGTTTCTATTTAGAGCTAGAAGGTCGACTGAGAGTGCTCTGCTATCCTATACTAATGATATCTTAAATTCCTTTTATGACCATACCATCCTCCTTTCAAAGCTTGAACATTACGGCGTTAGGGGCCTGTCCCACAATTGGTTTACCTCATATCTGTCAAACAGGTTGCAGTATGTCTGCTATAATAACCACCAATCTGACTCCTCGCCAATCTTGTATGGAGTCCCCTAAGGTTCCATTCTCGGTCCAGTACTGTTTTTGTAGTACATAAACGACATAGTCCACGCCAGCTCACTCATAAAATACAACTTATTTGCAGACGATATTAATCTCTATGCCAGCATCTCAGACCTCCATACCTTGATGAGAACTATGAACACTGAATTAACTAAAGTCGGGACCTGGGTAAAATGTAATAAATTGACCTTAAACCTTGAGAAAACCCACTACACGATCTTTCACAGAAGGAAAAACTTACCCTCAGACTTGGACCCTCTGTACCTTGGTAATATAGTCCTCAAACGCGAACAAAATACTAAATTCTTTGGAGTTATTGTTGATGAGAAACTAAACTGGAGAAACCACATACAAGCCATTAATAGTAAAATCAATAAACAGTGCGGTATCATGTATCACACTCGACAGTCACTCACTCTCAAAGCAATGAAAGAAATCTATCATGATCTTGTTTACCAACACCTGACACACTGTCACACACTATGGGGGGACCCCTGGCTCTTCGAAGACACAGTCTCTGTTTACGGCACAAAACAGAGTTGTACGGACAATGACCTACTTGAAAAAAAAAAAGATCTCACAAACGAAAAATTTGCTATATTGAAAATTTTAAAATTCGAAGATATTAACACCTACTGCTGTGCCCTCTTTGTTTAAAAATCCACCAATCACTTGCTTGACAATAATTATTTCCAGTTCCGGAATAATCAGAGATACAACTTAAGGCACCCAGAGCTACTAAGACCACACCCCCCATGCGCTCCTTTCAGTCCCAGACCTCCATAAAATATCATGGTGTGAAGGTGTGGAACAACTTAACCCCACCCATCAGAGCAAAGACTACGCTCCCTTCCTTTAAATCATCTCTTAAAAAATATCTATTGTCAAAGTATTAATATTTCTTGTAACACTTACTATATTTACAGTACCTGCTTTTATTGTACTATGAAAATCCTTTTATCGATAATTATCATGTAAATAAATTAGTAATTACCGTTGCAATAAACGTAATTGTCAACTAGACATAATCCTGACAGCTCTGTCCTCTTGTTCAACCTAATACTGTACAACCCATGTTGTACTGCTCCCCCATTATACTTATGTTTTTCAATTCCACTGTAACTTATATATATATATATATATATATATATATATATATATATATATATATATATATATATATATATATATATATATATATATATATATATATATATGTATGTGTATATGTATGTATATATAAAAAATAAATAAATAAATAAATAAATAAAAAATAAGAATAATAAATAAATAAAATAAATAAATATTGAAGTGATAACCGTGGTAAAATTATGAGATGTTCTTATTACCACCATGCTATTGTACTATTCCAGATGATACTAAATGTTTACATAATACTTCCTTGAGATAATTGTATAGTATATATCAGGTGCCTCAAAGAGAGCTCAGGTTCTCAACTGGCTCAGCCATGTTAATATTGTTATTATTATCCATTCTGTATCTGTGGTCTCATTTGACGAAAAATCATTGTTAACGAATATCCCTCTAAATGAAACTATTGATATTTATGCATAGTTTTGTTAAACCAAGTATTTCCATAAAGTCTTTCATTGATTCGTGTATGTTTGACTCTTCTCTAACGATTTCCTCTCAGTTAATTCTCTTTAGTTTGTCTCACTTGAGCTGGTAATCACCATGGTTGAAGTCTCAGTATTCCTACTCAACTACTTTCTCTCGACTATCAAAGATTGTATTCCATCTTAGTATGTAATGGTCGCTGGTTGGAGTTAGTTTCTCTGCGAGGTGGACCTCGTCCACCATAGCCTCCTTAGTCGTAAAGACTAGAATGTTGTACAATGTACATACTCATAGGTTCCTATACGTATTGTGTGAGCGTTATTGTAATACACTAAAAGTTCACAACTTGATAAACCAGTGGACCGTGGTGACCTGTGAAACACTAATTACCAGCTCACTAATTTTCTCTTATTCACTATTCCCGCGCGTCTTTTATATACTACTGTGAGGTGGTCTTTGTGTTCCTTCACCATATTACATGGTGGGTGTCTCACGGTCACCACTAATGGATATGTCTGGTTAACTGCTCTACTTTCCACACTAATCTCCCTTGATTGGCGGCTTAAAACAACTGTTATTTAACAGTTAGGCGTTTCACTCAAACTTATAAAGATAATATTTTCACCCAATTTCCGACGTAACTCGGCACTGATAAGAGTAGCCTCTTCGCCAAGATGACCGTAATGATAGGCTTATTATAAGTTCACTGTCTGAGTCTTAAGTTCCTCGCGCGAATTGTTTGGAATAACGAATGTTTGATTTGTTTTGTAGAACCCGACACGACACGCTTTATATATATATATATATATAATATATATTATATATATAAATAATATATATATATATATATATATATATATATATGAATCGGCTGCTTGTGCAATTAACCAGTCCATTCACATATATTTATATTTGGGTTTTAAGTAACGAAACCCAAACGGTAGTTCCTTTGTTTTATTATAAAAGGTTGTATATAATTCCTGAGTGTAGATCAACCGTAAGTCTCACTGTCTAGGAGTGAATGAGAAGGGGACGGCGTTTATGTATTATAAACGTTAGGTCACGTCCTTACGATATAAGTTGAGGTGAGCTACTGACTGTGCCGACCTCGCAGTGCGGGTTTACAGAAATGCTGAGCCATGGGTCTCGCCCTCTTGGGAGAGCTGCCCGCTCACGTGTCCAACTCATGTCTTACTCATAGACAGTGGAAAGTTACAGGGGGTGAATCTGAATATAATCTCAGATGTATTGACCCATCTATATAATATGTTCTGTTGATGAGACAGGGGCCTATTACATATATATATATATATATATATATATATATATATATATATATATATATATATATATATATACAGTATATATATATATATATATATATATATATATATATATATATATACAAGAAGTATGTCTGTTTGTATGTTTGTGTGTGTGTTTGTGTGTGTGTGTCCGCACGAGAATCTCGGAAACTACTTTACCGATCTGTATTGATGATGGATGGTGTTATATGTAGTGATGATGGATGATGTTATATGTAGTGATGATGGATGATGTTATATGTAGTGATGATGGATGGTGTTATATGTAGTGATGATGGATGATGTTATATGTAGTGATGATGGATGGTGTTATATGTAGTGATGATGGATGATGTTATATGTAGTGATGATCTATATATATATAAAACAAAGAAGTCTGTCTGTCTGTCTGGATGGTGTTATATGTAGTGATGATGGATGGTGTTATATGTAGTGATGATGGATGATGTTATATGTAGTGATGATGGATGGTGTTATATGTAGTGAAGATGGCTGGTGTTATATGTAGTGATGATGGATGATGTTATATGTAGTGATGATAGATGGTGTTATATGTAGTGATGATGGATGGTGTTATATATAGTGAAGATGGCTGGTGTTATATGTAGTGATGATTAGACATTAAAATAATAACAGTTTAATGCTAAAAAAATATACTTTGCTGTACCGTTGTAGTGAAAAACATGGTGGAACTTACATATACCGTTAATGAACTATTGATGGAAGAAGAAGTTTTAGGGAATGAACATTGAGAAATGTGGAGCCTCCCGAAGGGTGGCGTCCTACCGTGGCCTAGCGGATGAGCCGCCCCGAGGGCGGCGATTCTGCTAGTATATATATATATATATATGCTGATAACCACCAGGAAAGAAGAAAACACGAAGTTCCCAAGCGCTTTCGTGTAATTCACATCTTCAGGGGTGAGTACAGACTAGTCTAGTCTGTACTCACCCCTGAAGATGTGAATTACACGAAAGCGCTTGGGAACTTCGTGTTTTCTTCTTTCCTGGTGGTTATCAGCATATACCTAGATCACGCGCACCTACAGTGATTTACTTGCATATATATATATATATATATATATATATATATATATATATATATATATATATATATATATATATATATATATATATATATATATATATTGTGTGTGTGTGTGTGTGTGTTGATATTAATGAGGATAATTGCATAACTTCTTGTACTTATTAATAATACCGTAGAGACATGATGTTATTTTACGATTTTTAAAGACACTGAACACTAATAGGCTATACAAATACAGTACAATTAATAATTTCCAAAATTTGGTGTTACCTGTGAGGCACAACAGTTAATATTATCGATGTGACAACACGGTTACTACCATACTAGGGTGAAGTTATAATAATGGTCTTCCTCCACATGTGACTAAACAACGTTGTATCTCCAGAGACAGAGAGCCTCGGGCACCGACTGTGAGGCAGCAGGAGGCGAGTGTCTCAAGGAGGGTGCCAAGAAGTGCCTCCGAGTGATGAATAGACACGACTGTGATGACAGGGCCGTCTGTTGTCTGATAGGTAAGTGAAGAGACAAAAGGATAGACGATTGTTTGACAAGTAACCTTTCTCTAAAGAATTCACTGCTACTGTATATGTAATTTCCAAACTTAAGACAACCTCCAAATACCATCTCCAACACTGCTTAACCGTACACAGTTCATCGTCTCCTAGAAACGTTAGATAATAGTTCTCGTATTAGGGAATAAACCATCTTTTAGGTAATGGCGAGGAAAAGTGGTGACTGCAGACAATGGTTACTGGTAAGAGATGAATATTTGGGCCTTTGGCTTGTACATCAACTTGTAATTGTGCCCGAAACGAGTGTGTTTATACTCCCTCAACCCCACCTCAGCTCTCGTTATCTAAACTAGCGTAGACGACAATTTACTGATTCACATTCCATCTCGTAGCTGTGACGTCTTAGTGTTTACAACTATCATTAAATTCATGTTGATTTTGTTGGATCAAATTTACTACATAAATGAAAAATACTTATAAACATTCACTGAAGATAACATATAGCATAAAAGAATAATAAACAACTTTTTCTAATGTGCTGTTGTTTTGGACAGGTGGAAAGAGCTCGAGACAGAATACTAAGCCCAAGACCCAAGAGAGGAGGATGCAAGACACGAAGACACTGAACAACAAAGTAAATCGTGGCCGGGGAAAGCTAGGTAAGGAGAAAAAAAATTATAGCGAAAAGACTTCAAAATCAGAAAGATTGACACGGCCAAACGATGGAAGAGGGAAGAATGTTAAAACTGAAGACAAGAGGAAACTGCAATCAAAGGATGAGAAAAAGAGGAACAGAGAAAGGAAGCCAAGCCAAAAATCAAAGGAAGAAAAGAAAATGATGCGAAAGAGACCAAGACCAGATGAAAAACAAGGAAGCGCAGGAAAAAAGATAAAGAGGCCAGAATCAGGAAACAAAACAAACAAGAAAAAAACAAAGAAAGAAGGAAACCGTAAGAACGTCTCAGCCACCACAACCAAATCAGGAAACAAAACAAACAAGAAGAAGCCAAACAAGGGAGAGGAAGACAATAATTCTTCAATGGCCAAAATTAAGAAGTTCTGCAAGAAAACGATAACTTTGTGTGCTACTGCTGGAGGTATCTGTGCGCATGGCCGATCCGCGAAGTGCAAGAGGATAAGTGTGTTCCATACTGATGAGAAGTCTTGCGCTCCCTGTACCTGTTGTAAAGGTGAGTCTCCTTATATACGGGGCTGTTTTAACCATACAAGGAAGGTTGACCTCAGGGTGTTGTTGGCCGACACTCTAAATAGTGTATAAAGTTATTAGATAAAATTGAAATGGAAAAAAAAATTAAATAAGTAAATATGTATTAATATATTAAATTATGTAACAAAAATAGATATCATTCATAGTAGGAAAAATACTAATTAATGAAAATACATATGAACCGATAACCAGTAAAATAAACAAACTGATGAAAAATAAAGTGTGACCATTAATACCGATTATCTATCTATCTATCTATCTATCTATTATAAGAAAGTAACATGGGATAAACTTAATGTGTTGCTCCCTGCAGATAAGGATGATAACCAATGTGCGGCTACGTCCGCCTGTGGCGCATATTCCGGTCACTGCCAGACAAGTTGTAGGAAGAGAGATCGAGAGCTTTTTGGTAAGTGTGCAACAGCCTCCTGCAAGTGCTGCGCCCCCGACTGCAAGATCATGAATTCCTGCTGGCACAAAGGCGGGAAGTGTATCAGTGACTGGGAACATTGTAGTGGTGTACTAAGTGATGAATGTGAGGGCGTTGGATGCAAGTGCTGTGTTCCTCACCCCTCACCGATCAGCACCACTCCCGCGCCGCCGTGTGACGTAAAGTGCAAGAAGG